>CARXXK010000005.1:5048036-5406251 GCA_949089665.1 Macrosiphum euphorbiae | reverse complement strand
CCAAAATATGTTCAATATCAGGCATTTACAAACTGTATAGGTTTTTTTGATTCACCTGTAAGAGAAACCTGTGGAGTATCACCAGAATAGTCAAAATCCTGCTGACGGAATGTTATAAGTACGAATAAAAGCTAAAAGAATACAAAATATCCAACATCTAGGAAGTACGTTTCTGCGGTCCTCCCACTCCATATAATTATTGATACTACACCTATATAAAAAGCATACCAAATATATGTCAAACAATTTTTTAAAGCCCAATGGCGGGGGGTTGCTTTATAACAATCTAAATTTATTAGTATTATTAAAAAAAAACCAAACTGTACAATTAATTTAAAAAATAACTATACCAAAAAAAAACTTTAAATTGAGTTAAAAAAAACTCTTCATAAGTAATATGTGCCCTTGCAGCTGACGTTTATAATATGAGACATCAATAAAAAAAAAAATTCTTGAAATGTTCACTTAGAAAACAGGAGATGTTCTTTGAATCCAGTACAACAAATGACTTAGGGTTATACACTGCAATATAAAAATAATGTCCCCTTTTAAGTATTATAATAATAATATTATTATTATATTATGGTGGGACGTGTTTTCAAATATAAATTGTTAAATTCCATAGTAGCGACCAGTAATCCAGTGTATTTTTTTTATTATTATTTTTTTATTTATATTGCGTTGGGTACGTGGGTCTCGGGTGGGCCGAATATGGAAACGTTAGACCCACCCATCGGGTATTACAGCAGATACGAGTTGCGATCGATAAGCGACTTTGCAGCAGGTAAAAACCTATAACACCGCTAATAATAGCAAAGGGAGCATTAAGTACCTTAAATTATTGGATCGCTGCACAACTGCAAATTCGGCATTACAAAGGAATATATAATTATGTTGTATCCGTAATAATAATTGTTTTGCGTACCGGCCAGACACGGTGTGTACCTACCTACGCACAATGATTTACAGTGCGAGCATAATATTATAATAGCTCGCCTTTACGGTACACAATAATACCTATATAGGTAAGCTTTATGGAACAAATGATATTTGTTTTTATTTGAACAGTATTTTCCTCTTTTAAATTACACAATAATTACCGAATCGTATAATACCCTGGGCACGTTACGATAGAGAAAATATGCATAAGGGTACGCAAATAACACGATTAAATTCTTCCAATACTTAATGTTACGAACGACGGTAATAATAATACGCGGCCTAACAATAGTTATTACTTATTGATAAACCTTATGGGGGTAAAAACAAAAAAAAAGAAACGTCACCAAAAAAGCCGTTAAACTCGACCTCCGTGTCTGCCGATGACCAAACTATACACGGTACAAATAAAAAGCACTTATTTGTAGGAGATGAGAAAAAAGAAGTGTTTAACCTTTGTAGTACGGTGTACCTACATTTTATTAAAATTGATCCTCAGCATTAACCTCGAGACACGAACTAAACACGAAGACGTCCTATAACGTCGATGTGGATAAACGCACACGTCAGAGTACGATACAACGCCATATTGTCATTACATCGCCGAATTTTTTTTCAGAATTTTTCGGCAATTTTCACTCACAACATTCTAACCGGATAATTCGACCGAATCGTTCGGGTTTTCGAGTCTAAAATATTATTGGTAAGTATGGTACAGACCACTAATATTGTCCCCTAGTACATACATAATATAATAAACCGGCGGATTAGATATTTTACTATTTATACGACGATGACCAAATATTTAAGAACGAGAACCAAATATAATCAAACGTCAAAGCATCGATCATTTAGTTTCGATAGAAAAGTCACTAGTTGACGGTGAAAATCACACACCGAATAAAGTCGTGGAAGTACAAAAAATACTCATTTCAAGCACAGCGATAACGCTTAACTGCGTGGGTAATACCCATAATACGATATTCATATATTACATTTTCCGACTAAAACGATGTGGGTGTAGGAGTTTCTCTGGAAATCATGAATCTATTAATTTCCGGATTTTTGCACGAACAGTATTGTTTATTATTACGTTATAATATTATATTTTATAAAACGTCTTACCTTTTTATTTATATTTATGAAAAACATGAAATTTCCAATGAATTCCATCTGGCGAAACTCGAAAGTTATTTAATAATTTTGATAGTTATCATTTAAATTATTAATTAAGCTTAAAGGTTAGCTTTCAATAGAAATACTTACAGAATATTATACGAGTTTTCAACTGCGATCGGGTCCAGCACAAAGCAAAACTAATTCAGGTGAAGAACTTATAATAAACTTATATTATTTAAAGGTTGTATTACTTATACTACTTATATTTTATAAATTAATTGCATTTTAGTTTTTAATTGAGTCAGGTGTCGCATTATTTATTCTTATGTAATGTACCTACGACATTATTATTAAATCAAAAATATCATACCAAATCCAAATTAAAAACCTTTATAATTCATTAAACTAATATTAAACTCGGAAAATTGATTGAAATATAGTTTAGATGTAAATTATATATAAATGTATTTATCAAAAATCTACTCCGATGGTTTTACGACAACTTATTTTCCTTTTATTTTAACCAGTTAGTGTTTTCTGTAAATAGTTTTCCTGATAGAAGGAGTGCTTCAAAAGTTTCATATAGACCACTCTATAGATTAGAAATTGGACACAAATAGTACTTTAAAATTGTCGTTTTTTGAAATTCTCGTTAGTTGAACAGAAAGTTGTCAAAAAAAAAAATACTGAAAAACTTCGACACAACTTGAAAATTTACAGCATGTTAGTTTTTAATAAAATCGATTTTTGCCATTTTTCCAGTTCAATTCAGCCTAAACTTTCTCAACCAATAATAATTATAATTGTATATTAAAGATGTGATGATTATCATTTTTGAAATAATATTTATTAAATACACAAATAACTTTACAATGTTATTTACTAAATTTATTTGCATATTGTTTCATGTTATAAAATACATGTTTGCGTTTTAAATAATGTGGAAAATGCTTTGAATTACAGTAAACCATGTTAGGATCGTAATCCAATGCAATTTATTAAAATGAAAAGGTACGTACGTCGACTTGCGCAAAACCAAATTGACTTGAGCGAAACCCTTTTCGTTCACAAATTGTTTTTACTATTGCAAGTGAAATAATAAGAAATAATATAATATTGGCTTTACCGTGATGCAGGTGTAGATTTTTAATATTTGAATGGGTCATTTTCGGAAAACATGCTCCCGATGATCGGATATTCTTTTAAGAATTTCCATATATTATAAAAAAATAATATTGAGTATGTATTTTGAATAAGCATTTTTTCAAGAAACATAAACAAGCTGCAGTGCAGCGATTTTCAAGCTATGATTTCCACCTACTTGACTACTACTGTTAAAACTGAGCTCCACTCGGATCAATCGCATCTATGTATCATTGATACATCAAATAACAAAGAACCAGCACCGGTTGACTGAAACTTCGGCACTTGAAAAAAAAACTTCGTTAGTGACACTTTGATTGTTATCGTTTAACGCTGACCCTATGGTTGCTGTTTGTAATTGAATGAACCGAAAGCTATACGCATACTTGTTGTATACCCAATCGTCAATGGGTACGTCCAATCAATTATTGGCGTTATATGATGGTGGGACGAAACTAACCAATCAGAAGTATTACAATAATATATTATTCATGTCTGAGGTCAACATCTATACCGAAATGCCAAAAGGCATTAAGTTAATTATCGGGCGTTTAGGTTGATTCACGATATTTTAGTTTATATCGATTGTTCGTCACAATAAGTAATAATAACGATAAAAATGTTATTATTCTTTGATTGTCGAATTTTACGGGTGGACTCCATCCAAGGTTTAAAATAATAATAGTGAATAATTTTTATGATTCACAATATTGAAAACAATAACTTATAGTGATATTCGCAATAGTCATTTTACAATCATAAGTGGGTAATTTGTCTCGGATAATCTATAAAAAATATTTTTTTTATTTAAAATAAAATCCGATAATATACAATATTATTATTATTATTATATTATTGACCGTGTTGATATGTTTGAAAAGAATGAGAGTTAGGTTAGGTTGAAGTGCTAAGCAAATGGAAAATATAAAAAGAAGCAATATAAGCATCAAGATTTGAACGTTTATAAACTAATTTAATTAAAAATATAAATGTATATTTGCGGTCGAGTTGTATTAAACATAATATAATTTAAAAAGTTTGGGTTTATTATAATTGTGTTTTGGAAAGATAAAAGTTTAAGACTACCTATAGTACGAGGACAGGCATGACGATATCAATATAATATTATTGTTAAAGGTATGTCTTAAAAGAACGGTAAGTAGGTATATTATTACGAAAATATGTTGAATATTATGGAAATAAAATATAATTGTTTTGAGCATGAAAAAATATTATTTTATCTAAACCACTTCATCGGCATCATATGCCTGTTATTATATTATACTTTACACGAGCAGTAAGTTTACTGTCTATAGAGTTCTTTAATATTCCTATTCTCAGAACGCCAGCTTCAGCAAAGTATATTTAAAATAGAAATTACTTTGTCGCCAGTAATAGTACCACGAAAAAATCTACTGAACACATTTAAAATTTAACTTAACAAGTAATTCAAACAATACAAGCATAACACATAGGCTCGTATACGTAGTATAAAATGTTAAATATTAAATTGTTTCCATCAAAGCATAAAAAATATCTCCAACGTATATCGTGTGCTGTAGAATATTCAAATTTTCATAACAAGTATTTAATCATTCCCCGTAAATTATTCAACAAAATAATTACTAAAAGCCAAAACTGCACTAAGAATTTATTATTATTATTATTACATTTTTCACATAGATCGAGTGCTTAAAATGTTTAATGTAATACGTCGAGTCTGAATGGTATTATTATTCAATGTTATGGTTAGGTTAACAGCTTAATATTATTTTTTTTTAACATAAAATATTTATCAACTAATTTGTAGTATCGTTTAACTTAGGTACTTTATACAAAATAATTTTTTTTGTTATGTATATACTTTATAATGATATAATAAAACATCTATAAACAGGTGGGCAAAATATTTTAAATTTGAGTAAACATCGGCTTGATAACTTTTTTACTATTTTAATTCATGTTAGGTATATACAACAAAAAAAACCATATTAAATTACATTACGTCGAAAAAAAAAACAATGTTTGTAAAATTTACCTAATCTATTTTAATTCATAAACTTTTATGTGAACGTGGGCGGTTGAAAAAAAAAGTTTTATAGAAGTTACGTCAATGTAGTTAATTAAATGAATAAAAAAAAATGTAATCGTTCAATGATATTATTTTAACACCGCAAAGCGCATGACTGTCTAAAAAGAAAATGTTTATGTACGGCGAGGACTTAAAATATAATAACTACTGCGTAATGTGTATAACACTATAATAATAATAATAATAATAATAATAATATTATGAAGTTTCTAAATTACTTCGGAACTAAATACACGGATACAGAGAAAATAATAAGCTGGTTTGATGTCACTAATCTTATGGCTCGCGCGTCGTCCAAGTTTGAATAAAGTTACGCCCAAAAGGCAAAAGTCCAAAATATACGTATGCGCGATTCGGCACGCCTAGAAACTATATAAATGCGTTCGCATTCGAAAATTCGTCTGGAGCATTTTTTCCCGAGCGGTGGACTTAACAGACTCCGTTCCGGTCGTGGCCTCCGGTACGATATGTATATATATGTATGGCCGCGTGCAGCCTTTTCGCGGTTTCATCGTCGTCGTCGATGTCCGTCGGTATACGTCCTATCGTTACACTGTTCTCGTGCTAATATTATTATTATTATTTGGTTTAGAGCCGGTTGTATACCGTCTACGATTGAACTATGATTGAGCTTAAACGGCTGATAACAGATATTTAAACGGGCGAATTCGACCGATTAAACTCTGATGGACCATAATCGTAGTCGGTACAACTAGGGGCACTGTATAATCGATGAGATTTACGGCGGCGCGAATGGTTATTTGCGGAAACGATAACGAAACCACCGCGAGAGTTCTCTGCGTAGTACTTAATACGTTACAAACAGAATATATAAGGCCGGGCTATATATCCGATTTGTTAAAACAAACAGACGAAACAAAAAGTTACTTTCGGCATCGCTGTTAGTTAATTAATCATCGTCGGGCGGACGCAGCGGGAAATAATATTCGCAGGCGACTATGCTGTTGTTCCATTCGTCATTGTTCCTCGTACACGGCCACGAATATTTCCCTCCTCCTCCTCCTCCTCCTCCTCGCCGCCAATATAACCAACGCCACCAAACCCCGACCAGAGTGTTATTATAATTTACGTATATTGTTATATATATATATATATGCATAGGTGTCTCGTCTCCCCTGGTCGGCTATTAATAATATTCCCGCATATATATATATTATGCTATAATATTTTAATATTTTAATATTTATTATTTGCAGTTATTCGCGGTCAGCGCGATTAATTACCTATAATGTTGTGTACATTTATTACGTTATAATAACTTTAAACACCGAAATATTTTATAATATAATGTTATCGAATTTATAAATTATAATGTGAATGTTGTTGTGAGTCTCATTCTATTTTCTAGTATTTTAATTGGTGGCTACATTATCCCTATATACAATCATACTATTATAATATTGTTCATATTATTATATTAATTTACTCAATAATAATTTGAAATGACTTTATATAGATTATAATATAAGGCAAAATTGTTATTATTTCCATTGTAATTTTTGTATACGATAAGTTAGTTGTGTTTTTATGAGCCCTATCTTCACTTATTTCTCCAACTGTTTATGGTTTTTTATTTGTAAAAATGTTATGAGTTTGGTCTGATTTAAATACATAATACTAACGTCATGATAATCACAAAAAAATGAAAACACGCATTTTTTTTTAACAATAAATTATACAGTTTTAAAGTTGATGATAAATCGATAAGCAGAAAAAATTCTAAGGGGTGATATGATACTCCCATACTTTCTCCTATAAGCACGCTCCTGAAATGTATATTGTAATTGAATTTATGTATCACTCGTGCAACAGAATATTTCGTTAAAATCTATACGGCAAATTTGATAGTGCACTTTGTTAGACAAACTTTATCTTATGGTATTTAGTAAACTTGAACGATTTTTTGTAAAGCTACATTATCGTCTAATTTACATTATCATTATGTTCTACCAAACCGATTTTCATGATTTATTTTTAAGTGTTTGATGAGAAAATTTCAAAAAAATTGATTAATTAAATAGCCGACGGCATCTTGTGATACTATCAATGCCACGTGGCTTATAGCATCCAACGTAGACGCACACAATATGTTCATAAAACCCACTATTCCTAAGTCTTCTGTTGTGTATCTTTGTTGACATGGTGTGTATAATAGAGGGTTCCTCACAGTGACGATGGCGATGCGTCAGCATTACCGTTAGTATGAGGTTTTAATATTTCCGCACACCGTAAAAAATATTTGCACAGGTCAGCTAAAACTTTTACTTTAAATATTGAAAATAATATGTAAGGATGACATTTAGTAATGGCATTGATTTAAAAAAAATAGGTAGTCAAAATTAAATGTATTTTCTTAATATTTTTATGAGAAATTGTTAAGAGGTAGTAATATTGCAAATTATTATATTCGTATAGAATAATTAAATTCCAACAATGTCCAACAAACTCAAATAATACACGTTATTGGATACTGAAATATGGTATTTTTGAAATCTTAACCGTAAGCTTCAAATTTGTGGTGTTTTTCATACTTACAATATAATGCATTATATATCTTTAACTTCAAAAACATCTATCATTGTTAAACTTATAAGTCTATAAATAATTAATATCCATTACGAATATTAGTATATTTCTCCTTACGATGTGTAGCTAAATTGCCTATCCAAGACCCCGTGTTACTATTTTTTTTTTTATTGAAATGTATAAAAAAAACCACCTAACGACATTATACTGAGATCCCTATAAAATATTCCATTTGCTTGAATAGAATTCACACCCGATAAAGGAAATCATAAGTGTAAAATCCAGAGTTTATTTTAAAAACATAAAATATATCGTATTCAGTATAATATTATATTGCATTAAACAAGTTTATAAATAACGTAATTTTATATTTTCGTCTCATATATTTAGTAAAAATTGTTTTTCCGAAGACACCCGACGCCCTAACGCTTATCCCCGAAGGAAAATCTAAACACGCCACTGATCGGTATCATTATCGCTCTTATTTCTGCACATTACTATTACATCATATTATTACACCTACAACAGCGGCACCCCCTCCGGCACCTGTACAAGCAGAGCGATTTACGCCCTGCGGATACGTATTCAAGTCCACCCTTCCCCCCCTTGACATACTCAGATAGCTCACATAGGGGTAAGTACACAGCACTAAAACTATCCTCAGATTTTATTACCAGGAGTGAAAATATTCGAAGAAATACGTTGATAATTGCTGCCGGCATAACGCGACCCGGGATATATTTTTTTCCGAAGAGGGTTGAAAAATATCGTATGATGTCACTACGGTGCACGTTATATAATCATAAATGTTACTAATATCATCTTAATCATCATCATCGTCATCGTTGTCAGAGACTCGTTTACCGGTCGTACGTGCCAGTTACATATTATGATGTGCCCGTTTCGCTCGCGCCGGTTACTTCCGCTTTGTCATTTAAAAAAATCATTTTTTTTTTATGCGGGCTCACTGGCGTGGTCACAGTATTTACTGCCCACATGATACAATATAATACCACATGGTTTTATTATTATATGTAACCTCGTGGTTTTTTTTTCCTGTCCATTCAAGACGCACATAGGATATTTGTATTTCATCATATTTATAAAACGTATAACGTAATATTATTATTATACCAAATGCTCATTTCGGCTTGTTATTTTTATCGATAACGCGCAGACACACCACGTACGGCACATACGGCGCTTCCGGATATTAACCGTCAAAATGATTGATACACCACCGCCGACATCACCACCAACACAGTAGCGACGACGTGTCTCGTTCTTTTCGTCCGACGAGAATAACATTATTACACAGAGTACGTTGAGTAAATGTGGAAGCCTTATAGAGACTTAGTCCTATTAAATAATTCCCAAGCCTGCCCCCTAAAAAAAAAAAATACCTTCTTGTAGAATATCATTATTTATGACACAATAATACACCTAATAATGGAACATTTTGTTTTAAAATTATTTATAATTTGTATACTATTTTGGTACCTATTGTATTCAATGGCTTGATTGACTACTCGAGTCTTTTTACAGCTACGAGAACAATAAATTGTATTAAAAGTAGTTAGATAGAAATTTAAAAATCTATAACAATATACCGATATATTGTGATTGTATAAATATTACGTTTGATCATTATAATATTAACTGATATTTACAATTTACATGTCACAAGTCCTCCCCAATTGGATATTTTTGGATGAAAATCGGTGAGTCGATAGTAAACAGTAACTAGATAGACACAATCCTTTAAAAATAATATACCATCTATGCATTTGCACAAATATTACAAATATTAATCAGACTATATTCGTCACAAAAATGAACGACAAATATATAATATTCGTAGACCTATATAATAATATGTATAATAATTGAATTATCATGCTTTGTCAATACTCAATACTACGAGTAATTGTTATTATTGTGTGTATATTATTTTGTACCACGGAAAAGGATATAACATATGTATAATCAGTTGCAAAAGATTATCGAACAAAATAATTTTGGCTTGGGATTATATTACTCCTCTTGAAAACGATTCGGGTAGCACGTGCGTGAAAACAATCTCGAACTCGGCCTCGTTACAACAACAACAACAATAATGATAATAATATTAAATGTTTACTATACACGACCACTACTTTGGCCAATCGTAGTTTTCTCGGCGGCCTGTCGATGACAATAATTATTATTTTTACTACAACGGCCGGCCAGACGACGACGTGATGTCTCTACTCCATCGCAGTCTTTCCATCGGCTAATTTTCCGACATTCGGATCGCCGAGCGGGCACCACGAAGAAAATTGCCGGAAAACTACCGTGGACGGTATACGGCGCCCCCGTTATTGACGAAATCGATTTCGGTTTCTGTCGCTAGTCGCTAGTATAACATAATATTCACAAGATCGTCGTAATAATATAATAACAATCCTTCGGAGATGGCCTTTCGCTGATACTTATTTATGGGTCATATTGTGCATAAATTATGCAGACGTCTGAGAACGGTCGACCGACTATTATTAGTATCGTATATTAATTGAGTATTGAAAATGCGTGTACCTATTACTTAAGGTGATCGCAGTCACGGAAATTATAAGACGTTAAGACGTACAGAAAACGTTTTAAAAGGTTATTTATTAGTTGATACACATCATGTTCCGCGACAAAAATTAAAAATATCGAATTTCGTCAAAAGCACAACCTTTTACTGCATTTAATGTTTGAACTGGGGCATATTTTTAAAATGGTATGTCTTTGTCATCGCAGATATATAAACTGAAATATGAATGGGTTGTTACTAAATTTTTATTTTATCCTGCAGATATTTTGTAATTTTAAATACTTTTTACTAGCAATTTCAATTTTGAAATTATCGTATGAACACTATTCAGTACCTTACCTTTTACAATACATTTTAGCCGTTTCACTGCATTCAATTATTTCGTTTTAACTTGTGTGTTTTAATTTTAATTACATTTTTTTCGTTCATTCATTTCGTTTTAATCAAATGGAACCCTTATTTTTTTGCGAATAATAGTATATTAGTATATACATGTCTGATATTATCTTCCAAATAACTTAAAGCTTATAATTGTATTTTGTTTATAATTAATATTTATTAAAGATATTTGAGAACATAATATCAAGTGAATATAGAAAATGATAAACTAATATTTTATTTTATATTTTATACGTCCTGCTCCCCTCGTAAGTTCATAAATAACCATTATATTGATTTCGTTATTGAAACATCATAACAGGTATAGAAAACGCGTAGGTACCTATTCAAAAACTTCACTTATTTATACATCATACATATATTTCTATGAACCATCAGAATCTGGAGGTAATAATATTGTACGATTGATGAAAAAATAAAATTTAAATTTAAAAATATAAAACATCTATATTTTGTTTTATAAAGTTGAAAAATTTGTAGCATTTGCATATTATAATATACACAAACATATTCCAATTAAATAATACACTTATTTAGATTAAAATATTAATTGATGCTACGTTTAAAAAAAAACGGCTGAACAGTAGTATGGTATTAAAAATGATAACATGTCAATTTGATAATTACGATAAATAAAACGTTAAATTAGACACAATACGTACACGTCATAGTTAGATATTACACCAAATTAAATGATTGAATAATTATTATTATTTGAGAGACAGCTGGAGTTAATTATTTAAATATGGGCTACCGTTAAGCATTTTCCACAAATAAATTATATTATGTATGCACACTAAGCCCCTTATTCATTAACCAATTATTATTTTTAATATAGGTAGCAAATATTGGTTTTTTTTGTGTCATGTGTATTAAACATAGAATATATAGTTCTCCATATTTTTTTTTAGGCATTTAGTTGAAATAATTTTGAAGTCTATACTTTAAAATGTAATTAAATACATAATGAAGATAAAGATAAGGATTTAAAATAACTATACATATTCTCAGTTAATTTACTTTGAAATTGAAATAAATAAAGAAGAGCATTTAATTAATCAAAAATTATGATACATGTTCAGTGTTCACTCAGAAGAAAATAATTATAATGGAGCCGTAATAATAAATTAGCCCACAAAAATTAATTGAATATAAAGTGAACTATAAATTTCAACGGAATTAATTTTCCTGCAATAAATTGACCAATTTGTAATAAAAAGTTAGATTTTTAAGTGTTTAATCAATTCTATGTTATAGTACTTACATTACGTTTGTAAAAAACCGACATCGAATGCAAATCACCTTCCAGCTTGTGGTCCATGAGTTACAACAGCAATTAATTAATTTTTTTAAGATATTTACTGATGCCCTTAACTTGACATAATATATGGTTACAAACTCATTATTCTGTAAACATATCGATTTTATAAAATTAAATTTAATTAATTTATCTACTTTCAGTTTGATTTTATAGCTTTAAATATATGCTTTATTCTAACTTAAGATTAAAGTTGTTTTTTACACTAGAAACTAATTGAAAATTATCATGCAAAAAGCACTTATATTAATACACCAAAATGGTTGGTTTCATTAAAAATTCGATGAATACAAAATTACAAAAAGCGAGTTTAATAAATAAAAATTTGTCATTTGAGACAATAGTTATCTTAAAAAACATAAACTACGCTGCCGAAATATAACAGTTAAAATTACAAATGTATTATTAATACATATAAATGCTGAATTCTCGAAAAATGGTGACACAGTAACCACAAGTATTTGAATTACTAAGATAAATAAAATAGCTCTAAAAAGTAAAAACCAAAATGACTTATAGTTTGTATGCGAGTATAGTGCATAGATTTTCACTGCACTCAACAGCATGTCATCCTCTTAAGGTTTAAATCATCAGCAACCAAATTACTTGAATAAACTGTCTACTTATCTTACCAGTCGCCTTAAAGTGAAAATTGGAGCTTGAATGCTAGATAGACTTGGCCAGATGCCAAGTACCCGAGTGACAAATCTGTTAACAATAATCGAGAAAACGCCCCCGTGGCACAACTGTCTAAATATCGAAATGAAAAATTACCTACTCGAACCTTATCTCGACTCGATAGAGCCGTAGGACTTATTATCTTTTTTGGCGAATGACTATAAAAAGAATTAACAAATTGACGTGTCATACTGAATTCTGTCTTGATTACGTGCGTGCTGACGAAAATTCGGCTTATATTCTGATCATGAGATAATTGCAAATATCTAAAGATAATGACTTTTACCTAATACCAAAATCAAATTATCGACACGGGATTTCGTGAATACTAAAATATACAGTTTTGTAACCGATATCATCTTAACCAATTATCGCTAATGGTAACACTCAGTAGTTTAATCTGATGTTTTCGAAACACCAATAATAATATTATTAATATAATTCCACGCTGTTCGATTATAACAATATGCACTTCCCGCTTTTTGGTATAAGACACAAGATAATAGAAGAGGAACAATAACATTTTATTGGTTAGTTTTAAATGTAACTTTTTGTTAAAATTCAACCGAAATAATACGAAATGTTAATTCAAATTTCACCATGCACCCTCTCGTCTGTGATAGTGAAAAAAATATATATATATATATATATATATGATTATAATAATAAAAAAAAATCCAGATTAATGCGATTTAGTGACGTGAATATTATGCAGATCAACACTCGATTAACAGTGAATAATGCGCTTTCTTTCTTCGTTTTATTTATTATTTCGTTCCAGCTATCAACGCTCGAATGGGAATCCAATAACGTCTCCAGAATTATTATAAAAAAAAAAAAAAAAAAAACAGAAAAATCCATTACTGTTTGTCAACGTTATTGCGTTATTCAAATGAGTCATTAGAAGCTAAAACGCAAGCGCGCTCGCCAAAAACTTCATTTGTATTCAACGGCACACGTGAAGATGAATTATTATTGTCGTAATGATTTTTTTTTTCCTCGACACGAATTATTATAAAAAATTAAAAAGCGCGAGTAGACCGTACGCGGAGGAAAAAAAACACCGGGCGGACATGATATTTTTATAATCGATACACGGCGCGTAAATGTGCTGCTCTTGTCGAACAAGACTTACAGTCAATGGGGGGTGGGTAGAGGCAAGTAGGAAGGTGATAATAATACGAACGGCCCAGAGAGCATTTATACCACAATAATACATATTATACACATCTACCGCGGTAGGTGTCGGCTGCACAGTAATGGCAGCGTTTTGTTAAAGTACGTTCTTCTATCCGGTGGGTAGATACCCACAAGCGATATTTATTATTATTTTTACGTCACAAAAAAAAGAAGTAGAAGTGAAACGAGAACGTATTATTTAAAACGAAATACTACTTTGCCGTCATTTTTTGTATACTTTGACTTTTCCGTTAATCTGCCACGAATATCGCTTTGTCTGTGTGCCTGTATACAATGATATCCAGAATTTACCTGCGAATTTCACGTCCACTGCTAACATTGATATGGTTGTGGCGTTGTTCGTTTTCACTCGGTAACGAAATAGAATAAAAAAATAATATGAAAAACGAATCAAGTCGCTTATATCGAACTAAACGTGAGGCAAACACATGCGATTTTTTCGAATTACAATACAATATTTATTTTCAAACTCGCCATGATAATTTGTCTGTTTTGTTTGTGTGTGTGTATGTGTGTGTTGCGTGTGTATCGTATACAACTAAACATAAACTAAAATTGTTGGCGGAAAAACTGCACAGTACCAAGTGCTATCATAAACATAAAACTAGTATAATTCTGGTTATTTAATTACGTGAAAATGAAAAGCGATATAACGATTTGTTAATGTATTACACAACAACTAAATGAAAATTGAAAACAGACGCGGGACGGTATTTTAATATATTAAATGTATTTTCGGCTTTCGTTTAGCAGGTGATCTACCTTCTAGTTTTTAAGTGCAGTTGGTGATTAATTATCAAATTTTATGAATATTTCTAGACGGTTATCTACACATTGCTTCTTAAGTATGCCCGGTTCTGAATCCCAACCCTTACCCTAACATCTCGTCGATGTATGACGAAGGTCAGCAAATAATAATTAATATAATTATAAATTTGTATAATTTTTTTACAGGTGTGCAAAAAGTTTATTAAATTGATTTATTTAAAACATTATTGTTATTTGATGATTTATTTTTGTTATAATTTATATAATTCTAATTACTTATAAAATAAAAATTTTAATAATTAATGACAAATTGAAGGCACATATTGCATCCACCTACTACACGAAAGCCAAATATTTAAGATGAGATAAAGTATAGTAATAATTGATTATTAATTATTACTATCCAACGATATAGTGTCGCAATTAATATTTAAATTAACTAAAAGAACAAACAACAAGTGCAAACGGATAGCTCTACATTAAACTTAAAATAGGTAAGTTGTTGTATATAATGTATGTGCGTATAATATTATAAAAACATTCCTCCCCCCCCCAAAAAAAAAAAAAAACTATCAAAGTTATATAATAATATTCTTATTCTTATATTTATTTCAATCGACTGCTTTATCATTACCGTTTGACGACATAAATAAATCGGGATTACACGAATACCGGTGGGCTATAAGAATCTAAATCCAGGCCTCTCTCTTGCAGGCTCTAAAGTCTATAACTCTAAGACACTTAAATTTTATATTAAATCGCATCGTACGATAAAATAAATTATGAATATTATCTCGGATGCGTGTTCGTATATTGCGATTCAATCGTTTTATGTTATGGCTGGGATCCGCGATTACATAATATTTTACGTGCATCGTATTCGGTTATGTTCTCCACAGAAATCCATACTTTGAATTCGATGATGGATAAACGAACGGCACACGATCCGCAGCCCTCCGGTGGGGTTGGTTCGATTTTTTTTTCTTTTCATTTTTCGTCATTAGGATGAGTATATAATAATAATAATAGTAGTAGTACACAATAGGCCGTATTCTTAGGCGAGTCTTATGAGCACTCAGACGTGGTATTTTTAAGGCGTTCCTGGCACGGAGACTGAACGTGAAGTGTGTTAGTTATAATTTAATCGAGTCTATTCTCAAGAGACATCCATTGGTTTTTCAATTATCTACAACGTATATATGCGTATAGTTTGGATAGTTCCGGGTCGATAGGGAATCAAGACAAGGACAATAATATCGTGGGGTGAAAAAAGTTTAACAATCTTATTGCCGGCACATTCGTTTCCCATTTTACAGAAGTGATTGGCTTCAAATAAAAATCAAATATAATATAATATTCTAATCTTACTGCGCATTCACTATAAAATATAATATTATTTTGGCACCCGAAAATCGCACACTATTTATTTTTTAATAATGTAAATTCAGATCACATTTTTTTTTATATAAACCACAACCGAATCTACCGAATTTAATTCGATAAACAAATTAATAGGTACAAATTGCCGGTATGCCCGTTTAATTAATATAGTTTAAAAAGTAATTTGTTTTTCAATTGGTCTGCCAAAATGTACATATTAGAGATTTTATAAAACTAAATATTGACTAATTTAGCCATCAATGTAAATTGCAACGGATCGATGGATGTTTTAACTACCTATTCAATTTAAATTCTCTGACAATATTTTATCCATGGTAATTATTTACGTCTCCGGGGGATATACAAGCATGGTTAATTAATGATAAAATATTATTGTGGGAAGAATAACAAATGGCAATATCAAATATCTATTATACTTAGGTGGTTAAGCATTTTCAACTCGATATCCTAGAACACAATTTTGAACCACACGACAAATAAGTACAAGTAAAAGCTTTAAAATTTCAAAAATAGGCCTAGTAATAAAATTATTGAATTATTGAATTACTATTATAAAAATGAGTTTACCTATAACAATAATATACCAATCCATCAATGGGAAATTTATTAGCTATATTGATTGTATTTAAAATCACCAATTTCAAAGAAACTATTTTTTGTTTCTGCATAATTTTTAACACGTTTGTTGTTTTATAATCGTTTAAATGTTGTTTTCAGTACTTCGAACAGCATATTAATAGGTATGAATTGTATTCGAAAATGTAATCGAGTGGTTAGGATATAGTTGGTGGTATCCGTCTTAATATTTAATGTTTGGGTTATAATTATTAGTTTTGGAGCAATATTTAAAACATTTCAAGTGTCTATCAATTTGGTTGAGATAAAAAAAATAAACCATACTATCCTTATTGATTTGTATTTATTAGTATTTTCAAACAGCCGTAAGACGTTACATCATTCTCTTTGGTAATAATACACACCTTTTCAAAAGAAACTCAACAATCAAAAACCAAATGTGGGTTATAAGTTTATTTCTTATATATAAGTGAAGAGATTAAGTTATATTAACATATAGTATCCTTTGATAACAGACACCTGCGGAATCTTTCCATGAAGGACATTCACCAGAAAAAATACTTAAATATCACTTATCCGATTTCATACCAAACGTTTTCAGTCTTCACACGATGATCAGTTGTATTGAATTGTCACTGATTTATTAAATAATATATTTTTCATAAAAAAAATTAATATAATAAGTAAAATCATAATAAAAATTTCGTCAAAAAATATTCATAAATAGGTTATCGATAAACTGGTTAAAACGTTTACAATATCTTTCAATATACAAAATAATATACAAACTACGTTTGACATTCGAACGAATGGTATGAAATTTACAATGACTGTCAGCAAGAATATCTATAGACAGCAACGTTATAGTCGGTTGTGCAGTTTCTCTCGATGTGACGTTTTTGATCGTGATATTCGTGAGTAAAATAGATGAAAAGGAATCAAATCTTATCGTATTTAGAAGGTTACGAAACATATTATTATCCTGAGTGTTCCTTCTATTGCCTTTATTGTGAGCGGTGCAACAAAGGTTGTAGTAATTTCAAAGGACGTAGGAAATGGTTTTAAAGACCCTTTAACCTTATTATATACCCTCAATGATCCTTTATTCAAATGGTCCAAACGAAAATATATTTACACCACCGCGGACGTTCAAAGGTCGGACGCACTGCACTAATATAATACAAAATGTTCAATTCAATTCGTAGGTATGCACACTAAAGAAATACAGAACAAAATAATTAACATAAATGTATATTAGCGATCACTATTTGTTGATTAATTTTAATAGACATTATTAAGGATTATTTTAGGGTATTACTTACCCTCGAAAATACCATTAGAGGAATCTTTACGCACGGACAGCCGTGGCTTTTATATTAGTGTAAATGCGTTATTTTAATTACTTTTTCAGAACAAAAAGTATTTAGGTACGTCTGATAGGTCATACGAATGATGAAACATTTTTGTTCAAATCAATCGACGAAATAACTTTATCAATCTATATTTCTACTCGGTACATATTTATTATTTTGGTACAATTGCCAATAATATTTTTAATCCATAACATAATACCTGATCGTTATACACTTTGATATTAATTTGATTTTTTATAACTCTTTCCGTGAGCGACAATGGTTTCATATTATTATTATTATTATTATCGTATAAACGTGTTGTTTTCCACGGACACTATAAAAACGACGTTCCAGTCAGTTGAACTTTATCCGGGCAAGTGTACTCATCATAATCTGCATTATGGACGATAGTGGGTATAAATGAAATACATACGTATATGATCATATTTGTGTATAATACATCCCCCAAAAAAATTTTATAATGTTGTATGAATCAAGCACTTGAAAACTCACTAAAACTGAATAAAAGCATAATAAAACAAAATAAAATCCAATAGTTTTGAAAGTCATTATTTGATGTTTAAGAAAAATTTAATTAAAAATTATTTTGCGAGGGACACTATTTTTGAGTATTTACTGTACCTACCATTGATTTTATAATATACTATTATTAATATATTATATGATATTATAAATACAATGACTGTACATACGCCATACACCTACAATTGTATATTACAATCTCATAATTCATGTTTATGCTATTGTCCCAATGGCCGCAATACCAATATCAATATATTACAATCACATATTTATTCAAAAATGAACCCTCCTCACAATAAACTCAAATAAGTTATTTATTCATCTCGTATACTAAAAAAAAGTCATTCTATATACATATTAAACTCACGTATATTAATTCGCATATTTTGAAATTCCTCAGGTGGCTGTTTAATGAACTCTAAACTTTAATTAATCTACTCGTGTATTAACAATATTTTCTTCTCCTCGGCAGCGCAGGGTCGAGCGGTACTTTATTTTTACTCCCTGTGAATTATCTGCTCGTCTCTGCAGCTGACAAAGCGTCGTAGAATTACGATTAAATAAGCAGGTCGTTCAAACGTATATCGAATTCAAACCATTAGTTTGTTTAGACTGTCATATCGTGTCGTCTTTGAAGAGCGTTAACCGTCGAACGCCTTCGGGGAAAAATCGTTTTCCCGAAACGATATTGTTGTTGTACACTCGTTGGTTGTTTGCAAACCACATAATGCTCTAAAAGTCTAAAACAACACGAGTGTCTAATGCGGCTTTAATAGCTCCGCAGGTTCGGGTTATGAATTTAAAAATAAAAACGTTTAACATGACTACATGAGCAAAAATTAACGAGGAATAAAACACCGCTCGTCGATCCGATCGCGTGTGCGCAGCCCGGTTAATGGATTTTTCCATTATAAAGAGATTTTACCTGGTGGGAAAAGAGGAAATCGGCCGCGTATATGCATTGTGCGTTGCACGTGATCCGGTCGGTACGACCACCAATTCACTACAATATTAGTAATAATAATATTGATAATGATAACACTGTGGGTAGGTACAACAGTTGTACGAGTGTGGCATAATATCCTGCACGATCATTAATCCCGAGAATCGGCATGTCCGGAAAAGGGAGTTTCCGTCGGGACGTGTTATCATAACACGTTGTAATATTTTTGTATGCATAATTTATATACGAAAGGAACCCTTCGTTCTCACCAGGTCAATACGCATTATTATTATCGTATATCGAGCTCGTATCGTTTGGTGTCATTCTGTAACAGGTGACAAAAACACAAGAGAAATAATAAAAAGTAAAACTAGGTATAATTTGCAAATGCACTCCGATTGCCAATTATTATTTCAATCCATTAGTATTTCTAGGGGGCTAACATTTTCACATTAATGTGGGTGGGGGTTAGTCGGGGGCTTCGATCCCAACAGACTTAAAAACTGTATAATTTTTATTTTTGAGGGGATTAGAGCTAATAAGATGTTCTATGTACCTCCGCGAGATGTGTAGTTAAGGCTAGATATGGATCCATGCAAGGGGCCGAGGATTCTCCAGAGTGTACACCACCACAGCACACATAAATATTTCCAAATTGTATTTAAAGAAATATTTAATATCATAATTTGATAGTATATTTTAAGAATAATAACATTTATACGTACCCTATACCTATTGTTTTTTTTTTATTACTTTGTTTATAAGGTATCAACTTCAGAGGTCATTAGGCTGGATACAATTTATAATTATGCATTTTTCAATTGATAACTCTGATATAGATATAAAGAAAAATCAAACGATACTAGGTAAATAATATTATATCAGCCTTGTTAGTGAAGGATTTTAAAAATGTACAAGATAAATATTTGTGTGGAGGAGGTGGTATACACTCAACGCTCTGGATACGTCCTAGGTAAGTATTACACTTTCATCCGCGTATTCCTTGTAAACAGTGCGGTTAACAAGTTACCATATTATATAATATGATAAATATTTGAAAATATTAATCTACTTTGCCATGCGGTTGGGTGGTTATTAAAATATGAGGTTATAAGTTATAACTAATTATTTGCGACTGATGGACTCGTTTTACATAAGTAACATTATTTAATTTGATTTCTGTGAATAACATGAAAATTTGGAACACCAACTGGTGTTTACGGAACACGGTCATGGTATAAAATATACCTTTAAAACAGCGGAATGAGGTATTGACCAAAGTTATGAAATAGGCCCTAATCTAACCAGATGCCGAAACCGGAGTCCTTTGACCGGTGGTCAACGGTCTCAATATCGTTCACTGTATTCTATATTTGCTTTGTACTTGAAAACGAAGGTAGTCACGTGAAAAAAATGCTCCCGGATGAACGGTTATTATATCTCGTTAGTTCTGAGCACTCCAGTTGTAAAAACGCTTTGATTTATAAGGCACGGTGAAACCATACAAACAGTTTATATTTAGGTGTGTGTGTGTGTGTGTGTGTGTGTGTGTGTGTGTGTGCCTCTTGGCTCTTGTTATAATATATATGAGTTTAAGAAAAATTGTGCCTCTACATTTACGTACGTGCGTTTGATTTATTAATATTTTAGTCATTTTTGAACCGATATACCTACATAATTTATAGCGACTGTGATGATTATATTATTCCAGTTGGAAAAGGTTGTATTATTGTGCCCTTCTAATATGCCATTTACGAGTTACGACGCATAGCAACTATGACAGTACGTAGGTACCTTGTAAATTATAATATTTTTACCAACTGTACATACTTTATAGGTACTCATGGGCGCAACTAGGGGGGGGGAGGTAGAGTGCTAAGCCCCCGAAAAAAGTTGTCTTCAATTTCATGAAAAATCGACTAAGAATGAATGCGCTACAAGAGTGTTATTCAAATTTGAATATCGAAAGAGGTGTTTTCAATATAATATTCATTAAAGACTGTAGATAAATTGAAAAAATATAGTTTAAAAGGTGGAGAGTAATAAATGTTAAAACATATTATAATTTTATGTATATTTTATACATACAAATATCAATCTAAGTTTATTTATTACGAGCCACTTACAACTAATACATACTAACTAAAAAGTTAGTATAGAGTGGGTACTAGCCGGGTGTATGTGAAATCCCACATAGAATAATAAAGAAAAAAATAATTAAGGCTACAGCCCCTCCGACAAAATTTGGTCTTACATAGTCAATTCTATGGTCGTGGTGGAAAACTCGACGACAAGTGTTTGGAAAGTTTGGAAACCCTCTCATCAATTAATGGTGTCGATCACGAAACCGATCACGAAATAGCATGCCGTGTGCTTTGATTTAACTATTGACGAATTTAATGTGCATAATGCATCCTGTCGAGTGAATTCAGCAGATGTTGCTGTTTTTGACGATCAGTTATCATCGAGGCACAAGACGACGTGTCTCCGTCTCAACCTACCCTCTTCCAAACTAGTAAAGACCCACACTAAAAGGGGGGGGGATACGAAAATTCGGGAAACATTCTGAACATGGATTGGTCGTGTTGCTTTCTTCGAGTTAGACGATTTCTTTTTTATTCTCAAAAGACGTTCACGGTACAATAATTATTTCTAAAACGCATATACAACAAAAGCGTATATAGCTATAATAGCTTCCCTCTCCACCCCCCAAAATATTGTTGAAGGTCGAAACAGATATCGTTTTGTTCGAAGATTGTTGTTATTTTAATGTGTATAATTTATTACGAGAACGTAAGTTGGACCGTAACAATTAAATTCGTGGTAAAAAATATATGTATATATATATATATATGTAATTTCACGAAACATTTACAAAAGATGATTATAAATTTTGCAAGTGCAATTTATATGATTGCCGGGGAGCACAACAGTTGGCCGGGACCGACTTCGCGTTCTATACAAATAGACAATGCCAATCGATTGAAATAACATCGACCTTTATTGTTTGTTCGTCCTCACCAGAAGACTCGTTTTACTGTTTATAAAATAGGTCACTATAACCTTATATCGTCTTAACAAATTTATAACTGAATTACCAAGTTGTTCCACACACAAGGATGAGATAGGTTTTTTTTTAACATCGTCGACCCTATAAAATATTTTTTCTTTATAATATTATTTCGTCATTTCTAAATGTAATAGAGAAACACTATACTATATATTTTTAACGCGTTGTTTATGCCATCAGAGATCCCTCGAACCATTCAAGTCGAACGTAGTCGTTTTATTGGTTTTAGTATATAAAAGCATTATGAAGTCATTTTGTTTTCCTCTATGACTCATATCGGTCCGTTATCTACATCAATATAATAATATATAGTTTTTACATTCGCGAATCTTCGGAATAAGTATCATATTCTACATATTTGCCGTTACTCTCGTGTGGATAATATTTCGATTTAAAATACAATATTATGACGACGCATTAAACATTAGTTACCTATATTGGAATTTATTGTATTATTCCGTCAGCTAAACGATTAAATAGTTTTGCGCATTGGACGGCGTTGGTATTTGAACTCGAAACATTCATCACTGCAGATCTCGTATCTCCGACTTGTTCGTCCCACTTGTTCGGCAAAGAACTTCGTTCTAAAAGAGTTATGTATATATACTTCGCGAATTTTACTTTAAATATTGTCTGATCTCAAAACACACCGCCGAACGCCGATACGACCACCGAGTGTTCCTTATACGTTTGACGTTGAGATTTCTTTTATATTGTTCGCTTACTTTTTAGGGAATTGTATCGTAAAGTTTTTGTTATTTTTTTTTTATATATATAAACGTTCGGCAAACGTTTTAATATAGGCACGAAAACAAAAACCGACTATTCAATGTATTCAAAAAATAAATAAATGTAAACACACGTTGCTGTAGCTAGATTTCGCGGAAAGGAGTGCTGTCATCTGTTTGGAGTGAAAAGATTGTTTTTTTTTTCAAAACATATTTTATACATAATACGCTGTTATCACAGTTTTGAGATTATTCCGAATTTACCAAGACCGACGTGAGACTTATGTATAATATTATTATTATCATTATTGCAGCGTCTCCGTGTCTCAGTCGAACCACGTGAAAAATTAGTTGCATTCTACACTAGTAGGAATACCCAACAGGATAACTTCAGATTATTCGTATTTACACCACACTGCAAGGACAAATAATATTCCTTTCCATCAAATTGCTCGTGCATAAAATAATTCAGTTGCATGTGTTGTACAAATATTGCAATGTCGAATGGATTACAATAATAATAATAATATTTAAATCACAACATGTTTGCGTGGTTTTTTTTCTTCTCTAAATCCGATGCCACGTGTGCAAATGTCGATCATTTTTTCCAAATAAAACGAATAAAATGAAACATGATAATGTTGTATCCGTCGAGTGGTCGTCATTTCGATATTTTCATTAAAGTCCATACGTTTGTAGTTATTAAGTTTCTCGTTATCGATAGTTTATAGTTTTGATCATTACATTATTGTATGATGTATATTTTCCGAAGCATTCGATCTCGATTTTCTAGCAAATACAGGAGTTAAATTTGTCGTCGAATATTTATATTTGTACAAAATCATAACTACTAAAACTAAAATATTAATTGTAAATACTGTTTTCATTGTTGAGAATTTATTATGTATGTAAAAAAACTTTGCGATTGAATCGCGTTTCTATTTTTTAATTCCATAAATATGAATATTATATTATAAAATACATTTTTGTTGAAATTAATTTTAAAAAAAAAACCAATTTTATACCTGCTGATAGAACATTTATGCATAATGTAATTTTGCTAACACATAATTATTTTATTTTGAGCGGAAAAAATCAATTTACACACCTCAATTAAATTCATTGTTAATCAAGAAAAAACAAAACTATGTCATAATCGTTCAAGACTTTGATATCATAAAAAACGTGCCCAGAGTGAGATCGTAAGCATATTATCATATGTCCTATGTAGTCCTGTGGGCTATGGACCGATCGAACCACACGACTTTCAAACATTATCATTATATTTAATCGCAGATAACGTCACACATTCTGCGACGGAAATTAAATTGCTTCATTTCAACACGCTTTTAACGTAGGTACCTATTTGTTTCGTTGTGAAATCAGATAAATTATGCATTTTTTTTTTACTTTAGCACCCGAAAAAGGATGGTTTAATTTTCAGAAATAAAATCGTATATCAAACATATTTATACTTGCGCGTTGCATATACTTCATTCGAGTATACGATAAAATATTAATGGGTACGAAACCTCTTACTGGTATTACAACAACAATTGTTTTATTTAGTTTCTAAACTGTGTATCCGTATCGCCGTATCGGGAAACTGATTTATCAGCCATTTCACAAAGAGATTTGGAGGCATAGCAACCGAACGCTTTTCCCCGACGTATAATTCATTGCATTTTTTTTTATCATGCACAAATAATCGAGGCTGGAACATACCTATTATCTCGAAGCGTTGAAACAATACCAGGCGGATATCAGATTTCGATCACGTTTACCTACTACACGACTTTGCACCAGTTTAACGTAGGTGAAAATAATTTAAATTTGGCAATTCAAACAATAAATTCAATTTAAGTACGTTAGCGTATAAAAAGCGATTTTCTGTACTGTAAATAACTATATTTATATTTATTCATTTATAATAGTGTAAAACTATATTTTTGGTAAGAAGAAAAACATATTTAGTAATCAGTCGTCTTAACGTTTCGAATGTATGTCTCAAAATATGACAAGAGACGTATGCTACTTGGTTTTATACCATAGATTTGTGTACCAACAGAGTTTTCTCAGAAAATGTGTCATTAAAGTTACATTTAGGCATGCGGTTATTTAAGCAATTTAATATGTCTACCAACTTAGTAAGTTTCTGTTCTAGTAATATAATAATAATACTAATAGATAGGTACATCATACATGCACATTGTACGAATATAATATAATATGTCTGATGCTCAGTTTTTAACCACTTTAATTTCCATACACATTGTGTTCATTTTTTTTTAAAAATATTTTTAGAATAAACAATTGAAATGTAGTCGTTTTTTATTTTCTCATGTCAACTTTCAGGAAATGTAAAATTGTAAAATTCGATATTATAATAATAGGTACTCATTTCTTAGGTCGTAATATAATGTATGATTATATATATATTTAATATTACTATAATACCTATTATGACCTTTGTACAATAATATGTTAAAAGTCATTTTGGATACAATTCGTTAATAATGTTTTAATGTCTATGAAACTATACTGGAATATTATTTGTTTATTATGACGAGAAATGCGGGTAAGGTAAGGCCATCGACAAAACCATTGAAAATCGAAAATTTAATATTTTATTTATTTTTTTATTAATTTAGAAAATCTACAATCTGTATAATATTACACAATAGGCAGAATTGATAACAGATATAACACTATAAACATACAAGAAAACAACATGAAACACCAAGATGAGGGATAACATCCAGCGATGGTACCCTCTAGTAATTTATTTATTTTTTATTAATTAATTTAATAGATCACGGCACCAATTTCTTTTGAGTCGGCGCCGTGGGTTACCGTAAGAGTACGTGATGCTAGGTGAGTGACTAAAGGATTGGGATGGTGTTGCAATTTAGAATGAAATCTGTTATAATACAATTTAGCTAGTTGGTCAACTGTTGGAATTCTTAGGTCTTTGTGCAGGGTTTCATTTGTTACTTAAATTTAATATTTAGCCAACAAATTAGAATTTCACTTATCTTGAATATTATTTATCATGTTTATTTATGTATTTTTTTTTCTTTTTAATTAAAAAAAATATAAAATATTCCTAGTTTTTTAATTCGACGTGCTCTCCGGGATATTTGTCTGATTAGTCAAAAACTGTCAGACGCCGTGTAATTCTTTATCAAACTTGTCAACAGTTAAATGATTTATTTTTCACCTTGTATTTTTGGTAAAAATCTACGATACATCTACACGATTGGCCTTTTGTTACGCAACTTGTTGTTAATTAATTGCAGTTTAATCAAGTCGATTATATAATGGTGACGATAGAACCCGGAAATAATTGAACAGTGTAATGCAATTATTACTGTATGGCTATAATTGAGTGATTTGAGTTTCTTAAATTTATCATTTGGATTGAATGCTGGTAATCTTGAAGCTGAAAATGTGGGGTCATCCTATTATTTCTCTAGAAAGCTTATTTTGTTGTAGTGGGTCATACAATTAATAACGTGTCGAGATTATTATTGTGCTTTCAGGAAAATAATACAATATAACGTGTTTTATTCTTATTCGATTCCAACAAATGTCATACTAACTATTCGAATAAATAACACGACGATATCGTTAAAAAAAAAAATCCCACGTCAAACCAATACATTTTTAGAAGTTACGAGAAAAAACAAAAAAGTATTATCTATTATCGTATAAATTACATTTAGGTGCCTATACTGTACACTGATATTGATTTTGTTGAATCATTTATAAAATGTGATAATATCGTATGATGTGTTTTTTTGTTGAACTCTTTTTTTGGACTCATCATTATCGATTCACTTTAATATTATTTACCTTTAAGTTATATTTGTTAAAAAAAATTACTAAAATAATTATACGAAAACTATATTCAAAAAAGGTATTGTATTGTGCTTTTTTTAAGACTACGAGTACAAATTATTATTGCTGGATAATATCATAAATTAGTACTTACAAAATATACAAATGCACTTAAATATTTTATTTTAACTAACTTTCGGTTAACTTGATTTTGACACCATACAAATTAATCGTTAAATTTATAAATGTATTTGTATAAAAATATTAAGACATAATACCATAGACATCATTACATCAATAACAGTTTTTTAAACTCGATAGTCGATACCATGTTCTAAAAATACACACTCACACGGTACTAAAAGCAGTTTTCAATTGTTCCCCTAAATTATTCAATTTGATTTTTAACATAATCAATCAACAATAATTAAATATATAGATAACACTCTTGAGTGTAAATGTACTTACTTATTTTATTTTCAAATAGGTATCGGAAATGTTTAAAATAAAACAACCCAAAATCGTTGTTATTCCTATTAGGATCCATTGCTGAGGAATTATAATTAAATAACAATTTGCAATGACACCTTCCTATATCCGTTATACTGACTACAACTACTACTGCAATAATGGTTTACATGCATATTTAGTACTAAGTACGAATTAATAATAATTATAACGCACGTTATGAACAATATTAAATACAATTATACCTGTCATCTGTCGGTTCACAACAAGGGGTTCGATATTGTTGCGACACTAATGCAAAGCAAAATATAGATGGTGCCATAATTAAAACGGTTTACAGCAATGTGTCTAGCTACATGATATTATTATTGAACACTATGTGTATATGATGCCAAGTAAAATTTAATCAAGTCCCAAAGTGAATCTAACAATTTGAAAACGTGTAATTAAAAAAAAAACCCCCGTTGTAACGTTTATAATATTGATGTGTGGAAAGGGGTATTGCAAACAACTTCTCTGCAATAATTGCCAACTCAGTTGATTTTATTATAACTTATAAGCTTCCATTTGTCGGCATGGTGTTTCCGATATTATTTTTTTTTGCAGTGTTCGCGTTGGAATCGATCGACCGGCGAACTGAATTGAAAATTATTCATGAAAATCGTACAAAACTGAAAGTCATAAATCGTTGGTTGGTCACATCTTACAATTTATAAATACGTATACAACGAACTATAACGAATAAATAGATACCATTCATTAACTAATATTACAACAATTTTAAAATATATAAACAAATACTTTTTTTCGCTTGCATAATATTTATATTGTTATAAACACAATACATATTCTGCTTTTGGTGGTTGGGCGAGGTTGGAAAACAATTATTATATCATTTAAATATGAAATCATTTTTAGGAGTAGAAATGTGACCAGGAAAAAAGTTTATTGCCAACATACATCATACGCCCATTTATGAATAATTAAACTATGACTGTGATATATTACGTAGCTACAATGCCTATCCAAAATTCTATATTATTACGTAATTATTTAAATAATTAAATTAATGTAATTGATACGTAGAAAACCGATCAGATGACAGTATACTAATGCATTCAGTTTTATTATTATTAAAATATAATATATCCATCGACCAGTTTTAAGTAATGTAACAGTTCGTGACACTACTTGAATTAGTTTTAATAACTATTGTTGCATTAAACACTGAAAAACCAGAGAAGTAGCTTATCTTAAAAATGTTAACAAATCTGAACATTTCTTAAAGAAAAAAATACACAAAAACATTGTTTAAAAAAAAACAATATCGTCTCTTCAAACTAACCTAACCATAACTACATATTCTACAAAAAGAAATTCAAACAACTATATTGTCATAAAAATTAAAAACTTATTCAAACTTGTACCCTTATAAAAAAAGTTTGACAAACGATGCATAATATTTTTAAATTTATAGAAAAAAAATATAAAATAATGGGTAACTTTGTTATACGCTTTCAATTTATTTCAAATAAAAATTGCAAATATTTGAATAACTATACACTATAATTTAAAATATTATATTTGCCCCAAAAAACTTTGATTTTTTTGAAAACTTTTTTTTTCATTTATGTGATATTGTTTTAAACAATTTATAAAATTGAAAACTGTTGAGGGGTGTTCTTACAATTTTTTTAATCATAATAAATATGCACCAATATCGATTTTTTTGAATATGGGTGTGTCGAAATTTCACAATAGATTTATAATGTATTGGTAATTATATATTGCGTTTAAGAAGGGTAATTTTAACATTAGGTAAACTAATGATAATATCAAAAGAATCACATTTAGCTTAATACTCTAATTTTCCATTTAAAAGATATATTGCTACTGAATGCTTATAGTTTTTGTATTAATCCAAATCAAATATCATGTTTAGGAAAATGTATTGAACATTAAAATTAAATGACATTTTTATACCACCTAGTGGTTGTCAACAAAATAGTATCTTGAACTAAAAAATAAAGTATTAGTGTTTCATATAAATACTGTGCATTCTAACATTGGTTAATATTTATTTTAAAAATAATATATTCCATATCCATTTGATCTTTTTGGATATTTTATTTTTAATACCTTTCAAAATCCATACCCTTTTATGTCATCAAATATTTAATTTGGTTTAGCCTAAATCTATTTTTAGTTACAAAAAATCAAATAATTTTTTTTTTTTTATATTTTTTATAAAATGTTATTTCTTTGACTTACAATTTATTTAATAAGTTAAAGAAATATATCAGAGGATATGTACGCTGTCGTTACAAATATATACAGCTCCCGTTCTCAAGAATTATTGTAAATAGATAACATTCATTACAAATCGTTTGACGCCATTTCATCACTAGTTCTCAATTATACTTACCACAATAGTTACCAATTGGCAATTTTTATTTTATTATATTACTATCATGCGTACCTATATCACTGCAATGAGAACATATAGTTACACATTTAGTTGTTCAGTTCAAGTAACACATACCGTAAAAATTGTACAAAGAAATAATTAAATTATGAAATGGACGTTATAGTAGGGTTTTATGTAAAAATGTATACAAACAAGCTTACAGGTACAGGTGATAAATAATCGTTTATTTCTAATTATGCGAGTACCGTTGACATTATTTTAATATTATTATTGTTCACGATATTCTAAAGTACATAATATTATTATACCATAATATACGTATTCTTATATTTTTTTCGTAAAAGATTAAATGTATTGTGTATGTACCGTGTAGTAAACCATTATAATCACCTATTAAACTATTGTTTTTAAGCTCGTTGTTAGTGTGTCTTTGTTACTGTTAGGTACTTTTAATCCCACAACTAGTTAACATAACATTAAACTTGCATGCGGTGCCATAAGGTTATTATTTCATCATTATATAAGATTCTCAATTTAAAATTAAATACCAATATTTTTAAAGGAAAAAAATATTTTTACATGACTCAAAGAGTTGAATGTCGATAAAAATGAGTGAATTTTCACAGTGTATAACTGTGATTAAAATTTTAAATAATATTATAAATACCGAACTATACCTATTCAATAGTGTGTTCTATAATTACAATAAAAAACGTCCTGCTGCAGAATATTCTAAACACAAAAAATACTTTAGTTTGATTGGTACAGGACGTGTTGTATAAATATTTACGGTATTGTGATATCTGTTTCTGAAACAATGATAAATCGCCCAAACTACAAAAATGTCTGCAATAACAGAGTTCGGAAGACACGCGAGCTTAAATTTGTTTGTTGATTTCGTCGAACGCAAGAAAAAGCTTCTTAAAAAAAAAATCTACCCCCTCGAGGCTTCAAAGTATCAACAACACTCGCGTGGTTTCCAATCGATATATTGGGTTACTCAATATTATTTTTTTTAAGAACTCTCTTTCCGTCAAAAAAAAAAAACCGTTTGCAGACAAAGATAATATAAAAAGCGTTCTAAGTGGGCCACTCATCAGACCGTACAAAAACACTTGAGAAAAAAAACAAGACAAAATAAACAATGATGATGCGTTGCGTTTAAGAAATTATCATTGCGAGCCGATTTCACAGACGCGGTCGACACGACGTCCACTACTGCGATAGAATTGCCTACCTACGTTACCGCGACCAGAGTATAGGCTCTCCTAAACCTTATTAGGTGTAATGAAGTGTCAAGTGTCCGACCTGCGAAATATCAGACGACCCGCCGAACACAATAAACGTACAATTATAATATTACATTATTGTCATTATACAATAAATTGTAATATCGTGTTAAAGCTGATATCACACGCGTATAATAATGCTATTATTATCGTATCACCGCTGTGCCCGTCGTCGTCTTCTTATAGGAAGTTGAATTCTTATACGTAGTTGAATTCTGTTGGCGAGACGTGTATAATATAATATTATAATATAAGCGAAGACCTGTTACGACAGAGTGTGGTGATGATAATAACTACGACAACAACAATAATAATAATAATAACAATAATAATGATAATCGTGATAGACATTATTCCGGAGAAGAGCTGCACAACGTCTGCGTGCGAGTCCTCCCCGAAATATGATCATATATACATTATATAATATAATATGTATGACGTATAATGTATAATATGTATACGATATATATATATAGATATAAGATAGTTACAGCAGTTATACGTGGCTTTGACAGTTTGCCGAGTCGGCACAATACAATGCACGTGGGGCCGTTGTGCCGGAGTCTTGGACTCGGGTCTGGGGTGGGTGTGGTGGGTGTATGACGGGGTTGGCAACGTGGGTAGTAGTAGTGCGGGTTATTGAGTGTATACCTATATATATATATGTATACGATACGCGACGTCTTGGGCAGGACGACCTCTCGTCATATTGTGGCAGCGAAATTCGAAATGTCGATTTATATTAATTTCGGCCGTCGTTGTGTATACGCGAGCCCCGGGCCTCCAGAAACTCACCCCCTCCCTCTCATCACCGAAATCCGGGAGGGTTAAATTGTCTCGGGGAAAACAATACGGTTGAACCTTATATACACACAATACATTATACGCCTGCACCAGGGCGGTGGAAGAGACGCCAAATTCGAATGAGCGATAGCGTGCGTGCGTGACGACCGACAACGCGCGAATACAGAGGGTGACGGTTTTCAGAATGACCACAACAACGATGTTGTGGTCACACAGGTGCATAGGCGTGCGCACGGGGGGGGGCGGGTAGGCCGCGGCCACCCCTGCGGCCTCTGGCATTTTCTTTAATATATAATCTATACAATACTAGATAGTGGTAATATTACTAATATTTTGATTTCTTCGGTAACATGCAATTAATTTATAATTTCATTGAAGGCAGCTGTACTCGGCATGCAGTATTGGAAAAAATTGCTAACTTAACAAACACAAAGTTAAAAACTTTAAAATCAATTTCTACCACAAGGTGGGCTTGCCGCTCAGAAGCTATTAGTGCAGTAAAAGAAAATTATTCGTCAATATTAGCAGCAATTGAAGAAATTATTGATAATACAAAACAATCAGATGTTCGAGCAAAAGGCAAGGGAATTCTCCATCATATGAAAACATTTGAATTTGTCTTTGCCATGTTGATGTTAGATCCTATTCTTTCTTCAATATTAAAAACAAGTGTTTTTTTACAGTCACCCAACATAAACTTATTAACTGCTGTAGAAATCGTTGAGTCATTAAAAAAATTACTTGTTTCTGTGAGAAATACTGAAGACGATTTCACAGATATTTATCATAAAACCATTCAAATGTGTAAAAATTATGATATTGAAATTCCACAACTGAAAAAAAGAAAAGTGTCAACCAAAATTGACTGCTTGAGTAGTACACAGCACTATATGTCTTCAAAAGAAGAAGAAATGAAGGTTTCTGTATACTATTCAACATTGGACCATATGATTAGTGGAATTAATATTAGATTTAACCAAGAAACAATGAATATGATTCAAAGCATTGGAAATTTATTAGTTTTAAATATAAATAGCAACGACATTTCAGTCTTGTCCACAGCATTTGATTTAAATTCTGATATGTTGAAAACAGAAATTAATCTTCTTAAACATACAGATAATATACCGAAAGGCGAGAAGAATAAATGTGGTGATTGGATAAATTGGCTGACACAATCCAACTGTGGAAGGGAAACTATATTTTGTAATGTTATTAAAGCATTGAAAACATTTATGATTATACCAGTAACGAGCTGTGCTTGCGAGCGTTCATTTTCTAAACTTAGTATTGTGAAAACCAAGCTACGCAGCACCATGACACAGGATTCATTGAGCAAGAACTTGCTTATAATATAAAAATTGATGATGTAATTGATACATTCAAAAACCTTACTCCCGTGGACAGAAGGATGGAGTTGTAAATAGCTATGTAAATAAGGATCTTATGTATAAATTGTGTGTGATTTTTTTATTATACTATATTTTGTAATAATAAATAATAATTTATAATAATATTTAATGATTATACTAGTGTCTAGTAGTCATTAGTACATGAATATTTGGTTCAGAAATTTTGAAGAGGCCCCCCCTGCGGACAAAGTCTGCGCACGCCTATGCACAGGTGTAGGTAATAACAAACGGCATATACCACGACTGCCGTGGGTAACCATAGGATTTTCAATATCCGTGGCAAAACAGCCCTTGGTGGGGCTTAGTATACTTACAATCGTTAATTTTTTTTTAAATTGCAAAATGTACAAAATATAATATATACTAGAGATGTGAGTGCTGTAATTTTACCAATTTTCTTTTTCCAGGTAAATTATTTTTTACCCAAAAAAAAGTTGTGTGGCCCTTCTAACCAAATGCAATCAAAAACGCATATCCCGAATTGTTAAGACATATCTTTTTAATCAACTGATAATAAATACCAATACATTAGTTATTATACTAATCATATTTTCTGTTTCCTCGACACTGTATAAAAGTAAAAGTTAAAAGTAAATTAATGTTTTGACTTTTGAACATAAAAAAATAATGGAAATGCTATGGTAATTTTAATTATTTATTAACTCTATTACGAATAATTAAATATTCATAATATATACTGATACAGAACAATAGATCCATTTTTAGTTTTTTATTGTTATTATTGGAAAAAAACTAAATTTGTCAAGAATACAACAATAGAATTAACAATCGTATTTACTAATAAAAAAGGTGCCTCTAAGCTATTTCATTATTTAACTTTAGATTCTATTCTATCATTTTTACCACTTAAATGGTAAATTTACTGATATTTTTTTACATAAATTCTCCATCTTTAATTTATACATACCGACAAATGTACAGAATGAAAACATTAGATCAGTAAATCAATATTGAACAGAATAATAAAATAATTAATACAACAACACTCACTGTAGACTAACGGGTTCCATCATCACCCATAAGCGATTTAATTTCAATGCACAGCATATTATTAAAAAAAAATGTAAAAAAAATAATATTAATTGTACTTTGTATTACAAAAAACTATCGAATAAAGAATCAGTAAAAAAGTGATACTTAATTAAACATTTTTTTTTTTTTAGAAGTGAGGAGAAAGGTAAAGTTTAAAAGTTGATAGTGACCCACTAAGAGCCTTGTGTATCTTTCATCCTATAGCTACTATAGCATCCTGGCCTACTATTATACTACAACACACGTCTTGGAAAACATTTTCGTGACTTTTGATCGTATACGTCGGTTGTTTTTCTATTGTAAGCTACATAATAATATTATCTCAACTGCGAATAGGCTCATCGTTATATTTCTCTTTCATATCGATCGCATTCACTGCCTTCTATATACCCGAAAGTTATGACTGTAAAACGTCAAAAACATTATCGACCGCGTTACGACCGCGATATCGCACCACGCAGTTATTTTAATTCTACAAAAACCACATGGAACATAATATTAAAACAATGATAATTTCAGAATAAAATATGTTTATAGCGCACACCTAACGATATCTATATAGGTACCGACAACACGCGACCGAATTCAAAATTAAAATATATTACCTATTCTACGATATTGATACAGCGTTTTATGTTAAACGCAAAATAACATAGACGAAACGCACGCAGACACGACGCCAAACTGTTATTGTAATAATTAAGTTGCACGAATGGCTGAGATAATATTATGATACATAATATTATTTATATGTGCGCAAAGGCAAAAGAAAAGTAAATACGACTCGCGTCAGAGTCAGATGAGTCGATGTATGGGTAAAAGTATACACCATGGGGTGGTGCAGAGGGTGGAAGAAGGGTTGAAAATAATATAATAATGGTCTTGACAGGGGTGACTTTTGATTTTCAGACGTCAGCCTATAGGTAATCGTAAATATTAGAAAATTTTTAATTTTGTTTTTCACGAACGTGCACCGTGGAAAACGTTCGGACTTTCGGCCATCAATAAATAATAAAAGTCTCAATTATTATGACTATTCCAAGTTCATGGGAGTAGGTATCGCGACGATGCGACGAGTGTGTTCAAGAATAAAATAAAACAAAACGATTTCGTGACCTCACATCGCGTTTGACCATTTGAAACATTAGATTCTTGAAGCGAGCCCCAGAGTGCTATATCAAAATACTCGGATATCAACCATTTCAGAAATAGTTTTTGTTCGGACATTTTAAAATGAAAACGATGGGTGGCCCATTTAAGTCAATAACGTTTTGTCAAATCAGAGAAAATCGTGATAGGGAGACAAAAATAACGAACATACATTATGCTCTGCATCTATATTATACACACAACCACAGCGCCCTGTATTTTGTTTGTGTGCGCCGATAATATTTAGGTAAAAATATAGCGATATTTGTACGAATAATTTAATAAGGTTTTTCGGTTTTTTTTTATGTTCCAGTCGCAGGGAGTATACCTACCTACGATGATAATATTATTACGTAGGTAATAGGTTTATGTGTGAGCGTAGGTAGGTAATCGATTGGACCATGAATTATTAATTTTAATCAGTGTTTTCATAAACGAGTAGAGTTTGATACGTAAGTCGTTTTGACGACGGTCTAATTATAAAAAAACAGAAATCCCATACATTTTTATTTTATGTGTGTATAATAATTCATTTATCTCCCTCGACCTCCCTCAGCTCGGGCCCAAGCTCTCCCCTCCCTCTCTCGCCTTCTCTCGTTATCCTGTGCTAGCAATGTAAAAAATTTAATAAAACATCGGGTCGACCAGAAAAAAAGATGAAAACACTAAAACCAAGAACCGCTCAAACTTCAAATGATATGGTACGGTCAACGAGCTCGACTTTAGGTCGAGTCTTATAAATAATTCCTCACTAAATTATCAACTATACTGGATTTATGGAGCATAATGTTATATTAATATATCGTTTTTTTTATTCACCACCGATTTACGGCGTAAGTTACTAATAATTATTATTGTTTATCGATCCGTCATGATAACTGATAATATTATTACACTAATCACTGTGTTAAACGATCAATATACAATTAAAAGCACTGTAGTTATATCGATGGCTAAGAGGCCAAAAGTTGTATGTCCAATTTTTCTCAAAATTGTTTTATTAGTTCATAGGGTTTATCTGGGTCGTCTTTTTGATTCGGTAAAACATTATAAGTCAATATCATGATTAAAACATGTTTTATTTATACTTTAATTTTTGTGTTTTTAGTGCAAGATATGTTTTTTTAGTGCACACATATAACAAGTCCTAATTTAATGAGACTTACGATAAATATTTTAACATTATCTAAATATTAAGCGGACAAATATAACAAGTCCGGACTTGTTACTTTTGTCAAAAACAAGTTATTGAATTTTGGACGTGTAATGTTTTAGATAATATTGAATTTGTTTATCTATTTATAAAAAAATAATATGTCCGGACGTATTATTTTAAATAATAAACATTTTTAATTTTAAATTACACTAAATAATATGATATCTTCACTTAGCATAAAATATCATTAAACCCTGGTTTTATTTGACTAAAAATTTGATGAAAAATGCTACTTTATTATTTTTCACATTCAATAAAAAATTCCAATATATTTTATATTTTTTACTTTTTTACTGCAATTTTATAAACAAATTGAATTTTTTATATTAAAAAAATAAGTCTTAGGTACATTTTAACTATTTATGTAATAAATTAATTAGAGTTTATATTAAATTAACAACTTTTAATATGTCCATCAAAACCTTATATGTCCACGGTAAAAATATATTATAATTGCCATTCATAACAAGTCCCATTTAAATTTAAAAGAAACATTATAATTACGTTTGAAAAAATTTTAAAACCTAAAAGTAATAATTTATGTAATCTACAGAATATTTTACAAATAAATCAGTTGCAACACCGAAAAACAAAAATCTACAACTCAAATTATTTGGTGTAGAATAATTTAAAATCTTAAAACTGCTCTCCCGAAAAATTTAGTGTTTGGGACATACAACTTTTGGCTTCTTAGCCATCGATATAAGTACAGTGTACACAGTATTAGTGTTTGAAGTATGTGAAATATTTCATTTTGAAATATTTCACTAAGTTGTGAAATATTTCACAAAAACGTGAAACATTTAAATTTTTTTAACAAAAATAAAAACACAATTTATTTATTTTTTAACACAATGTTCAGTGTTCTAAATTCTAATGTCAGAATTCAGTAAGTATAAAATATACATGTATAATATTGTATACCTACTTATATCATTTAAACATTAAAATATTTAAAAATTTTGAATACCAATTTAAATGTATAATACCAAAGGTTAGGTATACATACAGGTACCATATAGTGATGAAGGTAATTTATGACAATTATATGTAAATATAAAACTTATTTAAAAATAAAACAAAATCTATTAAAATACTGAAATATTTCACATATTTTGAAATATTTCATGAAATATTTCATTTTTTTAAATTTCATGAAATAAGTAATATTATAGTAATATAATATAATAGTAATATTATAACGCGAATGTTCCGAATCGTAAATATAAAATATTAATAATATTATCTATCGCAGTTAGCTACCTTTTATTAGTTAACCTCTTCCCGACCTAGTGGTGTCCGATATTATATTATCGGCTTAAAATATATATATATTATTTTTTTATAACGATACTAAAATTATTACATTATACTCGGTTAGTAATTTTCATCTGTCCAAATGGTTGTAGTTTTTTTAACTCTTCAAAGTTTCAAAGTGCAATATTAATAACGACGAATCATATTATACTACACGGCAATAAATTATAATATTTACACGCCCTTTTTTTTCTAGTCATCTAGCATAGTTCATAAAAAATTTAATGCGGGTATCCCGTATACATCTGCCACCAGCTTTCGTTGTTTTTATGTTACCGAACACTGAATATGTGGAAAAAGTCTAAAATTCGTCAGGGAAACGCCCAAAAATTGGAAAATATCCGAATAAAAAAATATATATATATTTGAGGACATTGCGGTCTATCGGAGCCAGTCACAAACAGCGCTTTCGGTTAGACACACACACTCTCCACCCTGCACATGCACACACGGTTTTGAGCTTACTGAGCCGAACACACGACAAGCGCGCGTATCGATTTCAATAATAATTCAATTAATTTTAAAGTCCAAATCTAAAATTGAAATCATATTTTCTGTCCGACTGTGATTTTCAGACGATCGTCGACATGCCGCCGTGAGCGAACGCCGTGTTGGTGACGTCGGCTGACTACGGCGGTGCGCGTGTGGCGGCCGGACCGGAAACGGTCGGACGATGTAGTCGGTGGCCCGGAAACAGCGGCGACGGAAGTCGCAGAAGACGTGCGGAGGAGGAGAAGAGATCCCGAAAGATCGGCGACAACAAAATGTTCGCGGCAGTGGCTGCGGCTGCAGCGGCGGTCAACGATACGACTGAGACGGCGACAACCACGGCGACCGTCACAGCGACCTCGGCGACCGCGACCACGGTGGCCGCGACGACGGCGTCCGACGCTCTGGCCACGGTGGCCGCGATTGGAGCGACAGCGATTTCCGGCGGCGCCGTGGACGGACTTCTAGACAACCTGGCCGACCAGGCGTGGTTCTGCGCGTACGTGGCCAAGTGCGCGGCCATGTGCTTCATAGTGGTGGCCGCTCTGTTCGGCAACCTGCTGGTTATGGTGAGTGTGATGCGTCACCGCAAGCTGCGCGTCATCACCAACTACTTCGTCGTGTCGCTGGCCCTGGCCGACATGCTGGTGGCCATATTCGCCATGTGCTTCAACGCCAGTTTCGAGATGACCGGCCGCTGGATGTTCGGCCGGTTCATGTGCGACGTCTGGAACTCGATGGACGTGTACTTCTCCACCGTGTCCATACTACACCTGTGCTGCATCAGCGTAGACAGGTACTACGCCATCGTTCAGCCCCTCGACTACCCGCTGATCATGACCAAGTCCCGTACCGTGGTCATGCTGGCGTCCGTGTGGGTGTCGCCCGTGCTCATATCGTTCGCGCCTATATTCGCCGGCTGGTACACGACCGCCGCTCACGATCGAGACAGGGTCCGTCACCCGGACGTGTGCGCGTTCGTCGTCAACAAGCAGTACGCTGTCGTGTCTTCCGGCGTGTCGTTCTGGGTGCCCGGCGTCATCATGCTGTTCACTTACTACCGCATCTACCAGGAGGCCGACCGACAGGAGCGAATGCTCTACAGGTGCGTACCACTCGCTTACACCACACCCTAGTGCATGCAACCCATGGCCCGCCTTGTCTTCATTTGAGCCCCGCTAGTACTTTATACTTAAGCATAGCTTGTATTTTTTAATAACTCGTTTTTATCACGAATACTGTTATTTAAAAACAATAGGTGGCCCTCCCTTCCAAGCCCTCTGCCGTTTTGAAGTGTATTTTACAATTTTTTAACAACCATAGTACTGTTTATCAGAATATAAATATAATATATAATTTCATTATTATTATTATATTTTTTCTCCCTTCTCTTTTGTTTTTAAAGATAAGTACTCTTGTTCTACGTCAGTGTGTAGGGCAATATTTCTAGTAGTATTCAGCTATTATAATATCTACCTGTAATCTCTATTATGTTTGAGACTTATCATTTGAGCAAATTTCAGCTGAGTACTGCAAAATAGCAACATTCACATTTAAATTATTAGGAAAGTGTTATAATATTAATTATAACACTATTTTATATTATGAATCGTACAACAAGTGTTTTGGGTACCCATTTGTATAGTATTTCGTTTTAGATTTTTTTAGATTAATTTAAAAACAAATACACTTTTGTCGACGGTTACCGTTGGTAAATGTGCGCACGCAATTCGAAAATTGAATGTACTACTCTTTTGTTTGGTCGTACTTCTTATAATTAATACTATACGATTAAGTGTTAATACAAGACACGGAAGATGAGTGCTATGGTTGTGTTTGCCGAGACAGAGAATGCTTTAGCGACAGAACTGCGTGTGTACGAAACACTGTAGTACTTTCAACACAGTGATACCTAGTTTAGACAGTTTCGTATAATTATGACCACTGTTGAAAACCAAAAACAATATACCTATGTACACATTATATTATTAACCACGTGTTTACATAATAATTTTATTTACCTAATTCGTTTTTAACAATGTACACTATATGACGTATAGTACCCTCGAGTTATAATTCAAATTAACGTACATTAGTTCCAATATAATTTTGTACTTAAGATATTAAAATATATCGTAATGTTTCTAATGTGTCCAACTTGCAATTTGTTCGTATTGGTAAGTTATTAAGTTTATAATAATAACACCTACCTAATAATATATACTATATTATGGTTGACAATGATAAACGTTTTATCTTTCGCAAAAACTGTTTGTTCGATCCTATGTTTATATAGTACATTATTTATTTATAATTAATTTACGCTCGGCTGGGTTAAAATACGAAGTAATCAGTTTTAAAAAAATACTATAGTTTAACAAAATTACACAATTTTAGAGTATAAAATTCTACATGGTAATGCAATTATATTATACGCGAACACCCGAATAACATCAGATGTAATCAACATTTACAAGAGATGGTATAAAATTCAAAAAAAAAAAATTAAATAATAATCATAATATTTTACCTCACAAAATCTTCTATTCAAAATCCTTTTATGTAATACCACCATTGGGGTAGGTGATACCATCATAATATATCACAACACATCATCCGATATCAGTCTTATAATATTATTATCAATCATTTACTCACCTAATCATTTATTGACGAAGTTCTATCAGCGCACTGCTAAAGTATAATAATGTGGCACTTAGTGAAACATTTTTTATACGTAATATTATTTCAGAACAAACTATGATTTCTAACTGTTGTGTAAATTTACACAAGCTTAATTTTTATTTTAATCGATTTTGTTGAAATTGTTTACGCAAGCGGTACCTAGTCACACATATAATTTGGAGTTGTATAAACTACAAATGTAGTCGAAGTCAATGCCAAACACATTTTCTCGTCGATTTTAGCTCAGAACTTCAGGACGGTTGTTTTCATATTATCATATTATTCACACTAAAATGTTCTCCTTGGAAGTTGGAATTAATACAACAAAAGATTTCGTTCTAAATTAATATTATTTCAGTCGTTCCTTTTTGTTATCTAATGTTATTATAACATAATTTAAGTATGTTGTTGTTTGTGATACCCTATGCAGGTTGTATTGAACTCTATTTTAATGATTATTTTTACAAACAAACAAACAATCATGGTGATAGAACAGCATAAAACTTAAGCTTAAAAGACTATTATGAATATAACTATCATATCGTTCTCTAAAACCTCAACTTATCAGCATCTGTATTTTTCCATTTCATAGTAAAGTTACCAAATTATATTTTTTCTACTTATGTCTTAATTAATTACCTTTCAAATATAAATCGCGTATACTTTTCACACGAAAATATTGTTCTGTTATGATTCTTATACTTGTTGGTGAATCTTGAATGTATTCAATTCATTAATATTCATCCCGTTAACCATGGAGGAAGTAGATATTAAATACACATGCTTCTTCATTATTGCCTCCCAATTTAAATTACTTAAGTTTTGATACAAAACATCTTGTAGGTATTTAAGAAGAATATGGTATATGTATGTTCAAACGAATTATAAGAACCCCATCAGACTGATACTTAACACTAATTGATAAATTAATTCGATGTAATCATAACATATTATGGTAGGCTGATACATCTAATTTTAATATGGTTGCGCAAAAAATCAAAAAAAAAGAAATATGGTGATCCTTCGTGTGGCAATAACCAGCTTTATGAAATTCATTTAACATGTGAAGTTTAAAAGAAAAAAGATTTCAATTTAAAAAGATTTTATCAATTAAAACTAGATGAGAATGTTTTAATATGATTAATGTTTCTTATAGTTTTTTTTTTTTAAACTTAAGAATAAAGTTACATACGTATACCTCATTGATGAAAATTTAATCGAATAAAGTTTCCAAATTAATTAAATTAATGTTTATTTTTTAAATATTATTATACCGATAAAAATTGTAAAGCTCCACCAATAACTCTGACGTATTTTATATTGAAAATATTTCAAATCTAATAGCATCATTATACAATATAAACTATTATAAGTACCTACTACCTATTATTCATCATCGATATTGTAAATATTGGTGTGTTAATATACGTAAACATAAAATGCCACACAAATATAATATGATATAATATGATCGGCCACTTACACTTCATGACGTTTGAAATTATTTTGACAAAAGACGACTGTACAGTGTACACTAAAATTACTTCGAGGAAAGAATATTTCAAAAAGCATAAATTCTAAAATTATTATATCTGAATAGGTATTGAGAAAATTACAGAAAAAAAACTGTTTAAATTCCGGCAACATTGTATATTATTATAAATGTATAAGACAATGGTTTGATGGACATTTTTGGATCACCTTGCACTTTATTATACTTTAATAATTCTATAAATAATACTTAAAAAATGAAAAAGTGAGAGTATTAGGTATACTTACTCTTAAAGTGCCTAAGTATTATTTCAAAGAATATTTCAGATTGATTTTTTTAACTCTTATTCGTCTTGCAATATGAGTGCAGTACCTACTATAAAAAAAGGATCTTTTAAACTTTTCAATAAGCTCTAAAATAAAAAATAAAATACATTTTTAACGTATACTGAACTCTGTCGTAATGGAAAACGGTTTATTACAACTAAAACGATGACTTCCAACACGATAAGTACTGTTATAGTATGAATAATATTTGAATTTAGATTTTGCGATTCAAACACATACTTAGATTGAGAAATAACTATTGAATTTATTACTTACATTATATACCTATGTTAAGTCAAAAAAAAAAATTATTCCTCGTTGTATTTATCCATTTAAACTGATTAAAACAATATAAGAAATGAAATCATTTTTCCCAACAAGATGAGAGAGAATTATTAAAAATAACAATTAAAACTTTCATAAAAATACACAAAAGTTTTTTTTCTAATTTAAATTATTTCACGTAATATGGTTTTTTTTAAAATTATCATATAATATGAAAATTGTAAAATGTAAAATGAATGTAAAATAATATGTTGTATGTGTATTATATTACACTAATTTAATCAATTTGGAAAAGTGTAATACAAAAACTATAAATGTGTTTACCTGCATTATAGTGTGCAGACAACTATATCAATTGTTATAAGACATAACATAATTATAATAATTACGCTAACTACAAAAATTAAAAACTTTTTTGGTATTTGCTTTTTTATTAAGAATTGGCTGACAACTTTTATTTGATCTTAAGTTTATCAAAAATATTGTAATACTTAATTTAAAATGTAATTTCATTTTGCTGTAGGGAAGAACATAGGATGTTTTTACTTACCTCGGTAATATGCTTACAAGATATAAAAATAATAAAATCTCAACAAAAATGTAATGTTTACAGAAAAATCACAAGTGTATCATTCACCTAAATTGTAGTTATATTATATTGAAATTTGATATTATATTATAACATAGGTAAGTATAAAGTAGGTTAACATAATGACAGCTAATAGCCATAGTCGATGGGCTTGAATTCAATTCAAAAAAAATAGTTTATTATAATATCCACTAGAACAGCATACAACTTATTATTCCTAGTAAAACATTGTATAATAAAACGTTTCTATTGTTAACAATTTGAAAAAATTAGGTTTGAATTTTTTATAGTCAGTTGTTCATTTTGTTCGATATAATGTATTGTACGTAAACTCAATTTTAACATTAAAAATGTCACAATGAGCATAATGTGCGACTTAAATAGAAAATTGTTTAGGTTCTTCATTGTCCGTTTCTTTAGAATTGGTTTCAACAAAGCTTTTTTTTTTAAAAAAAAAAAAGAGTGTTACACAACTTATGAAGAATACTGAATGTATTTGATACCAGTAAGACTTTGTATTTACCATTGTACATGGTTAGTGTAATTATATTCATTATAAATTAATTGTATAGGATTGTCTGTGATATTATAATATTATGTATTAGGTGGGACAACGAATATACTTTTAAATCTTTAAATGTTAAATAATAACGAACTTTGAGCAATTATAATGACATTATTTCCCATGCGTATTACATAAATATTATATATCTCTCTTGATTGAAAATAATAAAATATTTTATTGGCTTTACTATTTGAGATTGTAGAAACTAAGGGTTTCGTTGTTGTTTTATCTCAAATAGTCAAAACACACCATATAATAGTAAGTACGGTACTTAAAGTACCTATCTATAAAAATAATTAATTAAGGAGTATTCACTTAATGGTTTAATATACCCTATTTAAGGTAATTTTAATATGTATTTGAAATTCTTATTTATTTTATAAAATAATTAATAAGTACCTGAAAATAATTTGAACTGTTGACATTTCTATGATTTAAAACAATTTAAATTTTGTTTTTATTAAATTCATAACCTAGTAACCTAGTTACTTAGTAATACGTAATCTTAATCTCGATAGTGCGATAATGTTTAGTAATTAAATGTATTCGAATGCCTTTAATATTAGGACTTATATGATTATAATTAATTGTTTACCTTATTTTCAATAATCTACATAGAAAACTAATACAATGCATCTAGGTATAGTGTTGTTCCTCTATCAAACAAATTAACTAAATGTATTTAGTTTTACCATTTGTGTACAACAATATTTTTTTTAGAAAATAATTGGAATTTGGAAATATGTTTTTAATCTTTGAATTCTAATATTCGTTCATATTCAAGTATACCGTGTTTTCTAATATATGATTAATTATTTGTTGCTACATTTTTTACAGTAGCTTTTTCTTGTAATATTTATTATTAAAGTAAATATAAGATTTTAAATTATTCGCTTATTTTACTTTGAACAAGTTAATTAGGTAATTAAAACCGTGTTTCGTTCGTTTTTACTTTTTATCCATAATATTTGGTTGATGTTAAAACTTGAAGTTTCGTACAAATAATTGAATTCACTCTCATTATTTAGATGTGATTTGTATCTGAGAGTTCTTTGATAATATAAATTGTTGTTGTGTTGGTAATGTAAATTTTTTTATATGATTTTTTTAATTAACAACTCATTTTTTTAAGTCCCTAATGGTATAGCAGTACTCGAATTAGATTTAAACTCCAAATTTACAGTGTTCAATTACATTAATATTTACTAATGTATATCCAGTTCCATAATACCTAAAATATTTTATGATCCATAATATCTAAAAAATTAAAATTATTACTATATAGATATAAAAAAATAATTTATACTTTATTAAATTAACTTGGATGGAGTTTGTTTATAATTATTTATAAAAAAAATAATACTGCACACAAGGTACCCTAACCAAAACATTTAATTTCAATTATACGAACATGTTCAGTTGGGCCCATTATCTTCTTGAAGAATAAATAAAAAGGAAAAAAAAATCATGCATGCATGATTTTACAAAGAAAATTTAAATGATTTATAATAAAGTGTCACTTAAGTTTCGGTCAGCATAATAGTTTTGCGTAATGAGAACGATTATTTAGCTCATCAAAAATCAATTCTTTATACCATAAAAATAAACACAGTTCTTCTCGGACAATATTGTTTCAAAATATAAAACTTTGATTGATTAATATTAATTAAGATAGCTATTAAATTATCTTGGCTCCAGTATATTCTAAACCTACTATCTTGGACCTATTATTGTCTCTAAAAAAAGTTAAATAACTCAAAAACTACTCTGTGGAAATATGATTTATGTGCATCGACATTTTCCAAAAATATCATCTATACTTAACAATTATTGATATGTTGTAAAATAAAGTTGGTATCCCTAAAGGAGTAAAGGGCAATCCTTGAAAAGTGAAAAAAATCTAAGTATTTAAAAATAAGATCATTAACTATAGTTAAAAGTTTCAAAAATCATAAATTCACTAAATTAAATTTTAAAGACAAAAAATATCAGTGAGCGTGCTTGTTTGATCATTTATAGAAGTACTCCTTTTTAAAATTGAAAAAGGTTTACTTAACCAATACTATACAAGAACAATAAAATTGAAAATGTTCAATGATGATTAGTTTATTATATACGGTAGTGTCTTAGAGTTTATAGAAAACAATGTTCGGATGCTTTGAAATAGGATATACTCTGCTGACTGCTATATTGTAAGTCCCTAAGTTAATAAAAACCAAAATTTCCCCAATACTTCAACAAAGGTTTGGCCACAAATTTTATCTCGGATCTCGGGTTAGTCAACTATATTGCTGAATTCATTAATTATTATTTTTGGACGGTTTCCATTATAAATAACAAATTGTGTTTATAATTCGACTAGCTGCTTCTTATTTTTTTTTATGTTTATTCAAAGTAATAAAACGTTTATAGCAATTACAACAATCTGGATTATTTTACAGCTAATATAACTCAATGCCAATTTACATCTCACAACAAACTTTTTGACAATATCAAAAGTTTATGATATATTTTTTTTTATTGCATACTATCGAAAACCCAACTCGAATCTAAAAACATTAATATTTTAAAAATATATAAACCACTAATACGGTGATTCATCAATTTATAATTGAGAGTGATTATTACGACAACCATAAAATTAATAATATTTTTAACGAACTCTCAGAACTTTTAGTCTATATAGGTAAAGATTAATTATTATTAAATAGCACGAAATATATTATTTTTTTTTAATAATTTGCGTTCCCTCCTAGTTAATTAGTAAAATTACATTTTCCTGAATTTGCAGGATAGGCAGTTATTACTTTTTATAACGATCGAGATCATAAATCGAATTTCAATGGTTTCCTTCCTTTACTATTAATTTTACAAGTTAATATCGTATTTTGATACTAAAAGTATTTTTTTTTATCTCGCATGTATTGTTTTTAGACGACCTTTCGACATTTTTATGCCACATAAAAGTAATATTACTACCATAAAGATAGTCTGCGCTTCTGCGGTCTTTAAAGCACCTATTACGTACAGTATATAAATAATTACATGGATCCGAGTTTCATCTACTAAAGTTATTAGTTAGACAAATTTATAATCAAATATGTTTTATAAAAATCGTCTACAGTCTGTGAAATTACTTACGCTTCGGAGAGACGGATACAAATTATCTTTCGCATTTTAATAAAATAAACGCATACGTATTATTATGTATATAGGTAGGTATAATATGCGAAAAAAACCTTAGCCCAAGTAATTTCATCATAAATATTACCTGTAAAAAAAAATAAAGAAAAAAAGTCGATTAAATGTAAAGCAACGACAGCACCTAACAATTAGATTACAAATTGTCTTAATTTATTCCCCCCCCCCACGCCACAGCCACAACACCACCACGCAGAACTAAACCACCTCGCTCAACTACCACGCCATCTCTGGATGAACTCGTAATAATTAATACGTCCTATTATTTCGGATGTCATCACGGAAAAAACAGCGGAAACCATTTCCTACCTGGTGTAATTATTATTATTACTATTACCACTTCTGCTATTACTGTTGCTCGTCCACGCCGTTCGATGAGAGATTAGTAGTCGTTCGGTGGCTGCGGCAACTGGAGAATGTACTCCGCACAGCCGACTCAATCTCGTCTCGGACAGTAGATACCGTGAACACCGTTTTCGAATTTTACCGTATCCGGAACACCCAGTGTAATTAACGAGCAGATTAATCACCCAGCCGTTTCGGCGGAAGCAGATAGATCCATTAAATTACTGTGCGACTATATGGGCGCCCGGCTATATGGGTAGGCTCGATTGGTGGTGTGTGGGTTGGGGCGGTGTGCAAACGACACCCCGGTGCCTCTGGAGATGCGTTGGCCGGAGACGTCGATTTCCTCGAACTTACCTCCAGATACCCGACAAAACTATTGCATAAGTCCCACTCGACGATATTAAAGTGCGACAATATTCTTAACAGCGGTACTTTAAAATCGTTCAGTAAATAGTACTTTAAGTACCTATGTACAGGGGCGTCATTTGGGGGTGGGCAGGGTGTGCGACGGCACCACTGACATAATAGAATAAATAATTGGCCCTCCATTAATGCTCCTATGCGCCGATATGATTACTATTAAAAATTAATAAAATATTCTTGGCCCAGTGGCGCTGAAGTCCAAAATTTTAACTATGGCATTAGACACCTCCACATAAAATTTTGACACCCACCTATTTATTATAATTACCTTACCATACGCAAAGTAAATATATATTTTGGCGCCACTGATTCATGCATGTAATTAAAAAATTTTTTTTTCAGCTTTATTATCAAATGTATCCCTATTTTATAACCGTGTGAAGCGAGTCTTATTCTGTGGTTTTATTATGTAAGACAGTTCGTACCAGCCCGCTGGTATCAGCTATAGTGGAGTAAGCATAGCATAGCTGAATAGCTGATAAAATAAATACTAAATACTTTAAACTGCATGGTTATTGTTTAAATATTAATGTTAAAGTTGGCCTGGTTAAATGTTAAAATTGGCCTGCCTAAAATCTTGCACACCCGGAAAAAAAACTGAAATGACGCCCCTGCCTATGTACCTATATTGGGTTAGGTGTGTGTGTGTGCTGTAGATGGTTCCGAATTCGTATTTGCAGTTAATTACCTACAACAGCTGGAACACGAAATACTGCTGAAGTTAATACACTGAATCGAAAGTTTTACCCATATTCGTTTTTTTATTTCGGTAAATAATCCGACTTATAAGAATTTCGTATGATGGTTATATCTTGCGTTCGACTGGAATAACGAATGTTTTAAAACACAAACTAATTTAAATTAATTATAACTATAATATTTCTACGGTCGATAACAAACTGAATCCGTTTAAATTATATCAAAAATCGGATTTCATACAATATTTCGGACACTGGGCAATATTGTGTTGTACAATACTATTATGATTTATGGCCAATTCAAAACTTTTTGTATTATATTTTTTTATACTTGTAATAATATATTATTAAGTCTTACGAAAGTGTTTATATAATTTTTAGATCTTGAGCGTGGCAATAAGAAAAGTGTAAAAATAATGGTAATTTTTAAGCAAAAGCAATTTTTGAAAAAATCGATTTTATTCTTTTGGTTTAACTCAAAAACTAATAAATAATAATAGTAGACAATTTTCGCCAAATATTTATATTAGCATTTTCCATACATTATTATTTTGTACAAAATATTTTGTGCAATTTATAGCCATGAGAAATTTTTCTAATTTTGTAAATTATTACTCAGTTCGAAATTCATAACGGTTTTTATTTTAATAGCTAACATCAGAAATTGCAATAAAAGATTCCCAACAAGTTTTTCTTCGTTTATCAAAAAAAAAAAAAGTTCACAGGGAAGTTATGCTATTTATAGTCATAAGATATATTTTTTTTTTTTTTTTAATTATTACATTTAATTATTCATACAATCAAATGTAGAATTACCCAACGTCTCTGCTAACGTTTTTCGTATGCAATGATTAATTATCATTGAATTCAAATATAAGTACATAACACATCCATTGCAAAGACATGCTCGACAATTACTGTATAGCAGAATATTACTCACTTGTCCACTTTTTTTAGAATGTACTTGAAATAAAAAAAGTTTTTTTCTCATTAGAATTTTCTTTTTAAGCAGTGTATGGTGTCTACATTATGGTTATAAGTATACAGTAAATTAAAAAATAAAAACAAGAATCTGTTGCATCTAAGAGTTATTGAAAACAGCCAAATTAACTTATACCTACCATAATATAATATGACATTAAAATATTGTAAATGTGATCCTCGTCGTCTTTGTAAAATTGTTATGATTTCTTCGGTACATATATCATATATATACCTATAATATTCATGATATTTTTTTGCAACTATTACAATTTTCATGAGTTTGAATTCGTATATATTAAAACATCTCAATTAAATAATAGTAAAATATTGATATAGTATAATTTATTTATTCTATAAATGAGTACATCCAATTTTTAATGTTAATATGTCTTAGGAAAACGTTGGATCATTTTTTAGTTTTCAACGCCTTTACCAAATAAACAAACTTTGATTAAATCTCAACATCTTCAAATTCTATTTTTCCCTGCAATTACTGTTAATTTTATATTACTACCTGTAGGCAACACCTTTAACATCATACAGGGTATTCAAAAATTAAGTTTTGTTATTGTATTCGAAATTATAGACCAGAGATACCTACAATAGTCCCCTAACATTGTAAACACTCTGTATGTAGTAGAAATAATATACAATTTTTAAAGCATTTTGCTCCCTAAAAAAATGTACCCGCGTCATTGTTAATCTAAAATGATAAGAATAAAAAACACTAAAAATGGTAGGTAATTAAAATGTTTTATGTGTAAATCCATTAAACTACAAAACTAAATTCATGTTTCACTTTTTTTGACCTCATAAGATTATGTTTAATATCCGTTAACCGAGAAAACTTGTGTTGAGGTAACGCAAAAATATTTGTGGAATTTGGCCAAAATTTCTCACTCACGTCACACACACCCATACACAACATACAGTATATTATTATGTAATGGTTGAACCCTACACGGAGATTAGTTCATGTCCTGAACATTAATTATGTCAAACATGAATGTAAATATAATTTTCAGTATTATTAAATGGCGCAAGTATTCAATTTAATGTACCTATTACTATATATACTATGATAAATATATTAAAATAAGTTCAACAATAATTTTTATTTCATGATATCATCAAAGTTTGTTTTAAAGTACAAAACTTAATAGGTTACCAGCTATTTGGGTATGTTTTTGATCAAATAAGTGTATACGTTTTTATTATTTTACTTGACTGCAAATGGTTTGTGTATTTTATTGAATAATTTAAGTTTAAATTGATGGCGTGAAGTTTACAGTGTGTTTTTATAACTATGCTATGTGCAGTCATTAAAATGTTACCGTCTCAAAAATGGCGGTGATTACATGGAAAATGAATGTATAATTCTATCCATTTTTGTAACTTACATAGTTAAATAACCCTGTATAACGTTAAGTCGTTAACGAATATTGTGTTTTATTTTTCAAGTCTTAATAGTGTAAGTAGTTTATTGTACATACAGTTATAATGGTGGATGTTATTAATTGTGACAATAAAGTTATATTAAAAAAAATAAGATTCGTAGAATATTAGGGAAAATTAAAAAAAAAAAGAATTTAAGATTATAAATAAAAAAACATGTGATGTGTATTATACCAAAAAAATATTTGTGACCAGCCAACTTATTATTTTGTTGTATTCTTTCAGTGCTCATTTAAGATTATATTACCTGTCTATAAATTATTAAGAAGTCAGATTATATGGAATTAATATTTATGATCCCGCATCGTCTAGAACCAAACTTTATAGTTTCATACAACAATATAAAAAAATAAATAATCTATTTTAAAGTATAATGAAATATCTTTTTAACCTTCATCGTTGAATGTTTATTACGGTTATGAAAATCGGTTATTCCATTGATATACATATTATTATATATAGCATATAATAAAAGCTTTAGAAAAAAATCCGAATATTTTATTATTTATGTGTGCGAAAAAATTAAAATTATATAATTTCGATTTTGATAAGTTAAATTACTATACTAAATCTTCCTTGCTTGAATTCTATTTTAAAACAATATAAGACCCAATGTGTATAATCTTTAAAAACTCATTATTGTTTATTTTATTTTTTATTTATCTAACTCAAGGTTAATGGAATTACCTTGTTTCAATTTGTGCTTTGAAATCCTCAAGTCCTCTCAGATTGTTTTTATACAGTATAGATTTACTCTATTTGTTTTAAGTGAATAAGTTTCCCAAACGATGATGGCTTAATGTTTATCTCTTACCTATCATGTCGCGACGATTGACCAAACGGAGAACGCTTTATTTTAAGCGCCTCATTCTCATGACTGTATAATTTCGGGTCGATTGCTTTTTAATGGAATCATCGCGATGCTTTCATCATCAAATCACTATAACAATCTATTAGAACTAGTAGAGCTCAACTAATGTATTTTATAAATTAACCATAAAAAGTGATTTTTTTTAATGCATAATAATATTATACATTATACTGCAGTAATTGTTTCAGTTTAATCAATCGACTTAGAATTGAATGATCGTAACAACACTTTGATCACGTTAATATAGAAAAATGTATAATTCTTCTATTAAAGTTATTTTAAGTTTAATATCTTAGATATTTACTTCGTTAAGATACTATAAAATAAGTAAATTTAAAAAATATATAATATATATTTAGACTAATAAACTGCAGAGTACTATTCCGATTGTTTTTTTTTTTTAAACAAATTATATTTTAATGTTCTCATCCACGAGCATTTTGCAGTATAATAAGTGAGTGTATACTTTTAAATTCATTAAATCACCATTTTACTCAGCGAATGTCTTCGGAAATCTCCAAGATTCTCAGAAATAGGTTTAATAGTCACTTAACCGACAGAAATTATAATTTTTTTTATTTAAATGAACCATATTTCTGAATAGACTTTTGAATTTATTTGTCCTACTCTCATACGTACCAACAACGGCGCACAAGACTATAATCATGCCTTACAAGACAAAAGTGATATATATATATTATCATACATACAATAGTAGTGTGACTAGTGTCAGAATATAAAAAAATTCGATTGCTCGACGAACCACACGATAATCGATAACGTATTTTCTCCTCCGAATTAGGTATTGAACTCGAAACAAACCTTATCATTATTATTATTATTTACATTTGAAAATAATATAATAATTTTTAATATGACAAACTTATTTATACTTTATATTACCTACTTATACATACCTACATAATATTACATACACGTAAGTACCTAATATCGGGTGTAACACGTTTTCACCAACTACTACTCAGTTCCACCTAAACATAATTTCTGTATTATTAAAAGCTGCCATACATTAATTTTATTTAAAAGACAATATATGCAGTCAAGATCCAAAATAAATTCAAAATTTCACCATCATTGCAGATAACTTATTTTTGTTGACCCCTTTTTACGATTGAATGCGGGCTCGACATCCTGTTGTGATTCATCATCTCGCATATTGTCATATATGCGCATGTCTCCTGAATAAACGATTCATGCTGAGTCCTTTCAAGTGACACATTCATTTTTGTCAACACAGTTTATTTGAGTTACCTACTAGGTACTAATAATTTAACCTGGCTGATTGTTCGCCAGCTATACTCTTCCAAAACTAACGTACGCTCTTCTTTGAATGTTAATTTTGATTCGACAACTAACTTAGTTTGACTGACTTCGACCTTTATCCACTATAGACCCACAATTAATCGATCGCCACAAACGTCATCTAAAAGCGCACCAAATCCTCAGTATTTCCTACAGCTTTAATTTATTTAGAGCTCCAATTAATTTCTATACACTAATAAACCATTTCTTCCAAATATTAAATTATGACTATTAAATTAGCTCATGGAATTATTCATCCGGTGAATATGTAGTTTACTATTATAGGTACCTATTCTTCAATCGATTATGTTTTTATATTATCCACTATATTATAATAATAAACAACTAAAACATTAACTACCTACTCAACGACAATAGTATTTTCTTCTACTTTTACAACCACATAAAGTTTTTACATATTTTTGTGGTGTTCAATTACATTTTTAACTACTCGATAAATGTTTTATTTTTCTCTGTCGCCAATCATTTTTTTTTTTTACATTTCCAAGAATATACCATACTTTACGACTTATATATTTCGAATTTGTTAGCTTTAAAAACTAATACATTTTGACCTTAACATAAAAAATGTATACAATTGTACTGTGAATTGTGTTACTCGACTACGTACAAAAAATACCATTTAATTTCAAATCAAATTTGTTCATTTAAAAAAAAAAGTCTTTTCAATATTATGTTGTATAGGTAAATTAGAACACTAAAATCTACGTTCATCGAGTTAAAATGAGTAATAAATCCGAACAATGATGTTTAAAAATCTTAAAAAATAGGTCACGTAATGTCGTATAAGTCGTATAATAATATACGCCATTGCATTGCTCTGGTTAATAAAAAACGATTATAAATATCAAATAAATCAACAAATGCTGTCGTTAATTCGGTCAGTAAGCAATTATTGTAATCGACAACCGCGTACTATAATATAATATTATATCGAATCGAAATCGAAAAACGTAATGATTACTGCTCGGGAATTTCACCGACGGTTCTATATACAGATAAAATCACATTCTTATCGAACTTTTCCGAAGCGTCTCGAATGAATATATTCGTCGGACGGAATTCCAGCGGGCATACAAGAATGTACACGTCTGCTCTGGGAGTGCCATATAATTTCGAGACGGCATCCAGCCATATAACCAACCACCGGTAAAAGAATACGAAAATGGAGATTGTCTGAGTCCTGCCAGACGGTTGTCTCGCGAATTATATAGACGTGCCGTAATGGAAAATGTCAATACGATCCATACACGTCGGTGGTCCGTCCGTCTCTTTTTGTGTTTTGCGAGTTTTCATTTTCGACTGTACGACGATATGCACGTCTAAAGGCCGGGCAGACTGTCTGTGTCGTTTCACACACACAAAAAAAAAAGCAAATATAATATATTATCATGTAATATTATTGTGGGGAGATATTATAATAATATCTTACCGTAACGATATAATATTTTATAGCCGCATTATACCGTCTCTGACATACGGTCGTGTAATAATCATTATAATGCAACATCGAGTTTTCCTTTTACCGCAGATTTGACTGCATTACTTTGTTATTACTGTATATATTATTATTTCTAGGTAAAGTATATGTGTTTTACTGTATATATATATAGAACGCGTTCACACTTGATAAACGTTAGACATCGTTCTGACGTCGAGGGTCGATAAGAATTACAATATTAATATTATAATATGCAAATGTGATGTATTTAAACTGATGGATTCGTGGGATGTCTTCGTAGGTAGTAATACTATGCGGTACTCTCGAGCTGAACACAAAAATTTAAAATTCAAACTAGGTCCGGATCGGTCAGAATAACACGTCTTGAAATATTATGTTTTCACTACAGAATTATGATTGACAGAATATTTTTACCAGAATATTTATTATTTTCGATACTCGCATAGCATGAAGACAATATACAAAATTATTTATCTATTTGTTTATTTTTCAAACATATGGGCCGAAGTACAAAGTTATACTTTAAAGTAACTTTTTAGTACACTTATACAACAATTAAAATAGAATAGTTAATACATAGGTAAATAACAAAAGTATGTAGAATAGACTAGGCAATTATGTAATGTTCTTCCAAATCAACGTGTAATCAGAACGATGTTCTTTTTTATAGATAATCAGATAATGAATAATTTTTAATGATTGTCAAATCTAAAATTCCACAAAGTTATTTTGCGTTAAGTTGGATTTGATTTTTGTTGCAAGCAAAACTTAACGTAGACCATAGGCGTGCGCAGACTTTGTCCGCAGGGGGGGCCTCTTCAAAATTTCTGAACCAAATATTCATGTACTAATGACTACTAGACACTAGTATAATCATTAAATATTATTATAAATTATTATTTATTATTACAAAATATAGTATAATAAAAAAATCACACACAATTTATACATAAGATCCTTATTTACATAGCTATTTACAACTCCATCCTTCTGTCCACGGGAGTAAGGTTTTTGAATGTATCAATTACATCATCAATTTTTATATTATAAGCAAGTTCTTGCTCAATGAATCCTGTGTCATGGTGCTGCGTAGCTTGGTTTTCACAATACTAAGTTTAGAAAATGAACGCTCGCAAGCACAGCTCGTTACTGGTATAATCATAAATGTTTTCAATGCTTTAATAACATTACAAAATATAGTTTCCCTTCCACAGTTGGATTGTGTCAGCCAATTTATCCAATCACCACATTTATTCTTCTCGCCTTTCGGTATAATATTATCTGTATGTTTAAGAAGATTAATTTCTGTTTTCAACATATCAGAATTTAAATCAAATGCTGTGGACAAGACTGAAATGTCGTTGCTATTTATATTTAAAACTAATAAATTTCCAATGCTTTGATCATATTCATTGTTTCTTGGTTAAATCTAATATTAATTCCACTAATCATATGGTCCAATGTTGAATAGTATACAGAAACCTTCATTTCTTCTTCTTTTGAAGACATATAGTGCTGTGTACTACTCAAGCAGTCAATTTTGGTTGACACTTTTCTTTTTTTCAGTTGTGGAATTTCAATATCATAATTTTTACACATTTGAATGGTTTTATGATAAATATCTGTGAAATCGTCTTCAGTATTTCTCACAGAAACAAGTAATTTTTTTAATGACTCAACGATTTCTACAGCAGTTAATAAGTTTATGTTGGGTGACTGTAAAAAAACACTTGTTTTTAATATTGAAGAAAGAATAGGATCTAACATCAACATGGCAAAGACAAATTCAAATGTTTTCATATGATGGAGAATTCCCTTGCCTTTTGCTCGAACATCTGATTGTTTTGTATTATCAATAATTTCTTCAATTGCTGCTAATATTGACGAATAATTTTCTTTTACTGCACTAATAGCTTCTGAGCGGCAAGCCCACCTTGTGGTAGAAATTGATTTTAAAGTTTTTAACTTTGTGTTTGTTAAGTTAGCAATTTTTTCCAATACTGCATGCCGAGTACAGCTGCCTTCAATGAAATTATAAATTAATTGCATGTTACCGAAGAAATCAAAATATTAGTAATATTACCACTATCTAGTATTGTATAGATTATATATTAAAGAAAATGCCAGAGGCCGCAGGGGTGGCCGCGGCCTACCCGCCCCCCCCCGTGCGCACGCCTATGTACATATATATATATAGGTATACACGCAATAACCCGCACTACTACTACCCAAGTTGCCAACCCCGTCACACACCCACCACACCCACCCCAGACCCGAGTCCAAGACTCCGGCACAACGGCCCCACGTGCATTGTATTGTGCCGACTCGGAAAACTGTCAAAGCCACGTATAACTGCTGTAACTATCTATATACATATATATATATCGTATACATATTATACATTATACGTCATACATATTATATTATATAATGTATATATGATCATATTTCGGGGAGGACTCGCACGCAGACGTTGTGCAGCTCTTCTCGGGAATAATGTCTATCACGATTATCATTATTATTGTTATTATTATTATCGTTGTTGTCGTAGTTATTATCATCACCACACTCTGTCGTAACAGGTCTTCGCTTATATTATAATATTATACACGTCTCGCCAACAGAATTCAACTACGTATACGAAGACGACGACGGGCACAGCGGTGATACGATAATAATAGCATTATTATACGCGTGTGATATCAGCTTTAACACGATATTACAATTTATTGTATAATGTAATATTATAATTGTACGTTTATTGTGTTCGGCGGGTCGTCTGATATTTCGCAGGTCGGACACTTGACACTTCATTACACCTAATAAGGTTTAGGAGAGCCTATACTCTGGTCGCGGTAACGTAGGTAGGCAATTCTATCGCAGTAGTGGACGTCGTGTCGACCGCGTCTGTGAAATCGGCTCGCAATGATAATTTCTTAAACGCAACGCATCATCATTGTTTATTTTGTCTTGTTTTTTTTCTCAAGTGTTTTTGTACGGTCTGATGAGTGGCCCACTTAGAACGCTTTTTATATTATCTTTGTCTGCAAACGGTTTTTTTTTTTGACGGAAAGAGAGTTCTTAAAAAAAATAATATTGAGTAACCCAATATATCGATTGGAAACCACGCGAGTGTTGTTGATACTTTGAAGCCTCGAGGGGGTAGATTTTTTTTTTAAGAAGCTTTTTCTTGCGTTCGACGAAATCAACAAACAAATTTAAGCTCGCGTGTCTTCCGAACTCTGTTATTGCAGACATTTTTGTAGTTTGGGCGATTTATCATTGTTTCAGAAACAGATATCACAATACCGTAAATATTTATACAACACGTCCTGTACCAATCAAACTAAAGTATTTTTTGTGTTTAGAATATTCTGCAGCAGGACGTTTTTTTTTGTAATTATAGAACACACTATTGAATAGGTATAGTTCGGTATTTATAATATTATTTAAAATTTGAATCACAGTTATACACTGTGAAAATTCACTCATTTTTATCGACATTCAACTCTTTGAGTCATGTAAAAATATTTTTTTTCTTTAAAAATATTGGTATTTAATTCTAAATTGAGAATCTTATATAATGATGAAATAATAACCTTATGGCACCGCATGCAAGTTTAATGTTATGTTAACTAGTTGTGGGATTAAAAGTACCTAACAGTAACAAAGACACACTAACAACGAGCTTAAAAACAATAGTTTAATAGGTGATTATAATGGTTTACTACACGGTACATACACAATACATTTAATCTTTTACGACAAAAATATAAGAATACGTATATTATGGTATAATAATATTATGTACTTTAGAATATCGTGAACAATAATAATATTAAAATAATGTCAACGGTACTCGCATAATTAGAAATAAACGATTATTTATCACCTGTACCTGTAAGCTTGTTTGTATACATTTTTACATAAAACCCTACTTTAACATCCATTTCATAATTTAATTATTTCTTTGTACAATTTTTACGGTATGTGTTACTTGAACTGAACAACTAAATGTGTAACTATATGTTCTCATTGCAGTGATATAGGTACGCATGATAGTAATATAATAAAATAAAAATCAAAAATAATGTTCAGTTACGAAACAAAAATGGCTTCAGATAAGTAGCACCTTTAGGTCATTAATATATTTTTTCACTTAGTTTGAACTTTTAGTGTTCTGAATTAAATGTATGTTTCCCGAGAAATAAAATTCGGTTGAAAACAAGAGGAGATGTGCTGTAATGTCAAAACCAAAATAGTATGATGAAACAATTATTTTTTTTGTTGATAAATGTACAATAATTAATAATATTATAGTATATTATGATTATTGTATGGTTGACACAATGAATATTAAATAGTACCTATTTATTTTTTTAAGTATTACTAATTAATTGTTTTATCATGTGGATATAACCTATATTAGATTTAAAACTCAAATTAAAAATCTAAAGGTTCCATCCAAATAACTATTAAATAACAACTTTTTAAATGGTATTGATTTAGCACCTTTGAGTCTCTGGATAACGCTTTTACTAATGTTGAAAACTAAGCCTTCAGTAAACTTTATGTAGGTATTGAAAAATAGATTTTCAAAAAAAAATCGATTTAATCTCTTTGGTCCTGAGTTCACGTAATTTCATGGTTGTTACTCTTCACTCATGTATGCAACATCACGGATGAAATTTTTATTTAATACAATTTTTAGTTATTATTAGATTAAAAAAAAAGTTCTAAAGGTTCTAAAATCCAACAAAAATACGTCAAATCATAACTGTAATTTATAATTCTTCAATTTGGAATTTATATAATATAATTTATAGTATTAAATTAAATCCTATAATATTTACTATTTAAGGAATTTGGGAAGTTGGAAAGTTTGAGTTTTTCATTGTGCCGTGTGATTAAACGTTCATAAAATATAACAATATTGGGGCCTCTCAGTTCTTACTCTTATTTTGACTTGAACTTACAGTAAGTTATAACGTCCTCTGTGGCTCTATACAAGCAGACTGTTAATTCAAAATGAAGGATCAATAGAGTTTATACGGTTTGAGTACTTTAAATATGTAAATACTCTTAAAACATTCTAAACTGTGAGTACCTACTACCTATGTTTCATAAGCTTCATCTTGTTGCTCGGCTCTTAGTATTAACCTTACAATAACAAATAAATCATAATTAACAAACATGCCCACTATGTAAAGCTTATATATTCTGAAGTAGGTGATATAATTTCAAAACACATAAAGATGTAAATAGTTTAGGTATGATTCTGTGTTGATTAAATTCAATTTATTTGGATAATATCCATACAATTTTTATTGTGACAGTGTAAAATATGTACCTACCTATTTCAAAAAAGTTGGAAGCGTTTTTTTTTTTTTATGATGTCAATCAAATTTTATATTGAATGAATGCAAAACCCGAATGATTTCATCAAACATAAAGATGGTAAAATAAAAAATGGACATTTTTGTATTATGTACACGATTTTCGTGAACATAAAAATGAAAATGATATTCGTGACTGCGTTAAACGCATTAAAATAAAATAATAATTTATCCTTTTCAAGATTGTCGATAATGATGGTGTAACCATTCCCATTGAAAACGATAATAGCCGCGCTTACAAATTATATCATATCATAATTCATATTATCGTATACTATATATTCACACTCATAACTGAAGACGAGTCACAAAAGTGGAGAGGGGCATTCATTTGAGACCCTTTCCTCGTATTAAATAGAATTTAGAGGAAACAAAATAATATTGAAATTTGAAATCTTAAATTATTTCAAATTTTATATCTGTATAAAAGGCTTAGATTATATTGTCCGATCTTAATAAATAAAAACAATAACTATAGCTTTCAGATTTAAATGAAATCAATAGCAAAAAAGCTATTTTCAAGTTATTCTACGGCCAAGTCGGACTTTCATGCACTTGCGATAATGACCACGATTATACGACAGACTATTATAATATACTATAATTTTTAATTTTTATCAATGTTTGATTAAAATGTCATATCAATATAAGTAATTATATTAAATGACGTACAGCTGAAAATTAAATTGTTGTGATATTTTTTTTATAAAATTCGTCGATAAAGGTTTAAACGTTTTTAGATTTCTCCGAGAGCTTTGTGACATGTATATAGTAAAATTATTAGCAAAATCTCGAAACAAAACAATGGCACAAGGGAATATATTCGACCGAGATAATTTTGCTCCAGGACACCAAAGAATACGAATGATTTCGTTCATTCGAATCATTTTCCCCGGAGTGAACTAAAAATAAACGACATTCGTGATTTCAGATATTTATTATTATATGATGACGAAAACTAACACAATATTTCTTTTGAAGGAGAAAAAGCCGTAAATCCAATACTTAAAACTACAGGTACCCGAGGAACAAGTACTACTTGACATTTTTGCGCCAATGGGCGTTTATAATAAACCCAAAGACACCAAGTTTTATTCCATTCATATCTTACGGTAAAAACTACAAAGCAAAGGATCCATTAAAATATGCCTTTCGGTTTCGATGATAATAAAAACTGAGGTTTATATCAAGTTGAACTCTGTTCGTTTGTAAACAATAATAACCCACAATGCTTTCGAAGTCACTACAACACTAATTTATTTTATTTTTAGATATTGAAGTTAAAAAACATTTTTCTCGACGTCAGTGTTTAATATGTTGCTCAATAATCGGCGGCGAGAAAAATATTTAAAAAAAGATTCACATTTAGACTTTCAGTACGAGCGCTATATCGTATATATAGTTTTATTTATCGAATATATAATTAGGAGCTTTACTCTGAAAATCTCAGTGTTGCAACGTGCCAGATTTAAAAATATAATAAGTATTAAAAATTCAATTTGTGAAATACACAAAAATAAAAAATAATATAAACATGTAAACGTCCTATGACTGGTTATAACAAAATACCTTTGTACGTAACGTATATGATAATATGTGCCTTAGGTTTTTATTTAATTTAAAATATATATAGGTACAAGAACTATACCTAAGCGTTGGATTTTATTAATTTATTTTACGGATCAACCCAATATTATATAGTTGTACGCACAACGATATATAAGTAAAATATTATTTATTATTCCAATTCAATGAAATTATATGTATGATATAATATATATATATGTATATACAATGTATAAAAAAAATGTTCGTAACCGATTCACTTATTAAATTTTGGTTTAACGTAAATCATTTTCAAACAATAAATTCAATTTTATCGTACACTGTAGGTACTTATTACTATGGTTCTGCTCAATCGTATTTATACCGTAATACTAAAACAAGGATAGAATATTATTGATAAATGTTTTCAGTTTTTCGTTATTTTTACTTTCAGTGATCGATCAAATCACATTTCAGTATGAATAATAATCAAACCAAACATTTAAGAATATAGTTATAGGAAGTACACTACAATTAATATTAAAAATGGGCGACCGAGTGGCCGACCCGGGTTCGATTCCGGCGCACGGGCGGCATTTTCTTAGGGCAAGTCACGGTGTCTGGAGAACAAGTGCATGGCAGAAACCTACGGGTGCCCCATTAGAAATTCTGCACAACACAACACACGCACGATACCAACCTACCCAATATAAGACTTCACAGTTCTATCCCCCACACAAAAGGGCCTATGTTGCCGAGGGTTATCCAATAAAAAAAAAAAATAAATAATATTAAACATTATAAACTTATGTGATGGAATATTATCCGGTCTATCGCATAAAGCGGAACTCGGTAAACTTACTAATTGGAGTGACCAATGCCCCGGCTCTATTTTTTTCATAAGTTTTACTATTTATTTATTATCAATGAATTAGTTATGTAGTGATAGTAGTATGCAACAATACTACCAAGATTTTAAACATTGGTGATATTGATAAAATGTCAAAACTATTATCCACTATCCAGATTATACGGCATGTAAATTAATTGGAGAGTCAATAGCAGTATTATTTTTATAGCTACTGACTTTCTAATTGATTTACATACTGTATAGGTACTCAGAATTAAAGTTCAAAATGTTCACCTGAGTTATGACAACGTGACAAGACATAAATTGTTTTGAAATAATAATTAAAGGTCGTAACGTAGACGTTTAAATTAATATATTACAAATCGTCCGAAAAATTCAGTTTAATTTAAATTTTTTTTTGGGGGGGGGGATAATTTATGATTGGAAGGCTTAGCCCCCCCCCCCAGATCCTTGAATGGGTCTATGGTAACTATATTTATATCGTATAAGCTTCAGCGACCAGCGTATTATACACCTAATACCTACTACCTACTACAAGACTATACCTACGTGGTTAATGATTATTTATAACTGTGTGATCGAGAATTTATAATATTATAATAAACTAATAGGTACCTAGCCACATGGGCGCTTACGTCCTCCATAGAAGTAAACTCGCATTAATATACCAAACATTTCTCAACGTAACCGAAAACCCGATGTCTTTTATGAATGTACTATTTTTATAACATTGATGCCAAAAAGTCAATGAGTAAAAAAAAAAACTCACGACAGCGTGATAATCGATGAGGAAAACCCATTCCTTGTGTCTTACAGAATAATAATATAGTGTGGATATCAAAATCGCATTAAGAATACAAATAGGTTATGAGGCGTTAATGTAATATTATTTCGTTTTGCATTACTCGGTGGACAAGTATTGTGCGGAAACACTTGATAAGAGTAATGGAATAATATATAATACATAAAGTTTTAAAAATATGAAATACGTCTTAACCATTGAAATTTAAAACTTTCTGAGCTGGGTTAATTCTATTGTGCCTGTTTTCTATAACAAGAATAATAATATGAAATCCCGGCTAATAACTTTTCGTACATTAAATTATTTAAATACTAATTTTGCTCATGAGTCTAAATGCGTACAAGGTACTCCTAACAAATGACGCGAGACAACTTAAAGTTTAAAGTTTCTGACTGTTGTCATAATTTTATAAATTGAATTTCTATTAATGTGTTTTAATATTTTAGACGAAACTCAAATTTATCAAACAAAGTTTGAATAAAAAAATAGAAATGTATAGGTATTCGATAAAATTATAAAAACATATTTATATTTAATGAACTTAAAAACACGGAAAAATTATTTCTCCGAGTTTTCCAATGCAAACTACTTTAATCACACTTTCAATACGATAATCAAATTTAAATATACTTAGGTAATAAAAATAACATTAGACGATCAGGTATAATTGGCTATTCTTACAGCAGTAGTTGGGTTGTATATATAATATTATATACCTACTTAACATTTATAATGTGTAATCAATTTAGTAATAAAAGAACTCTTGGTATAAAATACCGATATTATTATATCTGAAACAGTGATACCACAAACCAAGGAAACATTTTTATTAGATACTTGTGACTATATTTTATTATAATAATATTACTAATTTATTAACCACGGTTTACTACCACATAGTTACGACTTACAATTCAATATTTTTAATTTATCGAAATTTTTCCTTTTTATGAAAAGCTAAAAACAACAGTAATAATTTTAAACATTTAAAAATCTCGTTCAAATCATATATAGGTATAGTATAAACAGTATAGTAGGTATTACTGTATTAGTGATTATCTTTAAACTGTGATTGGTAATATTCTAATGTACATAGGTACCTAAATACGAAATGGAAAATATATTTTTGAATAATATAAACAAAACATTTTAAAATGTATTAAATTATTCATTATGCATCGATAACTAATAAATTCCACAACCAACGATTTAGGTGTATACACTTTTGGCTTGACTTTGCCCATTCTTTTGTTAGGTCTGATTTCTGATAGTCGATGTATAAAAATCTGATCATTTAGTTACCATTTTTTCACTTTAGGTACATAGGTAGTACACTCATTTTTGTAAACGTACATTCCAATTTCAAATCGCATACTATAAATAAATTACGACTCAATGCTTATACGAACACAACGCACATAAATATACGTATAATACCTGAACATATTTATTTATTTATTTGTTCATTAACTATTCCTAATTAGAGCAATAACTTTTTATTTATATAGGAAAATAATACTACCTACTACAGTAAATAACAATTCTAAAACTGATACATTTACATTAGTAAACTCACGGCGCATATGACGTCATAGATCCATCATTTATGTATACCTAATAAAGTAATGTATTGGGGAGAGTATTATTGAGTGAACATTCATTATATAGAACCATGCAGTGTGCCCGTACACGTTCAGTGTCTGTTATGGTATGTACGAATATATTCGATAATAATAATATATGTGTTACTATTGAGTATGATAAATTTAGATTTAATCTATATAGATCGAACAGGTAGAAATAATAAAAAAATGATTGACAAGTGTTAAATTTTTATGTACAACAATAAATTTAACTATGCCTAGGTAAATTAAATCTAAAAAATGCAATGGTGATATTTCAATTACACGTATATTTTACATAATCATGACAAAATAATTAGTTAAACAATCACATTTTATATTCGTGGTAGGAGTCAAGGGACGTCGATTGTTTTCTGTGAGCTCTTTTTTCGGGTAGAAGAAATACCCACTCCAAAAGACTCTCTTGAAATAGAACTATAGAAGTGGGCATCGCATAGGGACGTTACAGCACTGTAGTGGATTATTTTTTGGTTTTTTTTTTTTAGTAACTTATCCTATAGCGTAAGCATAACTTACTACTGACAATCGTCAGAAAGTGAGCTCGTTAAAATAAGCTCAAAATCGTTGTTCGAATTGGGTTGATTTCAAAATTTATCATCATTACCACATCGCGCTATCCTGTCACAAAGTGAGTGGAGCGTGACCAGTGGTCAACTTCAGGTCTCGTATCTTGTCCACCATTTTAGTTATACGTGTATAATTAATAACCGTAAACCGAACCGTTGTACACCTGCTATGGTTTATATACAATCATAATGCCAATAATTTTTTTAATCAAAGTTTGAGTGTTATTTAATAAAACAATTGCACAGATTAAATTTATGAACAACAAACAACACACAATAACAAAAAACAACCTTTTCGTATAAAACTCAAACTAGCTACCAATAATTTAATTGAAATATACATTTTTTAAATATTATTGTAAAATGGAATTGTATAATATAATATCTAGTATGTACAATCATAAACAGAAATACCTACGTTATATTATTTATATAATATTATTATATTAATATTATATTATTACCACATATTATTTTGATCAACCGAGCAGAAAAATATAATAAACCAACTTATTTTTAACGTAGGTACCTACGCGAGAAATCTAAAATAACGAAACTCAGGATTTACATTTATTGATCAACAACTAAACCACTTACTATTATAGGTAACCATAACAAATCTCGAGAATTTCTAAACGATAATACGTTTGAATCAGTATTATGGGTTGATGTTGTTCACACGTTCGTGTTCAATTAAATGTACCTACTTATTATAGTGTGCTGATGACGTCTTAACACGATTGTGCAGTCTACATTTTACGTGTATTATAATGATGGAAAATTACTACGAAAATAAATGCGATACGTAATATTTATACAGTTATACACTGAACTTGAGTTAACCGTTGCTGGGGTGAGTGCGTTACATTAGTGGTTGTGACGCAATTGATTTGAAAATTATTGCATTCGTTTAGTATGCAGTTCTGAGCTCTGATCGAATTTTACAAGCCCAATTGTTTAGTAGTTTTACGCTAACAGAAAGAGCTAAGGAAATTGAAAAGTTACCGGTTCAAAACACCAACTAGAGAGCACTTGAAAAGTTGAAACTATTCTTCAATATTCATTACTGGAAAAAAAAAGTCTGAATACAAAATAGAAAAATCAATATGCATTCAGAGGATTTGTTTGACACTAGTGTGTACATTTTTGATTTGTTTCCAAGTTTACAGCAGAATTAACTACCCCTACAAATATAACGAATATAGACAATATGGGCGACATCGAATGTTTCGATTACAACGAGGGGAATTAATATTTCAATGCAATAATTAGGGCCAAGGAATATGGATTATAGACGTTGCAGATATTTGCAATAACGGAAGCATACGTTTTGAACCAAATTTTGTTTGTAAATGCAAACTTTAAAGTCCATATTTTTCAAAGCTTACTGACAGAGTTTTAGTCGGTGGTTTTGTTTAGAGAGTTGGACAGCTTAAAGACAACGTTTCCGTACTATGTATTATGTATTTGCGGTTAAGATCTTAACTTTTATCATATATATCAATACAATTGTGCGAGTGTATAAGATTATGAACTTATAAATTATATATATTGATATATTATAATCGTACGTTTATAAAGAAAAATAATTTAAAACATATTCGTAGATATTATAATTTGTTCCTACATCTTTATCTCGTATTATTACATTTACATTATTACATTTAATATTACATTTTGTATAGTTTCATTAAAATTGATAATCTGTCATTTACTCATTTTTTAATTAAAATTATTCTCTAAAATATCTGTTCAGAATAATACTGAACTTGACGCATATCAATATTTTCCAACCATCGAATTCAAGTGTGAAACGCAACATTTATGCCCTTAACGATTCAGCTGATTGTATTCAAATCCCGGTGACAAAGAAATTATTAAAAATAAGTGAACCTATACAAATTATACATAATATTATATTTGTTTAATTGTATACTAAGTAATATTACATTTTAATGTCATATGAACTAAAAATCTTTTAGTTTCGTTTAATTTATGGTTAGAGCATTTTGGATAACTTCATACGGTGCACACATCCACCTGTGTAACCCAATTAAAAAACTTTCCAAGTAAAGAATGTTTAAACAATTATTATCCAGTAAGAATTAATGTAGCATAAGAAAATGTTGGAAATAAACATAAACAAATCTATATTTATATAGTACTAAATAGTAAAAAAAAAATTAAAAGTAAGGATAATAAATATTGACTGAATTCAAAATAATTTTGATTGCCAACTCAAGGATAGACGATAATATATATAAAAATCTTAATTGAATACACATTAGCCATGCATAATTAATTTTAATTCTTAAAGAAGAAGACGACAATATATACGGTTTTCATAATATTTCATTTGGATGTGTGGTAACTTGTAACAAATTATTATGTAGTTCTTTTAAAATGTTTTGATTTTTCATTGGATCGATATAACTGATTTGATTTTTAGAAATGAAAAAGAAAACCAAAGGTCAACGGATCGTCAGTGTAGTGGGCATATAATTATATGGTTCTACGACAGAATTTCCGAGAAAAAGGGTTCACGTATGAAATGTTTGTTAAAAAACAACCATGTAAAAAATATCCTCAACTGTATGCCCCTAAAAAATATCCCTTACTTTAATGTCCTTTATTAATATCATATTTGCTTGAATTACTCTCGCATATCTTACAATATAACTGTACATAAACAGAAAAAAAAACAGAGCCATATAGATGAATAATAATATTAAAGACAATGATATAAGTTATAAATATATTTATAGATCCCACGCGGTTTCTGGAATAGTTTTTAAGTTAGAAGCTTGAAAGGTAACTGGTAAATTGAAACGCCGTTGTTCTGTCTATATTCCGGATACCTAGTTGCTAATTGACTGTTTAATAATATCTTGTATGACCTACATTATTTAAATCATAATTTAATGCTAATACAATATAATATTTTACATTTACTTCAACAAAATATATTTTACTGTACGATATAGTCTTAATATTATTATCCCTTATACATACTACATACTGACCAATCTATTAGCAACAAATTATATATTTTTCGAAATTTACTTGGTACATTTAACTGCACATCCCAAAGTGTCAGACTTCAATGTTTTATAAAATAATTAAAAAGTTTATTCCCAAAACTATTTTGAATCAATTACTCGTTATTAAAAGACAAAGCAACGTAATTAATTCTTTGAGAAAACTAATATTGCTTTCTGAACTTTTGAATTGTACATGACGTACCTACACAAACGTATATAAATTTAATAAACTATGGACTATGACAAACACTGCTTTATAATTTATTAACGTAACAGACAAAAGTATTAAATTAATTATTTGCGATATACATGTTGTGAAGTTTTTAAACCTGTGTTTTGACAGCCATGAACAATTAGCAATTTCTTCAGATCCTAAAGTATAGCAAGTGCTCTGAAATTTCATGCTAACCGTGGAGGTTATCAATTATCACGAACACGATTTCCGTGTGTCTCGTATAGTCGTTTGACATTACGTAGTATTAAATTAAGCCTTTAAGTTTAACTAAAAACTAATTCCACTGACATTCACATCTTGTGGCGGTGGCTGCTGGTAGAAGAAAATGCAATACAATAAATAAAATACAGTAGGCGACCATAATATATAGGACAAAAAGCGAACGATGACAGTGAAATACTTAATTTAAATTGTAGAATAGAAGTGGATAAGGTGCAAGCGCGTGAATTGTCCGTGCAACTGATCTTTTTCTGGTTCGTTTGGATCGTCCTCTCGAAAAGTGGAGCAAAGCAAAAGGTGATCATCAGAATGCGAGGGCGAAGCCTTGGAAATAGAATAGTTTAAATCGTAATGAATTTTGTAGAAAATCGTTAAACGTTTTTGTATTTAAATGTTATCAAATATTATTATCAAAAAATTATAATCGAACAAAATGTATTTACAACCGACTCGGTGAATATTATATGATACTTAGTACACACAATATTATTATAAAAAAACAGATCACAGCTGATGACATATCAATAAGTGTCTTGACTCGAGTATAATTCACAGACTTATTAATTTGAGCTGGTAAATGGTCATGAAAATTTAAGCGAAAACTTTTGATAAACGTTTCTATTAAATATTTTTTTCTTTATAAACGAGAATAATTCTCAAATTATTTATATATGGTGCAGTGATGTTTATTGATCGTTTCCTAAATTTTGAATGTCACTCTTTCATCCATAGAATGGATCATAAGTATCATATTTTTATAAACAACAAACATCTTTTATAAATTATTTTTTTTTTATTTTTCCCATTTAACTCGGAATATTTATTACAAATTATCTCGTATTACAGTATTGTTTGAAAATAATAAGTGCAATTTAAAGTTCGGAAATTAAACTGCCATGTCAACACGAGACGTATTCGAACTATCTTTCATTAAAATAATTTAATTAAACATTTACTTATCGGTGAAGTGAATATAATATGAAAGTGTTTCCTGCATATTTCGTAAATCTAAAATTTATCAATTTACTTCCTATAAATTATTAACGAATTTAGGTTATATTCTAAATTAGATTACCTTTTTATATACTCACCTATAATTAAAAATAAGAAAATAATCTAAAAAAAATTGTCAACTTAAAATTAATTATTTGCATTAAGAGAATTTTACAAAGGAGAAAATTATATTTTAATAATTAATATAACATATAATTATTAATTTTAGAACATCAAATCTGATCTCATCAAAAAATAATTGCTCAACGGTGTCCACTGAAACAACAATGTATATTAATATTATATTGTTTTAGTGGGTTAACTCGTTGCATAAATTATTTCTAAGTAGTTTTCTTTGTAAATTAATTTAAAAAATAGCACGTTAATATTCAATAAAATCCATGTATAATAATAAAATTATAAGAATTGATAAATAAAATCAAAAAGTCGGGCATACTATGCCCTAACGTATTTTACAAGTTTTTGTTATTTTTTCAAGGATTCATGCGAATATTTTTTTTTTTAATTAATAAGAAAAGGTACTTCTATAAGAATTCGAACAATTTTATCAAGATGCTTTACTGAAAAATTAACCAGTATGACATTAAGCCGTTACGAAAACGTTCTTATTTCTGTTTAAGCTACAGTGTTAATAAATTCCAATATAATGATAGTTACTAATATTACCTATATACTTTATAAACGTTGTACCTATTATACATTATTGCTGCACCGAAAAATGTAGATGAAACGCTAGTATAAATTCTAATTAAAGGTCAATTGTTTATTTTTATGAATATAATATATTCAGTGTTTTATCCAAATTAAGCGAAACAATTTAAATTAAATATCAAAATTTATTGTCCGGAAATTAGTTCTTTAAACACTAGCTTTTGAAAATATTTTGTAGAATTCAAACAAAAACCAAATTATTACAGTTTCTAGAAATAAGAATCAAAGTTTAAAAATACATAAGTCGTTCCAATTAGCAAATCCTTGTAAGACATCTTATAATGTATAGAATTGATTTCACACAAATTATGGATGCATATAATATTTTTGCATTAAAATAGTTATTCGATGTCACTTAGCCCTAAAAAAGTTCATGAATTGGAAATCTTATAGTGAGTTATTGTGAACTACTTTATTAATTTATCTATAATCATTTTTAAAACTATAAACATCAATTTTTTTTCAATTCTTTAATTTATAACTTATAAGAAGGTAGTTGAAACAAATACTTAATTTTATATTAGGTACACATAATTATTTGTACTTAAACAAATCTATTTTAAATTGTGTGCAAAAGAGATTTTTAAGAAAAAGTTTAATAATTATTAGTGAGTTTGTGTTTATTTTAATATGATATTATAGTATAACATTTTAGTTTTTTTCTTAATTTAAGTTGAAGAGTTTTAAATTAATTAAGCTAAAAAGGCATTATACAGAAATCATTTGAATTAAAATAATAAATGTTATTTGTAATGCTGTTTTTTTTTTATCATTGACCTCCTTTTAAATATTGATTGGTTAGTTTCAGTAATAACCTTTATCCGCAAGTCCAATACTGCATTACGTGAGTTTGAAATGACAACATCAGTGATCATTGTATTTTGTATCCGGAAATCTATAATGTCAAAATATTTTTAAAAAAATATAGCGAAACGTAGGTTTATTGTTATACTTTAGAAATAAAAAAGGAGCATTTATTGGTTTTTAATCGTACGTTACTGTGGTACAATTAATTCTACTTTCCACTTTCAAGCAAACAAAGTACCTAATACACAGTAATAATAACAATAATAATAATACACAAGACTTAAATATTATATTTTAATTGATAATTAAGTTTAAAAATATCATAATAATTAGAATAGGTCTATACACATTTTTGGCATATATTAGATCTTATAATTCATTATTATCAATACCACCTGTTGCTTTTTATTCAACTATTAAAATACAATTAAGGCTTTCAATCTGGATTTGTTGGTCTCGGTTTTATTATTTTTCTTGATTTGGTAGTCAAAACGCGTGTTGTAAACTTCGTTAAAACCAATTACTTTTCAATTGTGTACTCAACAAAATAAATGCGTTTTACTGTTAATATCAATATAACGTTTCAAATTATAGTTAACATTAATAATTATAATTAAACCTTCACCTTTCAACGCAAACACTGTAAAATCATATTAAATTGTACACATCCACATAATTTTGTTGAATGTTTGTTAATTGTATGTACGAAAAATGTGATTAACCAGAGTTAGTGCAAGCTCCTTCACTCCAGTCAGGCTTCAATTAATTATTTGGAGTAAAAAATATATCAAGTTAAATCATATTTTGTGAAATTAGAAAAATAACAAGTTTAATAGTATTTTCTGGACATATAATTTATTTTAACATTATAGACTATTGTCAACACTCAAAGAATATTAATAGAAAATTTTTTTTTTATAATTATTAATTATCCCGCGGCAACTTAGACCATTGGGAGGGGGTGGTACTGTAGGTTTTGGAACGGTAGGTGTGTTACACGTGGGTGTATTTTTGGCAGAATTTCGAATAGGGCACCAGTAGGTTTCTGCCATGCCCCGGAGTGGGGGATGGAGGCACTTGTTCTCCAAACACCGTGACTTGCCCGGATAAAAATGCCACCCGGTGGTCGAGAATCGAAACCACGACGCGTTAGACCGCTCGGCCACCTCCACCAATTATTTTGAGTTAAGGATTCGTAAAAAATTTTCTTTTTAAATCTAAGGTTTTAAAATGTAATACAAGATTCCTTATAAGATTATCTACCTTTATCAAAAAAATGTCTATAAGAAAGTCAAATTAAATTTTTATAAGAGTTTGAAATTCAAATTTTTACAACATTGGATATTCACTCGATTTTTCATGAAGCGATTTCCTTATTTTGTTGTAATTCAAAAACGAATAACTGTAGATACATGAAAATTTCACTGAATGTTTATATTAGCATTTCTTATACACCATACAATTTTGAAAATATTTTGACTCTTTTTGATCTGTTTACAGACATTTTAAGTTTTCAATTTTTTTAGTTTTTTTTTCTATAAATATCAATAAAGTTTTATCTGTTGGACCAAAAAGTGTAAAAATTTAATACAAGGCTCCTAATATATTGTTTCAATATCAGTTGAAAATATTAAAAATACATAGGCACAATTTTTTTTTATAAGCATTTAAAGATCGAATTTTGACAAAACTTATCAAATTTAAAATTTAATAATTATTTTGTAGTTAAAAATGTATAAAATGTTCAACTTTTATATCAAAGGATTGAAAATTTAAAACAAAAAAATTCCATGTAAGTAGTTAATTCTGTAACCAAGATATCTAAAAAATACATATGCACAGAGTTGATTTTTATAGTCATTTTAAGTTCAACTTTGAAAACCTAGAATAACTATTTGAGTTATTTTGTTGTGATTGTATAATATTATTCGTGGGTACTTGAAACTTCTAAAGTACACTATTATATATCTATGGACTATGATAGTATCAGGGTTTGTTGTTGACGTATAACGCATTATAAGTACCTAATGGACATTGTGATATGATTAATTTGGAATTTATTATAGGTACCTATTTTAGTTAAATTTTTTTTAATACGATAGATATGTATATAATATGTCTTATACCTAGACTGACATACCTTCTTCGCTCAGAATCGTTTTTCTTATACAATGATATAATATCATTGAATTCAAATTTAATACCATCCATTATACAGTGACCCAATTGTCACCTAGTGTACAGCAGAGCACCTTTTTTTATTTTCTTCTGTCAGAAACAATTGTATTACCTGAAAGTAATAAAATAATTGTCAAATAAAGTTAATTATGATTGAAGTATTGAAAAAAACGAAGTTCAATCTCAAACGTTCCTAATAAAAAAGTAGTGTAATAAGTAGGAATGATTGATTTCATATAATGCGTATTGTTTGACCGAATAACCCAGACTAAGAACTATTTGAACTAACAATTTGATTCACAAAAATATCTTATATCTATTAGGTGTACCACCTTGTAACAGTTAGATTATACAAATGAATCACTTACCGCATACTTTTATCCTTTCAAGTTTGGCTTTCATTTTCAAGTGAAGTCCACGAGAAGGCGTGAACACAGAGGTGGTCGCCATTCATACAGGAAGATCAGCTTATAAACTTGATATTTTTGGTCCGAGTCGGTCGTTTTAGGCATTTATCTAAGAACGGTTCGATGTATTTGGAGGTGGAAATTAAAGAACCCGTGATGGACAACAGAAACAGAATTGGCCCCTACGTCGTTGGTTTCAACCGTTCTGCTACCTATCTTACCGACGATCCCAACGATTTTCAGTCGTCTGAGTTAGTTTACTACGGTACCTCTACAGAAAATCAGACAACTAGTCGTCTGTAGAGATACTCGAATCTGAGCTGCATACCGAAGTCCAATCTCTCAACCGTCGGATTGTCGTCAAGAACGGTTGAAACTAACGGCGGCCACAGGGACCAATGTGGTTTTTGTTGTCTGTCGCGAGTTTGTTAATAAAGGTCGAACGGAATTCGATTGTAAACGGCCAACACGAGAAAGACTCCGACCAGAAATATCCAGTTCATAAGCTGAACTTCCTGTTGAATGGCTGCCGAATATGTTGGCTTCATTGCAGGCTCTCCGAGTACATGGAAGAACAGAGCCATAATATTTTATAGTTTCGATAAAAGTATTATTTTCTTATTCGTTAATAGACCATTGAGTAAATAATATACAACAACAATAATAATATATAATAGGCTTGTAATATTAATAATTACAACTTATGATATTATTGTTATTTAAGTAATTTATTCTACTATTACCTTTAATCAATACAGTAGGTTGAAATAATTTTTGACAACAAAGTTGGATTTCAAAATGTCAGTGTGTGTAGGTACCTATACAAAAAAATAATAAACTTTAAAAATTTCAAATACCCACGAATAATATTTTTAAATTACAACAATATAACTAAAATCGTTTATTATTCGTATAAATATCTTATTCCGTCCATATTTGAACTTAATATCAAATAAAAATTAAAAAACTGTGTCTGTGAAAACAGCGAAGTCAATTCATTCATGTCCGCTCAGAATATAAAATGAATAATAATAAATTAGTTATCAATTTTTAACGACACAAAAATATAACGGACTGAAAACGACAGGGTGGGCGGGGATCGGGACTTAACTGATAAGAACACTGTTCTTGAAGTTTTCAGCACTACCGGTGGCTTTATTTGGCTACACAATTTGTATCTTAGTCCTTGTTTTATACAGAGGGCGCTGTGAACTCCAGGAACACATAGCGACCCCCGCACCTTGCCTCTTGTACATACATTCGTGGCCGTGATAAGCTGCTCGTTTCCAATCCATTATATCTTAGTCCGTGGACACAACATAAATTATAAACCCATTTGATACATATAATTGTATCCGAAAATAATATAATAAGTAATAACACTTTAATTATATTTATATAATCACTTAAATGTTATATATCTAGAATATAACTGATACAGCCAATAATATACGTATATAAATATTAATATTTGAAAATAAACTTTTATATTATTAATTAGCAAATATTGTGATGGTCATTAATTATATATTTTAAATTAAATTGAGCATTTTTTTTCCATATCGGCCTAACTGTATTCTAACAGAAAAAAAGTGTGTAGCATTGATCAAACAAAACCAATATAAACACATAAAGCAGCGTATAATAATAATGATAATATAATATAATATATTGTGATATTTACACTGTAAAAATAACGTACCATTGATCGTTGGTCCAGTAACCTTCGGACTAGTTATGTACAAAAAGTACATATATTATGCTCATCGTGTTTTAATAATAATGTATTATTTTTTTTGGTACTGAAAAGGTCATCTGTTTAAAAAAACTGTGCTGCGCTAACACTTATCTACATACCTACCTATTATAGGCATTATAGTTGTATTAAACACAGATCATTTTTGTTTTAAAATCCATCTGTAGATGCCGAGGAAACATTTTGAGTCCTTTTCTAATTATATACTTAGTCAATATATTATATCTAGGATTTATGTGCATAAATACATCACATCACATTACTTTAAATAACACAGTTGATGTTTATATTATTATAGTTACATAATTTTCACATACATAAATTTCGAGATCTAATGGTACCTAACAGATTGTACACATACAACACAGAAATGGAAATATTAAATATTATAATTAAAATTAAATCTCTGTACTCCAAGACTAACCAAAAATCATAACATTTACATATAGTATGATATAAAAATTAAATCTTTTGAAATAATACATATTATTTTCTATATACAGTTTCACAAAAAGATATTATTGTTGCCAACTTTTTAAAACGGTTGCTTTGAAATAATACGCTTTATTACCATGGTAATCATTCAATGAAAAATCAAAAAATTCTTTAGGGACTTAGGGTATACAAAAAAAAAACTATCATTAGATACGTTTAAACGTCGTTATTCCTTTTATTGTACGAGTTGCTTTTTTAAATGAGGTTTTCAATTTCAACATAGCCACCAGAGTCCAGAGTAATACCTAGCTAGATGATTATTATTATTATTATGACCTGATATAGTACATACACATTGTCTAGATACACCGGAACTCGGAAACCCCGTCATCGACATAAATGATTAACCGTCGTCAAACGGGTAAGCACAGCAAGTTTCAGCTAATGAGTCTAAAACTGAACACGAAACGATTTTTTCCCCTCGGCCTAGGCTAACTTGGACAACAATAGAAGTTCTGGCGGTGTTGATAGTGGAAGTGTGGAAAAGGTCCGAAACAATTACTCAGTGTAGAAATCAGAACGAAAGAGAAAGTAATAGCAACTATTTTCTTGTTAAAAGTTATCGGTACGAAAAGGATTATACAGAATAGAAAATGCTTTGGAAAGGTCTCAGCTAAAATGAAATTACCCCAGGTAGATTAAGATAAAAATTATATTTTAAATCGTTTCAAAATAAACATTATTTTTTTTAACAAAATATCATCTCGTTTTTTAGGCTTTTCGTGTATTAGCTATGTCAACAAACAATATTTTTAAATACCTACCTGAATACAATATAACACAATACTCAGATATAATTTTATATACATTTTTTAATAATTATTGTGACTTGACTTCCTATAAAAATATGGAATGACATTAACCACATAAACATAATATTATACGAATAAACTAATTTTTGATTTTTTACAAGCTTATAAATTATTTGTCAGACTGCTGTGCGATATTCAATGATATAAATTTAAATTTATTAGAACTATTTTAATAAATTCAAGTCATATTTTATGTTACAATGTTTAAACTCATAAAGTCATAACTCATATAAGAGTCATACCTAACATAAATCAAGAATATTCAGTTGAAATGTACGAACTAAAAGTGACAACTAACAGTGGATTTTGGATATTGCAGCAGAGGTATCCATTTACAGTGTTTCTAAAAAACTTAGTTATCCCTCAATTTTAGTTGTTTATATTATGATGACGTGCAACGTTTAAAGATTAATAATTTACTGCATTTGGTCAAATTTAATCGGTTATTATCATCGTTTGTATCGTGAGATGGTAATAATAGATATTTGCCTTACAGAACCACCTCAGTTAAGAAAAAAATTAATTTTAAATTTATCACAATAATGACGTTAGACAAACGTACAAAAAAATATTTAAATTTCAATACATATCATTGATTATAAATACTTGTATTACAAAGTATTACTAGACAGTATTTATCATCAACGGTATAATACCTTTTCAAACAACGATTTAAATATTATTATAAAATATTTCAGGAATAAACAGCACATTTTTAATTTACGGCAAATAATCAAAAAAAAAAAACTGTACCTATTCGTTTGCAGGTGGTCTGAAATTAAAGTAAAAATATTATTTACGTTGTATTATTTTGAAATTAAACATTATTTAGCTTACCAGCAGTTATCATCTTAAGTAACAATAAATGTGCGGCTTATCATGATTATAGTTAACACTTATGCTGGTGAGTGTAAGCAAACTTTCATAAATTAGTATTGACTTTATGCTAATAGGAATTCACATTTTTTTTTAATGTTTGGGTTAATACCAACTAAAATCGATAACATAAATACCTCTAAGGCTTGCAAAATATTGGTATAACATGTACCATAATAATATTATAGATTTTTGTTAAAAATCTAAAATTACTGTAAATATAACGATGTTAAATCACTGCAATTACCAATGAGCATATATTTTTTTTTACATTTATTAAGAATAAATACAATTTGTGAAAGGTTTTATCAGTTTGTTTCCCGTTAGTTCAGAAATAAGTACTTACAAATGTATGGTCGCACTTTCGTAAAATTCGAACGATTTGTGTAAATTCGTAAAAGAAAAATAATAGTAACTCCGTTAAATTGTATTTTCTTTACGTCACAAAATTAGATTTTCGGGTTGTCAGAATATTGTGTAAGAAACATTATTTCTCGGAACTACAAAGAGGTTCTTTGCCCTAATATTACCAGTGGCGTATCTATGTATGTGGGGGCCGGTGGGGATAGAGGTTCAACCCCCCTCCTAAATTAATTTGTTCTATGTACACCACTGAATATTACCCCATGGTTATGAATAAAAACCATTAAAAAATCACCATAATGTTAGGCAGACTTTGCAGGATTTCATTATTTCCGAAGGCGGAAGGTGCACGAAACGTTAACAAATATGATAGACAGCTGTGTCAGGAATATATCCCAAATCACATTCCGTTCCTCTGCACAATTAATATTTACTGTCAAGAAAATACACAGATTAATTACATTTTTTTTTGTGAAATTAAAAATTTAATTATTAACATTAAATATAATTATGTTTGTAACAGCCAACAGAGTTTAAGCTTTTTTTTCTGCTTACATAACATATTTTCAGTATCCAGTTGGCAGTTATCCTTTTTTCAAACAATTATTTTTTATTAAATAATGTTACGGATCTTTGAATATTTACATTAATTACATTTTTAAATTGAATGCAGTTAAAGTGTTTGTTAAGTTTGTATAATCCCGATTATTTGTAGGTAGGTACCTAAGTAAATTATAGTACATTTTTAATGTACCTGATTAAACTTGTATTACTTTAAAATTAAATCTATTTTATTTAGAGTTTATATTTTTCAAAGTCAAATAAGATAAAAAAAAATATGAAAAATTTAAATCTTAAAAATAAATTCGTTTGGTATGCGTTTTATATTATATTTTATACTAATATAAGATAAAAGTTCATTAAAATGTGTTTTTCCTCCATTAATTAATTGTGTTTATTTTAACATAATATTAAAAAGCGAAATACGAACAATTGGCTGCAATAAAATTTAAATAGGTACTTTACCTTGTACGCTACCTGGTATTTTATTTTAAAATCAAAATAACTTTGTGATTATTTTATAACATATTATGTAATGATTAACATAAGATCTTACACATTTGCTAATATCAATACTAATATTGTTGTCAAATTCACATTATTAAAAATAATATATTAAAGTAATTTTAAATCTAAAAAAATATTCCATATATTATTATGATATACGTAGTGTACGTTTGATAAATTATTCAAATACATATAATAGGTCGTACCAGGTACTATTATATACAATTCACAATACACTAATAATTTACTACATATAAGATGCACTTGAAATCAGTGAATTCGATCTTTTTTACTATCAAAAACAATTTGTATTTCATAGTCAATTAATTTTAGCAACGATAAGGAAAATAACACTCTTCAAAACTGGTAACTTCCTGATTTCTGGCCTTCATTAATGAATATAAAATGAAATGTACAAACAGTCAAAGTTCAAATTTCCATCACTAAATAGCATTAAATATGACTGAATATTGTAAAAAGCATATTATAATATCATGTTAGTTTCAACTTGTTGGGTGCTAGGACTATGTATTATTAAAAACGATAGGTATGTGAATGGAATAATAATAGAAGATATAATATATAACTATTGTGTTGTGAAATATATTATAAGTGTTTGCACTATTGTTTCTTGTCAAAATGTATTTAGAATGCCTAGTACAAAAAAGTTTAAATACTTAAAAAAATAAAATAAACTTTAGTATGTTTACATGTTGCGTATAAATTATTATATAATTTTTATTGTATTTTCATTATTTTACTGAAAATATTTATAGTAAAATTGTAATATTTAAAAAAATAAGTATTTTTCTTTGCATACGAAATGTTATAACCATTAATGATAGGCGACCTCTACCTTACATACAATATTGTATGTCAGTCTATCTACCTACATAGATCTGTAATTATACTTTGATGAACAACATCCCTTCAATATTAATAGGTACCTCCTTAATAGAAAATACCCTGGTGCTAATGGACAATAATACATTTAACAAAGATAGGTAATCAAGTTTCCATAAATTAATATGACCTATTATTTTTTTAACCGTTACTGTTATTTAATGCAATTAGAAAAGACCTCAACGTCCCATTACCTAATTATTGTTCTTTGAAAAACTTGAAATTTCGCCAAGTTAATTAGGACTAAATAAAATGAAATCTATTATTCTACTCACAAAAAAACTATTAAAACCAAATAATATTTTGGAGAGATTTGTGGGATTAAATTCATAAATAATTAACACATAATATTCCATATTATATTATACAAGATTAATAAGGTAATTTATAATATTAAATGGAACCAACATTTTATAACATCATACTATAGTAAAAAAATGTAACAACTATAAGATATAAGATAGTTAAAATTTTAGAATCCAATAATCATCAGCAATAATTATTATTCTTAAAAAATTGGCATTCATTGGAGTTCAAATAAATACTACTAAAAAGATGAAAAATATCTCAGATGACAGATTCATTTAAATATTTCGTGGCTATAAAGTCATCGTAATATTACTGACTGATATCGTGGTTGGTGAAATTTAAAGTTATTTTTATTAAATGTAATACACTGCACCGCGAGCAAAATAGCGTACCGAGAAAATCGTAATGAACTCCGTTTTTATGTCACCTCAAGCAGCATTAAATAAAGAAGAAATTGAAGAATTTCAATAGTTAAAAAAAAAATCTAATTCAAGTTTTTTTCAAAAATATACAACAGCAGTTCAAAGCTATCAAAAAGAAAATCCAACAAAGGCACCTTAGGCACCAATCATTATACAACGTCAAAGGTATTTTCCGTTTGTTTCGGACATTTTTACACTTAAAATGATTGTTTTCAACAAATTGCACTGAAAACTCTTTATACGTGTCGAGCACCTATTATAAAAAAAAAAAAGGCAAATTGATACCTCACAGAAATAAATATTTGAAGTATAAAGTATAAAGAATATAGTTAAGAAATTAATAATTAATTTTTTTCGAAACTGGGATTTTAAGCAATACTATTGTGATAAAATACGATTATTTATTCACTCTTTAACTAGTTTTATGAGATATGAACATAGCCATGCGCACAGGGGGTGCCGGGTGTGCCGGGCACACATGCCGTTTTGTGATTCGGGCCCTAAAATTTAAGTCCCAGATCATAAGGCCCGTATTTTAATTGAGGTTAGGTACTAGAATTAAATGTAGGTAATTTTTTTTCTAATATACCTGTGGTAAAAAAATAATCATGTTTCGTGATAAAAAAAATAATAATACCTACAATATTTTAAACTTGCGCGGAATAATTACTTATAATGATTATAACAGCTAGATGTTAATGTTGACTACAAAAGTACAATTAATAATAAATAAACATTGCAATTATCTTAGAAGTAGATATTGATCCAAGGAAATATATAACTATGGTAGTAAGTTAGTAGTTGCTACTAGTAATTATATAGGTACTAGCTATTAATATGTACATGTCTTGTTAAGAGAGGGCTCAATAATATTGTAACCACCCCCAAAATGTAGGTCTGCCACGCCTATGGATATGAAATATGTATACCTATCACAATTAAATTAAACTTATTTGTGTCATTATATTAAAATATTTGTATAAAATACATAGAATTATAGAATACCTAGGTATAGAATTTAAAAATTTAAATATTATTCTTTAAAAAATATTCATTTTTTTTAAATATGTATAGGTATTTGCTTATAAGTTTCAAAAAATAAATTGGTACCAAGACTCAATTAACGTTTTTAGAAGTTCACATACAACATGAATTTAAAATTTAACAAGTCTGATGTAGGCAGACAGTACCTAGACAATTTCACTTTTTAATTTAAATTTTACCCAACACCATTGCAGTTGACTTGCAAGCCTAGTTTACATACATGACTACAAGGGCAGTCATTATGTCCGTTGCAATAATTGGACTCACCCGAGTAAGTGCCCAAACTCCCGAAGAAATATACACATCGCGAACTATGGTCCACTCGAAACGATGCATTTCACCTGTCACCTACTCGCCTCCTCTGCATCTTTCGCAAGACATTTATCATTTGCACTGAGGGTCAATTAGTGAGGGTATGAATTTTGCATAAACATACTTGACCGCACAAAAAAAACCTGTTATCATTTTATTCCGTCCGTCGCAAATGAGACACATTCTCCTCGCAATCAACTGAAAATGTAATATATATATTATTATCTTTTAACAATGTAACAATGACAATATATTATTATGGGAACTGAATACCCGACAATGGTTTTTTTTTATTCATTAATAACCAATTCGTTTATGACATATTTGTTAAAAATGTTCACGGATCAATTATTTTATATTATATTTTAAAAAATTATTTTTTTTTTGTATTCGTGCAATATTGTTTCAAACAATAGTACCTATATAACTCTATACAATACTTATAATTATTGTAAATACATATAATAGCCAATCTGTTAAAATATAGGCCAAACTCGTAAATGGTTAAAAATAATTTATATCAAATATCAAAAATATGAATCTGTTGTAAAACTTTTGTTATTATTTACAATTCGTTTCGTTTTCAATAAAAATAATAAAGTGGTTAGTAAAAATCTACTTATTTTTTAATATTTCTTAAATTTATTTGAATATTTTGAAAATAGTTAGGTATTTAAAACTCAAGTTGAACTATACCCACGCTTATTAGAGGAGTCAGAGCAGTATTTGTTTTCTCTCTCTGACACGCGGAACATCGCAAATTTTACGTTCACAATAATAATTATAATCATATTAATTTCTCAAATTAGCGTTTAATGACTTTTTTTATAAAATTTAAAGGCAAGATTATTATACAGGATATCTCAAAGACGTTTTATTGTATTTTAATTTTAAAGCAAGTTAAGAGTATTTTAAGATTTTGATACAATTTACAATTTTAAAATACTCATAACAGTCATAACTCGCTTTAAAATCAAACGGCTATGAGATCATACCTTTAAATTTTATAAGAGGTGATTTCACTCTTGTTTTAGAAATTATTATGATTAATGATTATAACTATTATTATAAACGTAAAATTTGTTATGTTGCTCGTGGGTCAGAGAGAGAAAACAAATAGTGCGTTAACATCCTCTTAATAGCGCTTGAATAGGAAAAACAAGGTAAACAATTAGCAACCATTTTAATAGTTTTCTTTGAAATAATAACAGTAGGTATTAAATCATAAATAATAAGAAAAAAATATTGACTTCGAGAGACTATAATATACTTTGCTTTGAAGGATTAATGCCATTATTATTGAGTTTGATTGATAAAAATAAAACTGTAGTAGTTCATAAAGTTTATTAATTAAATCCGCCGTTGGTATAACTTTTAATCTATATTAATGCATTAAAAATATAATTTTATACGTACGTCACACCAGCCCCCTCCCACCATTTTTTAAAATTTATTTTTCTATCTTTTAGTATGCTTTTTGTACGAATTTGTAAGCATTGATACAGAATTTGTATGAACAAAGTGGCTCAGATATATCAAAAACCCGTCGGGGGGTGGCGAGACGTCACGCCAGCCCCCAACATTGGTTATTTGAAATTTTTTTTGTACCTATACTTTGCACACTATGCGTACGTATTTGTACGCGCAATATAAACATTCGTAAGCTCTTCGAGACGTCTCGCCACCCCCCCCCCCCCCGACGGGTTTATCGATATCCCTTTGGAACGAAGAGCGTACGAATGTTTATATTGCGCGTACAATTACGTACGCATAGTGTGCAAAGTATTGGTACAAAAAAAATTTCAAATAACCAATGTTGGGGGCTGGCGTGACGTCTCGCCACCCACCCCTCCGACGGGTTTTTGATATATCTGAGCCACTTTGTTCATATAAATTCTATAACAATGCTTACAAATTCGTACAAAAAGCATACTAAAAGATAGAAAAATAAATTTTCAATATTTTAAAAATGGGGGGGCTGGTGTGACGTACGTTAATTTTATGACATAGTTCCTATTTACAATACATAATAATTGTACCACGCTTATTATTACAGTGTATATTGTTCGTAGGCAAATCTCTATGTCTAGCAAATGCCATTTCAATAAAACAGCGTTAGACAACTAAACCTATCATCATTAGGATGTCCGATCAATACTTGGAAAATTAATTTTCATTATTTTATGTTTAAATAAGATAAGCGGTAGCAGGAATAGTGTCGTTCGGGTGAATTTCCCCTCACTTCACCGCTGTATTTTTTTAATTTTTAATTTTTTGGTGAAATGTTTGATCGGTATGTTCGCCACGGAACGAAGGATTCGTTAGACTCGAAACAATTAATTTATAATTAAAACGTCAAAGGAAACGGATAAAATTCTGCGCAGCCATGAACGAGACCCGTCTAAATATTACGTTACTTGTAAACATGTCGTAAAACCTCAACAGATCACTGTAAAACATCACCCCTCGTTTAAGAGACGAATAAAAAAAACAAAACCGGCAGGTAGACGCCGTCGTCGTCGTACAATATAAGCCTACAATATTGATTATGCACACCGCCGAATCACTGAGCGATTTGCAAAGGCCTCGTGCCAACGATGTGTTATTGCGATAGCGGACGCGGATCGAGTCGCGTTTGGTAATTTAATTTTCGGGCGATGAAACATATTAATATTATTATTATTATGTCGATGGTGAAAAACGATTTCGAGTAAAAATCTGTTCGTTTCAATATAATATAACATGAAAACATAATGTAAAGTTGCACAACATTGAATATTATAATATGTGAACTCGTGCTATTGTATTCACGTGGACCATGAGACATGGTCATACACCATAATACGTACCTAAGTTACGTACAGCGTAATATATTTAACAAAACAAAATATTTCTAGGTTTTTCGAAGACAATAAGATCTAAACTCCGACGACTACAATATACAGTATATACACATAGGGGCATATATATGTGTATATACATATATACACATCCCGGTCATTATATCACGCATAAAGTACAAAGTTTAAACTTTCAAATGGATAATAATATTATTATGCCAAAAAGTTTTGTGCAACTAAAATTTGGTTTTCGACTAAATATTATTACTACTCAAATACATTTTTGTTTTACATTTTATTCACCATTAAAGATTTTTATACATAAAATATATTTTTAAAAATCCCGTTTATACATGAATCCGGAAATAGGATAAAAATGATTTATTACGCCATTTATTGCTATCTATCACATTAACAGTGTATCTTACAGAACATCCATAAAAAAAATATTATATGTTAATATTACATTTTGAATACATTCGGAAAAAAAATGGAACACTTAGAATATTGGATAAAATGGTTACGATAATTTCACAAAATCGTCTATTTTAAATCTTCAACTTTTCGTTCTCAGTGTTGAAGTTTCTGAGGTGTACATAAACATTAAATATTGTATTATACCTATAAAAGTAAACAATTGTCAGCCAATGTCCGGATACCATGAATTATCTTGATGAAAAAAAAAACAAAGTACATAAAACTTTTTCAAATTAAATCCATCAACGTTGTTTTCAGACAAATAACTAATGACAAACACGTGTAATATTATACTGTTTATTCATATACATAGAATAATTAATGTAAAGTATTTACCATTATACCATGCTTCAAATTTTTATGGAAGAAAAAGTAAAATTTAAAAACTATTATAATATCCTTCTTACCTTACTCGGAACTTAAAAAATATTTATTTATTATAGTTTATTACATTTAAGCAATATCAAAATATACCTGCGATTTCTATAAAAATATTAAATAACGATTAGTTATTATATTTCACTCAATATTTGTATCTTAAAGGTGAAATATTTCATTATATATGAACTTATGAATATTATATTTTTTACTTATATAATATTTAACAATTAACGTTTTACAAATAATTTTACACTATTTTGTATTTGTTGAACTATAAACAATTTATTTACAACATTCAACATTCCAACAAAAAAACTCTACCAATATAAATTATTTCTACATATGAATCTACATATAGATTTTAATTGTAATTACCAATATCTACACGGACAATTCCAATTTTGTCCTATCATTATTTCTTGCAAATTTAAATTACACAATTTGACCTTTGAAGTATAGGTAGGTACTCGTAATAGAATATTTTTTAAAAACTAATGAAATGATTTACTATTTTAAATTCACTAATATAAATTAAAATAAATGTAATTGTCGAACTGTCGTAGTTTTTACAAGTAGTTCTAAAATAATAATAATAAAAAAAAAAATTAAAATAAAACCTGTTCAACTATTCATTCAATGTTCAACTTTCGTTTGCATACAATTTTCAAAAAAAAATTCATCTTTAGCAATTAAACTTATAATTAAATAATAATAAAAAAATAAAATTGATTTTATTTAATAATAATATTATGTAGGTATTAAAATTAAATATATTCTATAATATTTTACATTAAAATATCATTAGGTAAGTGTTTTTTTTTTCATACCCACTTGGAATACTGCTATTATTAATATTGAGTTCTTATTAAATACCAACTGAATATAATATTTCATATTATATAATTCATTTCGATAGCTGTGGGATGTAGACCACAAAAGTCATCATAAATTGGGATATTATGAAAATACCTAACATATTTTAATAATATATAATTATAAAAAATATGAACCCACGGGATGTACATAATATTCTTACTCATAAGCACACACTTAATAATATATATAATTTAATGGAGGTGTTTTGCTCGGTACAGTTGTTTAACAATCATTATGCAAAGACAAACAACCTTTGTGTGGCTTTAAAGATAATATGAAACGTAAACGTAGCTGCTTTTGTTAAAATTATAACCTTAGTCGAAATAAACTACCGTAATCAATTTTACGCTAATATTCTAAACATAATATTGCGTTCCACTTAAGGTGCACAAAAAAAATTCAAAAGTCCCTAAGCAACATTTATCTTTCTGAATAATATTTCTTACTTTCAGTCCACACTTTGGCAACTAAAATTATTATTAGTTAGGTACTTACTAAAAATTAAAAAAAAAATTTAAAGATTTCTTCATTTACATAATATTATACTGCATTAAAATTATACGTTATTTTTATATCTGATGCAATAAGTTGTATAATGAATAAATGCACATTTTTAAAATTAAAAAATGTTTCTCGAGCTTCGAAAAATAAATTTACTTGTTAATCAAATAAGAGAAAAACATCATTATATTAAATAAGTTACATATTAAATGTACTGTAATAACCATACTGTATATAGTGGATCAGCAAATTATTATTGTTTTATTATATATTTTCCTAAGATTTTTAAAAACTATTTCGCTCGTATTTAAATATTTATAAAATAATATACCGTGCGACATCTGTTTGAAGATTTATCATATCATAGCCGTCATTCGAAAACCGTTATGAAAATATCCGAAACCACAAAATGATAAGTCCAATAACTGACGTGCCTTATATTATATGACTTAAGCGCCGTATGCCAGTATTTCATTAAAGTTAAATTCAACGAGTGTTAAATTATTTACGGTGGATATCGCAGTGAAAGTGTAAGTAATTGCTTGCGTAAACTGTCCGTATTTTATAGAATTTTCTCCTGCAGTCTAGGCCATCGAATGAGGCTTGTAAGTGTTCCCGACGTTTTATTTTTCCGGGATTTAAGGTGAAAAATGAGGTCATTTATTTTTTTTTCATTTGATGGGCTACAAATTCCGGTGCATGTTATAAATAAAACAAGCTCTAACTCAATAATTCAAAAATAATGATAACAAACAATTTTTCACGTATAAAACAACCATATAACTATTCAAAATATTGTATCCTCCTAACAACATGGCTCAAAAATGTATATGTATAGGTCTGCACATTTTTACACGATAGGTGTCAAATTATTTTCCTGTGCAATCACACCGTGCCTACAAATAAAAATATTCTTCCCAAATGACGTATCAAAGCGATGTATTTGTTTTAACCATATTATTATCAAAAATCCACGCATATAGATTTTAGTGCAAAAATAAAAGTAGTACTCTTAAATTTAGCGTTTTACGTTGAAGACTTGATTGTCATATACAAAGTTATCAGTTAACGCACTTACATAGTGTGTGGAGTATGAGCTGAAAACCACAGTTATTGTTTATCGCGGGATCTAATTATTTCAGACTTCATGGTAAACAGAAGACTTTTGATTTGAGAGGCATCGAGAGGGTGCAATACAGTCCCTCGGAGAGCGTCGATCGTTTGTCCCGACAAGTGAAATCATTAACGTGCCAAAAAGGTTGACTTTGTTGATTGAAGATAATCGAAATTCCGGATGAACATTTTCACGAGACAAGAATACAAATAAAACTGATTCAGTTACGTATGACAATGTTTTTTAATGCCGAACGCCATACGCTTTGAAGAATAGATATATTGAAACTATAAAACAGCGTCAAAATAAACAAGTGGCCATAAGTAGAAAAAGTCGCTCTGCTGTACAGTAGGTTTCAAGTGGGTCACTGTATAATGGATGGTTTTAAATTTGAATTCAATGATATAATATCATTGTATAAGAAAAACGATTCTGAGAGAAGACGGTCAGTGAGACTATAATATTACTAAGTATATTTGATGAGATTACTGTTACTAAAGTAATTTATATATAACCTATTTACGTGGAACCTTGTTTTAAATTTTTAATCCTTAGTTATAAAAGTTGAACATTTTATACATTTTTAACTAAAAATTATTATTAAATTTTAAATTTGATACATTTTGTCAAAATTCGGACTTTAAATGCTTATAAAAAAAAATTGTGCTATGTATTTTCAATGTTTTTCAACTGCTATTGTAACAAAATATCAGAAGCCTTGCATTAAATTTTCACTCTTTTTTACCCAACAAATAAAATTTTATTGATATTTATAGAAATAACAACTAAGAAAATTTAAAACTGACAATGTCTGTAACAGCTCAAAAAGATTCAAATTATTTTCAAAATTGTATAGTGTATAAGAAATGCTAACATAAACATTCAGTGAAATGTTCAAGTATCTACAGTCATTCGTTTTTTAATTACATCAAAATAAGAAAATCGTTACATAAGAAATCGAGTGAATATCAAATGTTGTAAAAATATAAATGTAAAACGCTCAAAAAAATTTAATTTGACTTTCTTTTAGACATTTTTTTTTTTGATAAAGGTAGACAAACTTGTGAGGAATCTTGTATTACATTTTAAAATCTTAGATTTAAAAAAAAAATTTCTTATGAATTTCTAACTCAAAATAATTTGCAAAATTTTTGTCATTTGTAAGTACATATTTTGTCAATATTTGAACTTTAAATGTTTATAAAAAAAAACGTGACAATGGATTTTTAATTTTTTTATCTGTCTTTCAAACAATATACTAGGAGCCTTCTATTCAACTTTCTAAATTTTTTAACCAACAAATAAAATTTTATTGATACTTTTAGAAAAAAAACTAAAAAAAAAGAAACTGAAAATGTCCGTAAACGGCTCAAAATAAGTCAAAATATTTGGAAATTGTTATGGTGTATAGAAAATGCTAATATAAACATTTAGTCAAAATTTCATGTACTCACGGTAATTTTTTTAAGAGTTGAACCAAATACCAAAATCTATTTTTTCAAAAACAGATTTTGCGTAAAAATTCCAGTTTTTCCTTAATTTTTCTTTTGTTTTTCAAGGCGCTTTTGAAAAGTTCTGTTGAAGAAATTCTAAGCACTTTTACTGTCCTAAAAGGTGATGATAGACACAAAAAAAAAATAAAAAAAACCTACATTATTGTAGAATCAATACATTCATCGTTTCACTCAGAATCTGAAATTAATAATATAATTTAAGAACTTTTTTACATTAATTGACCAAGTATGCTTAATACGTTTAAAAATTTTAAAATGGTTTTATGCAATTTAAATATTGATGATAATACTACACAAAGAGGTTATCATCTTAGTAGTCGTCATTTAATGAGTAAAAATATAACATTTAGGTTGGTATCTTTTATCTATTCATTATTGTCTTATTGATATTATAATTCATTTTTTTTTTTACTTTGAGTAAATTATGTTATTTATTTTCTACCAGAATAATAGATATTTGTTTAAATTAAACAATCTAGTTTGAAGGGGTTTATATAATTATCATTATTATTACCTAGTCAGGTTAAAATAATTAAACAATTTAAATTTCATTAATTTATGAATAATTATGAAATATGATTAAATGATTTGAATATTTTTTCACGTACAGTCATATTAATATAAACAACTGAGAATCACTCACTATTTTTACAAGATGAACGTGCCATAGTAATGTTTTAAAATCATTATGCACGAGGCGTGTGTTATTAGGTACACAAAATGGTTGTTCAAAACTTAGTACTGACTATAGTTCAGTGATATTTAATATACCTACCTTACTGTACTTGTGTCTTGTACCTATATAAAAAAAATGGTTTTATTAGTTTTTCCGAAACTTAAGAGAAAAAGTTTCGAGCTTCACGTGTCTAACCCTAACGAAGTTCGATCAATCAGTCTTCAGGAAAATGTCTAAAGGGTTTCATAAAAAAAATACGTTTGAAATAACAATTATTTACAAACCTGAAACTTATTCAATATACTCTTTCATCTTACCAAGTACACGCATTAACCAACCTATACCAGCTATCCGTTTTCAAGTTTCAAGTCATTTGAACATGCCATTTTTGTCGTTACACATAATTGATAATCAATATTTAATTTTGGATAAGTTAATCTACAACTTTTATGTTGGTGCATTTTAAAACACTTAGTTTTTAAGCCATATTTAGAATTGTGGTGCCCCAATGTTAAGGGCAATGTTAAATAAATAGATACAAATGATAAAATATAATGATATAAGTATACGAGCTTACTTGTTTCTTATGTAAATAATTGTATACATATAATAGCGGTAACATTGTATGTATATGCGTTTACTATTTCACACCATTTTCAATAACAATATGATTAATACCTACTTAGAACATTTTTAAATTTTCACCTACTAAACGACAATAATACAATACATCATTATGATTAGTGAAAGAAGTAGTTATCGTTAAATATTAAGTAAAAAATTGTATTGCCACCAAAGTTCAATCCATTACGGGAGGGGCTATAACGCAAACTAATTACGGGCCACGTGATTATTCACTTGGGGAAACCGTGATTAATTCCCATTCAAAAATACAAAATATTCCATTTGGTATGCCCAGTACAGGGAACTTATCGTTCTATAATAATATTATACAATATATTAAAATGTATAGCAACATCGCTTGGAAAAATAAAACCCTTACTTTATTATTTATTATTTGCATGCGCTTCGTAACCTATTTGTATATAGGTACTTATATTATACACATAGTTTTACTATATTTTGTGAGTCTTGTAGGACTATATCTCGGCAGGTAGGTGCATGGTGGAGTTATTTCTTGGCACGTGGAGACGTACAACACTATAATAAGGACGTTATTAAAAACAGTTTTCCTCGGTTTTCCGGGTTTTCAGTTATATTGAACGTGTTAATTTATTATGACGATATGACATCAGGCTGTATACAAGTAAGCATCTTATCGTTATTTCCGTGTCGTTAAATCGTACGGATCGGTATGTGTTGTGAATATAAACGATTTTTCTTCAGTCTGATAGGCGTTCAAATATCTGACACATGATTAGAATGAAAACTAAGCGGATTTTGCCATTTTTCAATTTACTTATGGTAATTTTGAATTCAAGTGGAACGAAAACATGTCACCGATAATAACGTATAGTGTACAGTAAATAAACTACCGGTGCAGTCTTCTGAAATAAAAAGCGAGTTTATAATATTTAATATACAAGTACGAAATGTATGGTTAGGTACGTAGGTAGGTATATAGCTCAGCAAAGTAATGAATATTTTGACTGTGCGTGGTCTTTATACTTTCCCGCCATATCGCCCCTCAAATGTGCCACCGATCTCGTTTATACCATGGTTCATACACCCACTAAAAAAATACATATTCAAATATAATATATATATATTATGTACGAGTAAGAAAATAATAATCTTAAGGCACAATTCTATTGCTAAAATCAATCACCAAAACCCATAAATATTTAAACATATTGTTCGAAAACTAATTTGATAAATTTGCTTTAATTACTATTCGTATATTTATATTATTTTCTATTAGTAATATATGCAAAAAGGGTTTGTACTCAAAAACATAATTATACTCTACGATAATCAAAACCCGGTTTTTGCTGTCAAGTCACAGAATGAAAATGCACTTCAATTTTTAATAACCATATTTTGTTGAATATTTATAAATTGCGACATGTCAGATTTTAGAATTAATTAGGTATACATTTATAAGACCAAGCTATATAAGTACTTGAAGGCTTAATTCTTAAAATAGCATTATTAGGTATATGAATTCCGTTATTGTATTGTATATTTATGAACATTTCGAAGTAAAATTAAAGGAACAAACATTGTTTTATTTTTTTGAAAATAATATTATGCATACTAATAAAATGCATGTTTTACAACTGATTTGATTAGTTTTATTTTTAACCTATTTTTCATTCATATTATACTCCCGATTATTGTCATTGTTATAAAATTATAATAACCCAACTTTAACAAGGTATAACTTTATACCATAATCTTTTGTACAAATATAAAAAGTGATTTGTTTTTATTTATATATTTTTAAAATCATTTTGCACTGCTACCACCATATTATTTAGGATAAATAGATACGATAAGCCATGATTTTTTCATACTGTATTTATTAAAATGTATAAAATTACACTGTTCTTGCTGACCTATATATAAAAATTATTTAAATCCAATAAATTCACAAAAAAAAAATTAATGGGGTACTATAGTTCATGGTGATTCCATAATAAATGGTTACAAAAATTGGTTTTTTTTAAGGATTTACCTGATAAGTAATTTAAAACTCTATAAACTATTGACAAGATTAATTTGCATTAATGTTCTGAAATATATAAATCGTCATTAAAAAAAAAAGTTTTAGTAAATATACGTTTTCTGGCTTTTAATTAAGACGTTAAATATGCATTAATCATATTTAAGTCTCATTTCATAAACTTTTAGGTTTTAACAGATCTAATATCCAACAAAATTAAAATTATTAGAATACTGAATATCTCTAACATTTAAAATTTTGAAGATCAGGATTATTCAGAAAAATATTACAATACTATCATACGAAGTCTAACATATAACAAAATAATAATTAATTTAAGGTTTAAGATGAATATTTTATAATTTCATCATTCCTGTTTAGTTTTTAGATTCTGAGCGGAGCGATGAATGTATTGGTTTTACAATGATGTATGTTTTTATTTATATTTTAGATTCTGAGCGGAGCGATGAATGTATTGGTTTTACAATGATGTGTGTTTTTATATTTTTATATTTTTATATTTTTATATTTTTGTGTCTGTCATCACGTTTTGGGACAGTAAAAGTGCTTCGATTTTCTTCAATAGTACCTTTTCTGATAGGAAAGTGAATCTAGTTGGTACTTTGGGGGGTCAAAAGTAAACATTTTCCAGTAGTTTTCACAAGCGCCGGGAAAAACAACATAAAAATTAAGGAAAAACGGGAATTTTTACGCAAAATCGATTTTCCAAAAAATCGAATTTGGTTTTTGGTGTAACATTAAAACAAATGACCGTAGATACATGAAATTTTCACTGGTTGTTTATATTTGCATTTTCTATACACGATAACATTTTCAAAATATTTTGATTTATTTTGAACTGTTTAGGGACATTTTCATTTTTCATTTTTTTTTAGTTTTTTTTCTAGAAATATCAATAAAATTTTATTTGTTGGTTGCGAAAGCTTGAAAATTTAATAGAAGGCTCCTAATATGTTGTTTTAAAGGCAGATGAAAAATATTAAAAATCCTTAGTCACAATTTTTTTTATAAGCATTTAAAGTTCAAAAATTTACAAAATATGGAAAAATCACGAAAATTAGCAAATTATTTTGAGTTAAGAATTCGTAAAAATTTTTCTTTTTAAATCTAAGATTTGAAAATGAAACACAAGATTCCTTATAAGATTATCTACCTTTATCAATAAAAAAATCTCTACCGGACAGTCAAGTTAAATTTTTATGAGCGTTTGAAATTCAAATTTTTACAACATTGGATATTCACTCGATTACTCATGTAGCGATTTCCTTATTTTGTTGCAATTCAAAAACGAACTGTAGATACATGAAAATTTCACTCAATGTTTAAATTAGCATTTTCTATACACCATACAATTTTGAAAATATTTTGACTCTTTTTGAGATGTTTATGGACATTTACAGCTTTCAATTTTTTTTAGTTTTTTTTTCTATAAATATCAATAAAGTTTTATCTGTTGGGCCAAAAAGTGTAAAAATTTAATACAAGGCTCCTGATATATTGTTACAATAGCAGTTGAAATATATTAAAAATACATAGCCACAGTTTTTTTTTATAAGCATTTAAAGTTGAAATTTTGACAAAATTTATCAAAATCTCGAAAATTATCAATCATTGTAATTAATAAATTATAAAATGTTCAGTTTTTATAGCTAAGGATTGCAAATTCAACACAAAGGTTCTCGTAAATAGTTCATACTGTAACCAAAAAATCTAAAAAATATATGAACACACTTATTTTTTACAGACATTTTAAATTCAAATTTGGACGAAATTACATATTAAAAAACCTAGAATAACTATTTTAGTTATTTTGTTGTGATTGAATAATATTATTCGTGGGTACTTGAAACTTCTAAAGTGTACTATTATATATCTATGATAGTATCACGGTTTTTGTTGATGTATAACGCGTTATAAGTATCTAATGGATATTGTGATATGATTAGTTTGGAATTTATTATAGGTACCTATTATAGGTCAATTTTTTGTTTAATACCATAGATATGTATATAATATGTCTTATACATAGACTGACATACCGTCACCGCTCAGAATCGTTTTTCTTATACAATGATATTATATCATTGAATTCAAATTTAATACCATCCATTATACAGTGACCCATTTGTAACCTCCTGTACAGCAGAGCGACACCCACTTGCCCACCTTTTTTTATTGTTGTTTTTATTATTATTATTATTATTAATTTATTTATGCGTTCAATGGAGTTTAAATCTTTACTGTACCAATATTATTTATTACATTAATAAATATATGCATGTTAAATTATACGAACCTATATTATCTTTATTTTAACAGAAAATTTAAAATTTAAATTAAATCATATACAAATAGTATAATTAAATAATAAATCAAGGCGATACCACCACATAAGTGCTATTTGATCGTCATAAACACTAATAAAGTACCCGGTGTATCTAAAATATAGTACTCTATTTTCTTATCACTTTAACAGCTATTTAAGCCATTACAAACGCTCTATACTTAAAATTTAGTACGTGCCAATAATTTATCATTATCTGTTCATCTAAATTTTGATTTATAGTAGATGCCTGGGAATATAGATTCTTCTCGATAAACTATTGATACTTTTCCCATCTTTGAATTGGAAAAGATTTGATATGTTTACATTCTCCTTAGCCTAAATATTGACCGAATTAAACAAAATCCACTTAAACAATGTTTGGCTAGTAAATTTGAAACTTTCCAAAAGTATTTTATTACGTCCATAACTAATAAGCACACACATGACAACGGTTATACGATATTTCACTGTCTTTAAAATTAAAACATCTTATATAATATCAGATGAGTATAATAATATTGATTAATTAATTATTGAATTTAAAATCATCCGATTTGTATAAAACTAGAAAATAGTAATTGAGACATTACAGATATTTTATTGTATAAAATTACACAGTCATTATTTTCTGTAAATTATTTTTCTTATGAAAGTCATAAAGATACAAAATTATTTTTTCGGAACTTCGCTTGTACAATTCGTCGAATATTGTGATTTGACATTCAGAAAAAAAGATTTATATATTACTTAGCTCTATGTTATTATATAATATTTTGAATCTCATTAAAAATATGTAGGCATTCAACCACCCGATGATAGCCTTATACATTGACTTTTTAAATTTATTGAGTTTTTTTTCTTATAAAATGGACACTATAATTTATTGACTCGGAATATTACTGCAAATAAAAAACCATAGATATTTGGTTTTTCAAAGAATTTTATACTTACATAATTATATAATTTTGTTTGAGAGTAAAACGTAAGGATTAATATTACATTCAAATTACAATTGATATTACCTATCTATCTGACTCATTTTATTTTTTAGAATAATGATTATATAATACATACCAACGATGACAATAATTTACAAGATAACAAATTGTATGAATGATTATTTATTGTATGTTGATGTTTCAGTGGCATTAAAAACAACAATTCATTTTTATTACATAAAATTATGTATAAATTTATAAAACCCATTTTAAATATCAAAAATAAAACTGTTTGAATATAAATGTTATTAAAAAACTCAAAGAAATTAATAGTATTTAATAAGCTTATGAAATAATTTTACACTCGACAGTCATCGTTGTAATATTATTCACGAAAAAAGTTAAAATTGTACAATTATTATTTCTTAAAAAAAGTGAAAATTACTCTAATGTTACCTAAATAAAATTATAAATCGTTTACAACTAAATAATCATTTGAGCTATATGAAATATATTATATTATATTTTATTGTATTAAATTCTAATTTGTTTCTTACAATCTTGATGAAAAAGTCGTTCGTCATTTCATACTATTTCATTCTCATAAATTACATTATATATTAATAATTTAATCAACTTATTATGCTGTTTTATATTAATTTATCGATTCGATACCATATAAATATTATGCAAAGATATGTCTTTTCAAAATTGGTATTAAAACGAATTTACCGTGTTTATATTCACCATAAATATTAAATTTATGATATGTGAAAATGTTTAAATCGAGTTTAATAACGGTTTAAGTTTGTGATTACATCAGAATAGCATTAAAATAAATGTATTGAATTTGTGACGTTCACCGCATATATGTATAATAAGGTTATCGAAAATTTGAAAAAATCTGTATTATAATATTAATAAATAATACATTTGATATGCATTATTGTACCTACTATTACTAGTTGAAACAATTATTTTATTTTCAAATGTATTGAAAAGAGTTAAAAATGTTAATTCAACCGGGTATAAACGCCCTTAATCATATTTTTTCCTGGTCTATATTTACCTGTATTCAGCCTTGATTGGAAGCATTGTTGTTACAATAACCAATCTCCTTCTATATTTTATGATATTATTTACATATGTACATTGTACCTATTGGTGTTTTCTTTTGCTTAAAATTATTTTTTTTTTATGCATAAAAGTTCAAGTGTTGACTAATTTCATATACATATTTTTGTATATTTCATATACATATTATTAGGTAGGTACTCTGGTACTATAGGAAGGTATTTCTAAATATTTGTATTTCCATACATTGAATATTGACTGGCGTCAATATTATTTTTGTGAGTTAACAAGTCGATATTCAAAACTGTGTTTCAATAATTTTGTTTCAAACACAATATTATCCATAAAATCTAGGTGAAGGCGTGGTTTTATAAAACGAGTTAAATTGTTTGTTCACATAATCGAATTAATTGTGTTTATATTTTTTTTAATTATAAAATGATTGGGAATCGATCACAGTCAAATTATTTATAATTATATCAATGTATTTAATCTACTAATTTTAAAAATATTTAAGATTATATTACTTTTAAGCAACACGAAATATTCGGTTTAAAAAAATTATTTTATATTATAATTGTATAAATACATAAAATATTTTTAATTGTCCTTAAAAAAAGTTAAATACTTTTTAGGGATTATTTTAATCCATATTTCGTACGAGAAATATTTTACGAAAGCCAAATAAAATTGATTAGTTGGGGTACTTTAAACGTTAAGTATAGGCCACTGTTTTAGGCATGCCACTTCAACAAGCGTTATATTCTTACCAAATTGAAACAATAACTATCATAGTATCATTATAATCTGTACCTAAATAATAAAGAGGAAAATAATTTTTTCATTTTTTTAAGATTGATTTAAATTTTAAACCAAACGTCTAGATGGTAGGTACCTAATATATGGATGTATGGAAGGAAATAATAAAATATATTTAACGGAACTGTTTATAAATACATTTAAAACATTTTGAAATATAATTATAGACATTTTTAAATTTTAATAATTAACAACCATAATAATTGTATAGCAGTGATAAGAATAACTGACTTAATATAGTCATCCCGAAAAAATTGTAAATTTATAGGTATTTACTGCAAATAAATAACCTCAACTAATCTTTCATACGGACTAAGACGAGCAGATTTTTTTGGTTATGTTGCTAAAGATTTTTTGAAATCTCAGTATTAATATTCATAATATATTGATATTATACTTTTTTGTAAATACTTTTTCATCAAATACAACTTTATTACACTTTTGTAACCCGCGAAGAAATAGAACAAAAAGTAGACAGAGAAAATAATTTGCACAGGATAAAATAATATGGATTTCTCTTTTTCCTCTTTCTTTTGAAGGACCGAAGTACGGAGTTTTTCCTCAAAATAAAATTATGTTGGAAAAGAATATCTGACACAAAAGAAAATCATTTGTGTATTTTTCATAAATAACTGTATCTTTTCCGCGAGCTATACTAAACTGTATATTTGAATGTTCAAGATATTTACTGACAAATAATATAGGTACCTACTATGTAGATTGTAATTATTCAAAAACATTTTCAAAATTAATTTGCTTACTTTCATTATTTTGTTTATTTTAACTTAATTAAAAACAATAATTGAAATACAAACTAATGTTAATACACCATTTCCGTATGGCGTATACCTATTGCAAAATAAATATCGATAAAATAATATTATTATTAAATTATAATTTATAAGTGGTGGCTTAATTAAATTGTATTTATATTTAAGATATTATTTTAATAAATCAGTGAATACACATAATATAAAAAAATACCGATTTGATATTTAAAAAGGTGGGCAAGTGGGTATCGCTCTGCTGTATAGAAGTTTACAAGTGGGTCAAAGTAATGGACAGAGTTAAATTTGAATTCAATAATATAATATCATTGTATAAGAAAAACGATTCAGAACAAAACCGGTCAATCAGCCTATGATATTACTAAGTCGTATATTTTATGATATTATTGTGAATAAAGTAATTTATATATAACCTATTTACGTGAAACCTTGTTTTAAATTTTTAATCCTTAGCTATAAAAGTTGAACATTTTATAAATTTTTAACTACAAAATAATTATTAAATTTTAAATTTGATAAATTTTGTCAAAATTCGAACTTTAAATGCTTATAAAAAAAATGTGCCTATGTATTTTTAATATTTTTCAATTGCATTAAATTTAAATTTTCACTCTTTTTCACACAACAAATAAAATTTTATTGATATTTATAGAAAAAAAAACTAAAAAAATTAAAACTGACAATGTCCGTAAATAGCTCAAAAAGAGTCAAAATTTTATAGTGTATAGAAAATGAAAATATAAACATTCAGTAAAATTTTCATGTATCTACACTTACTTATTTTTGAATAACAATAAAATAACAAAACTTCTATATCAGAAATCGAGTGAATTGGATATTATCCAATATGGTAAAAATATGAATTTCAAACGCTCATAAAAATTTAATTTGATCTACTTGTAGAAATTTTTTCTTGTTGATAAAATTGAACCAACCTATGAACTTATGAGGATTCTTGTATTACATTTTAAATTTTGGATTTAAAAAGAAAAATTTCTCGACTCAAAATAATTTGCTAATTTTCGCGAATTTTCCGTATTTTGTCAAGATTTGAACTTTAAATTATTATAAATAAAAATTGTGACTAAGGATTTTTAATATTTTTCAAATGTCATTGTAACAAAATAGTAGGAGCCTTGTATTACATTTTAAAACTTTTTTACCCAACAAATAAAGTTTTATTGACATTCAAAGAAAAAAAGATTAATAAAATTGGAAACAAAAAATGTCCCTAAACAGTTCAAAACAAATCATAATATTTTGAAAATTTTATTGTGTATAGAAAATGCAAATATAAAATACCAGTGAAAATTGCATGTATATACGTTCATTTGTTATAGAGTTATACCAAAAACCAAAATCGATTTGGTGGAAACCCGATTTTGAGTACAAATTCCTGTTTTTCCTTAATTTTTATGTTCTTTTTCACTGAGCTTATGAAAACTATTGGGAGCATAACCTCCCCCCACCCCAATGCACCAACAATATTTACTTTCCCATTAAACATGCTACTGAAGTTGATAATCGAAGCATTATTTCGACTACTTTCGTGTACACAGGCACAAAAATTAAAAAAAATTAAAAATACACATCATTGTAAAATCAATACATTCATCGTTCCACTCAGAATCTAAAAAATACAAAATCATCAATTTTAAGTACAGACGTACAGTTATTAATAGCGACTTATAACCAAATAAATAAATAAGTTTAACCTTCTTATGAATAGGTAAATACCATATTGATGCATCAGTATATTTATAGAAGTTTCAGGGTACTTAATCAATTAACCTACTTACCTACTCTGTGCACGAAAACATAAAAACTAATTTTCATTATACACCTTCCGTACCTGCAATTTAAAAATGTACATTTTAAATAATTTACAGTATTTTTATATAACCGATCACAATTTTTACTTCCTTAATCTAAATCTCAAAATTTAAAAGTATCTTATGGGTAAGCACGAATTAACTACTAATTCATTATTATACTACTTAGGTATATAATATAATTTCATTCATAAACTAATTAGGTATATAGGTTAATTAGGTATATCTATATTTTTTTTAAATATAACATTAATAGTTCACTTCGCCCGGTGTAAGTCTTAAGCATTCAGGTTAAAAAGGATACGACATACATAAAATGTATGTATACCTAGTATACTTATAATTAAAAGTACCTACATTAAAACATTATCTACACTTTTATAAAATTATTATAATATAATATATAAAAATCTCGTGTCACGATGTTAGTGGTCGCACTCCTCCGTAACGGCTCGACCGAATTAAATATCAATAGCTCATCATAAGCTATCGGATAATATTATGAACCATACTGGTACATGAACATGAATCATGTACAAAGAAAATAACTAAATAAGGGAAATTTAAATTCCTAAAACCGTAAACTAATTACTAATTACTATCATAGTATCGTGTATTCATGTTCGCTACCTACCCGTTTTAGATTAAGATATGGGCCAATCGAGAGGGTCTGAAAACATTAATGAGAACCTTTTCAATACGATAGTGCCAACAGTGAATATAACTTGTCCCCGTTACACTTAAGAACTCATTTTGACGTCATGGCAATTCATCTCGATAACGCCATGACGTCAACACGTCTCTACGTCGATTTGTTCAATCACTTTGACGAAACAGCCAACAGGCATAAAACAAATTTTCTCTTTAAAAAAAATATTTTTTTTTTTTTTTACAATTTGGTCTCCAAACGTGACAAAACTATTTTTGTGAAGTGAAGAGTATCATAATAACAATACTATGTTTTTTCTATTATGCCTCCTCGAAAATAATCGTCAACTCCACACAAAGTATCCTGTCTATATATAGCAGCTAGGGGTGTATCTATAGAGAAGGTGCTGATAGGGCTGTAGCCCGACCCGAAATTTCGAGAAAATTTAAAATTGCACTCAAAGTCCTGTAAGACATAGGTAATCGTGTACTAAAATTGTAATTTAAATACTATTATAAAGGTTGCCTCAAAAGTCTAAAATGTTATATACCTGCGGCATCAGCATAATATTATATTATGCTGAACCAAACTTTAATGAGGGATACTAGTTAAAAGTATTCCTTATGTAACAAATTATCACCCCCCCCCCCGCAGCAAGAGAAATCGAAATGCCGGCTATACTCCACTGGTCCAAAAAAAGTTTGTGTTATATGTTCATATTAATTTTTTTGTTTTTTTTTTTCTCTGTTTCCAGGAGCAAAGTGGCCGCCGCGTTACTGAACAAGCACCTACAGATCAACGGGATAAGCGCACTCGGAGCGCTGTCGACTTCAGATGCGGTGAAAGATGTCGACGTGGAAACGGATCCGGACTCGGGAGCTTTTCGACCAGCGGCCTCGAGTAACAAAATGAAAAGGGAGAGGAAAGCGGCCCGCACCTTGGGCATCATTATGTCCGCGTTCTTGGCGTGTTGGCTACCTTTTTTTACATGGTGAATATTATAATTTGATATTGTGTATTAAACTATATATAATATACCTACATGATATTATATTATACATTTTTTTTCACATAAAACCGTACCTCTTTTGCTTTGTTCCGGAGTTTTTTAAATGTTTTTTTTTTTTTCATTTAATATTGTGTACCGGTATAGTACGTACGTTTTTCGTGCCTTCGGGAACCATCGGGTGCATCTGCGAATTTTTAACAGCACTCGAAAAAATTATTTAATATTACAAGTCCGGGCAGGTGTTTCCGATATTGGTTATATATTTCACACTGCGGGAGACGGCGATACACAGTTACGATGAAACAGTTTTCACTCGTAAGCAACAACTAACAACAAAATTCATTGAACATCCGTAAAAAAAATTGTTATATATATACGCGCTTGTAGCCCAAGCCAAATTAATGAAAAAAGTTGTAGAGGTATACGCTAATACAGTATCGACCATACTATATTCTCCATTACAATGGGTTTTTTTATGTACCAGTACCAGCGTTGTGACTTAAATAATACTACATATTTACTAGGTATCTTATAATTACAACAAATATATTATAAAACTTTAATGATATAGTAGTATATCAGTAGGTACTTAAACTAGGAAATATCACATATTGTATATACCTCCCCTATATATAATAATAATTAATAGCTAAGGGTTGTGTAACGGAAACCTCTTATTTTTATTTTTAAAATATAAAATTTCATCTCGATTAGTTCAGAACACTTGAAGCACTTTTTTATACAAAAACTATTGAAATACAGCATTTGAGTTTCGGATCCCACGTCAAAAAATATTATATCCTTCACCACCTCTCTCATTTCAGATATATTAAGTTGGCCACCCGACCCATATCTCATCACACCGAACACCATCATACCTCACACGCCACTCCACATAATAATATGTGATATTATCTGCATATTAATTTCGTTAAACCTTAGACATCTCTTTTTAAGTCTACCTCGTAAAAAATATTATAAACGTATATTTATAAGTACAAAAGCTTCAGAATCGTATTTTAATAAAGTTTAAACTAGTATAAAAATATATAGGTATCATATTATAATGTAAATAGAGAGTTAAATATCTGAGTATAGGTATGTACGTCAAGAAATCAATATAGGTACATTTCCATTTTTCACACCTACTGTGCAATACATTTATCAGGTAGTACTATTTTTATAATATTATTTTCTTTGCGTGCAGTATCAATGTCGATTCAATGAAAAAAATGATTTATTATTCATTAAGTACTTACCTACTAACTATTTAATAGCCATTTGATATTCTAACGGCTTTTAGAATTTACACGTGATCCCATTTCTCTAACCACTGAAGTGCATGTTACAAGCGGTGAAGCAATTATAAATTATTTAATTTAGAAATCATTCTGAACAGATATCAGTTTACCCGAAAAACGATCAAGTGTTTTAATGTGGTTGCTTATTTCACAGTTAGCGTTATTTTCTCTACAACATTGACATTTTTACAACTAAATTCGGTTCTAATTTATAGTGTTGAGACTTGTAAGTTTTTCAACTAGTGAAAAATAATTATTCTTGTAAGAAAAATTCACACTTTAGATATAGTAAAATCAATAAATCTGCTACTCGAGGCCTAACACGTGACACGTACCTATTCACTTTATTTTAAAAATAAATGCTATCGATTTTCGTGTGTTTTTTGTAGTTACCTCTACTGTTTACCTTCATCACTGCACATCACTGCAAAAACGATTTCCCGTGTTCAGTGTTGATTCGACGTTTCACTTCAATGAACTTGGTATCGAATTTGTTTAACATCAATGCGCGAACACTCGTTATTGACAACTTGTTCTAGGCCAATATCAGTAAAACTATACGGAAAAAAAACATCAGCCAACGCATAAAATGTACGCTAAAGTAGAAACACAATTTTCCAGTATCCTATTTTTATTTATTCACGCTATATACCATTTATAAACAAAACACATAATGATGTAGATTAATATTTCCAAATGGATTTTTCATTTTTTGCCATGTCCATTTCTCAAAAGTTGGGCATTAAAAACAAAAATATATAATAAAAGATGTAAGAACAAAATAAAATGTGTTGTGTTTTGTATTATATATACAGCATAGCTTTCTCTAAATTCTTATCGATCACAAATGTAAACTTTAGCTACTAGTTAAAAGTTAAACAGCCGATTAGTAGTGTACCATTTATTTTATGTTCCCTCTAGATAACACTCTTGACATTAACATTAATAACCTGACCCTTACCCTTACGCAGCCGGTGCAGTTATCTATATTATTAAAGCAAGTCAACCAAATGAAAAATCCAGACTTTTTTTTGTTTTTTAAGTTCATTTATTTATTTACTTACCTCTTAAACAAGTACAACATTACTTGTAATACTTATATTTCCAAAACAAACCCATTCGACGGTAATACGATTTTTAAAAACGTATAGACGAAAACCGAGGGAATTTTAATTAAAAAAATGTTAGGATAAAATGATTTCCAGGTGGTCAAGACCTATAATAATATTCTAAACTAAGATAAATTATTATTCCCAGTTAGCTTAGGTATGTTTATAAGAGCGGCCCCCTTTTCGGACAAAGTATACCCTTCCCTTTTCGGCCAGTGTCAATTTTCGGCCAAAACTTACCGTTCCCTTTTCGGCCACTGTCCCTTTTCGGCCAGCACCTACAGTTGCTAAGTTATAACACCTACAGTTATAAAAACTGAACTTAACAATTTTTATATTTTATTAAATAAAAAATAATACAATTATTGGCATATTATTATTATTACAGTTGATTACCTATGTTATATTATATTATTATAAAATATTCATGAATAGATTGCAAAATATTAAGATTTCCGATTACTTACATTAGTTGAAAAAAAATTAATATAGTCTTATAACACCTATGTAAAAAATAATTATGATAGTAAAATTCACTTTTTATAATTATATGATATTTGCTTTACAAATTTGTAACGACATATTTTACTATTTTTATATCCTTTAATGTAAGCTTCGTTTCTTCGTTGTCGTTCCACATTTTTTGCATCCCGAGGAGTTTTTAAAATGTTAATACATACTTCTCATTTTTATGTATATATCTGTTTGAACTTCATTAATAAGGACAGATAACCAGCTCATTATGGATGGAGTATGTTTATAAAAGCTTTGATTTTTAAAAATCTAATTAATTTTTAGGTAATTTATTTGACTGAAATCATTTTATTGCCAATTGTTTTATTTTATTATTTTTTCACTCAGTTGTAGGTAATAATGTTTATCAAAAAATTATATTTTTGAATACAATCATATTTAATTAAATATAAAAATTGTTAAGTTCAGTTGTTACCTATATATAATATATATAATTACATATTTTAAAGAAAACTGTAGGTGCTGGCCGAAAAGGGAAAGTGGCCGAAAAGGAAAGGGTACATTTTGGCCGAAAATGCTTACCCCCGTTTATAATATACGTTTTGGTTTATCAGACGTGTAAGTCTTATGCGGATAACAATTGATATTATCTACTTCCTCATTAAATGCTCAAAACCAGTACCTACATACTTGCACGACACTATAATATATGTATAATATATTATATACGATATACCTACTATAAACTCTTAAATGGCGTTTTGTTTCCACTGCATGAATGAAAACGGAATAAAAACGTAGGTATTATCATTAATAATAATAATAATTGTTCTAAAGGCTATCGTAGCAGCGTAAACCACATTTTCCTTTACAAAAATACCTCCAGCGTTGCAACACTGTGTAGGTACAAGATGTTTGATTGAGGTTTGAATTTTACGAAAAGTAATAACTTACTTATAGATAACGTCTGATATTCCACATACGTTTGCTTTTAATGTTCAGATTCTATTATTGTCCTCTTTTTACCAAATCATCCCGTGAGGATAAAGAAGCGGAGAAACGGCTACGACACGACGTGATTATAAATTATCAAGCACCGCTATCATTATAATGTGCGTGCGTGTGTATATTATTATTTTTTTTCATACTTTAGAACTTGAGCGGAGTTTTTTGCTTTCAAGTTACAGTGGCCCACCACACTTTCACTCATATTTCACTCGTTTGGTGGCATCCTAAGTGTGCAAAATATTTGTTGTCTTGGTTAGCGTAGAACACAACAAATTTCAAATAAGAAGTAGGTTTCATACATATTTCATGACTAATGCAATGAAAAAACAGTAAAAAAATAATATGAATCTTTTATATTCGTTATTTTATCGACATTTATTTTATTAGATAATGTATTCTTCCCCTCCATCAGTCACCCTTAAATTATGTTATTGAATTAATATTAAAAATATTTCAGTTTACTTTCCATTTTCTACATCTGCAACGTTTTAAAATACATTTGAATTGTTTTGCTTACTACAGTTAGTAAATATAAATAATACAAAATACAAAACGTATTCCTACGTTTTAAAAGTCCACTTGTTATAAATTATAATATTTCAAATAATCGCCTTTGAATGTTGAGTATATTTTCGAGATTAAATCGATGAACTAAGTTTACTCGTTTCACCATTTAAGTGATTTCGAAAGTCTTTCCCAATTACATTTCCTGCAGAATAAACTTACCGCTTCTTTTTTATAAAAGAGCACAAATATTTAGTTGATATTTTCGATATAATTTGGTATTCCTCCATTTAACATCTTCCCGTGTGCCCATATGTTTATCAAATAATTGCTTGAAAATAAATTCATCATTAACATAATATTATAATACTAGATACCTAATGAATTAAAGCGTAGGTATACAAAACTAATAACCATCCCTCTAATATTCTCTCACGACGAAACTCACATTTTGGGTATCATATCACATAATAATTTAAATATTTTGATAAATAATTAATTTTAAATATACAAAACACTACCTACCTGGGTAATATCAAAGAAATAGAATAGAAGAAATAAAGATTTATTTTCAAATTTCGCTTCATATTTATAATAATATAGGTACCTAATATTATGGTGTAAATATTGTTCATTTTGACCTTTTCCGAGTTATACATACCTACCGTGTTTGAGAGTTGCATCATGTTGTGAGTGGGAGTGGGACCTATTCCAGGTGTTGGTAGACAACCTTTTTCCGGATCTATTTTTCAAAGTGCACCATTACCCCCCTCTCCCTGTCTCATATATGAAAATCCTAATAATAATAATTATTAGTTATTGCAATAAAATCGTATACAGGTACTTCATAACATTGTCATCTATATATATATACCATGTAACTCATCAATTCGTGAATGCGTCTGCTGCAGGTACATGATGAGCTCGCTGCTGGAAGGCGGTTCGTGGATGCCCCGGTGGGTGACGGTGCTCGTGTTCTGGGTGGGCTACTTCAACTCGGCCCTCAACCCGCTCATCTACGCGTACTTCAACCGAGAGTTCCGGGTGGCGTTCCAGAAGACGCTGCAGAGCTGCTGGCCCAAGTCGCCACCTTGGTGTCCGCCGTGCCTGCGCCGTCGGTACGAGCAGTCGCGCAACGAGACGGCCACGGCGACCGCGGCTTTCGGCCAGCAGAATATGTACAACTACAGCAACGTTTCCGAAGTGCATTACATGAATCCGGCCACCATAGCTCTGCTCCAGAACAACGGCGGCAGTGGCGGCAGTGGTGGCAACGGTTGTCGTACCGAACAAATCGTTCTATAGAATGATAAAAAGAATTAATGTATGTGTATACCTATAATATAGCTAATTTTTCTCCCCGAAGATATACGCGACGATCTGCACCGGAGCACTGGACAGACAAAAAACGGGTGTATAGGAGTGTCGACTTATAAAAACAAGAGGTGATGGTGCAAAAGGTGCAGACACGTCGAACCGAGCCGGTTAGAGTTGATGTTCAAATAAACTATGTAATATTATATTATAATATTATTATGTAGAGAGAAAATCGTTCTTCTAGATAAGCGCTGGTGCAGGTGGATAATATGTCATTTAAAATTAGCAAAACACTGCTAAACTCCCGGCAGATCTAAACACTGCTGTGTGTGTACTCAACCGGCGACTATATTATTATTATTATTATTATTTGTTCACATATTATTATGCCTACACAATATATTATAATATTTTTACCGTTCAGGGTAAGAGAAAATAATAATATTACAATAGTGCCAATGAAACGTTTCCCGTGGTCACCAATGGAGTGAATTCAAAACTTAAACCAAAAATTCCTTCAGCACAGTCACAATATATTATTGGCGGCGGTGACTCTAGACACTTGTGATTTTATTGATGGCACGGTGAAAGACCGTAGTTCTATCTTGTATTATAATATTAATAATAATAATTATTATTATTATTATTATTATATAATATATTCGTTGACAATATTTCATTGTTGGTCTGTGCGGTGTGACAGCGCGCAGTGTGTCGCGACCTTTTCCTTAAATAATTAAACAAATCTCTGACTGTTGTCGAGTCTCGTCGTCGCCAACCCAAACAGCCCCCGCGTTCATAAAAAATATAATAGCATAACAATCAACAATATTATTATTTATTATAGTATAAAATGTACAAATATTACAATTACAATAAAATTATAAATATTAGTCCCGTTTTTCACTCCGCAACCCGATCATAGATTTTCATACTTCGTTTGCGTATTTCTGTAATACCTAACAAACGCAATTTACAATAATATGACCTCACAGAATCCAATAAAAACGAAAAATTTATTAAACATAAATAATTATTGCTTAGAATATTAATGTAATTCTGTTATTGTAATACAACCGAGGTTTTTATACTAGTCAAGACTAAAATTCATATTTTATATCAAAAAAATAAAAGGAAAAACTATTTTTTATCGTGTTAAGTTACCTCTTACTGTCGTAAATAATTAATAATGAAAAAACTCTGCATTTCCTAATTTGGCACTTGGTGACCTATTTTTACAAATGCGAAAAGTTTAGCATGAAATAATTAAATATTTAATCAGAGACACACTTGTTTCAACTTTCCTCTTTTATAACGTAAAGTGGTTAAACAGCATAATATTGTACAGTTAATCTATAAACCTTCCTTCAGACATTTTTAGTTTATGAAAATAAAAATAATAAACTTATTTTTTTAACACTGTGTCTGGCTTCAGTCACTGATGTGCTCTGAGTGCCAGCACTGGCCGGTTCCACTAGTTCCTGGATGGGTGACCTCCCCGGGTGCTTAGTGGCAAATCCTTGTCACACATACATGGGTTGAAAACCAACCATTCCAACCGTTCCAACCGTAACATCTGCAATAGCTAAGGGCCATAGTTGCAGAGCCCCAAGATCAATAAAAAAAAAACTTTTTTTAAATAGTAAATCACAATATACATATATCGGTTGTATATTTATAGCCATTCAGATCCGTCCGTCGATGCAGTGTTATTTTTGTTAAACAAATATTAAACCGTGCAACGTTTTGCATAGAAAAAACCCTATTTTGTTTCCTCGCTTACATGTTATGTAATAAAATAGATTTATGCAAGTTACATTTAAAAATACTAATCCTCCTACGATAATAATAATTTATTAAAATGATCAATTATATTTTATATAATATAATACACTAAACTTGTTAGGAAGTATGACAAAAAAAATATAAAAGTAATTACCCATAGGCCATAGATACGCAATTTAATTAATCAATCAATAATACAAACAAACTAAATATCTATTAACTAGTAACTACCTACTTACTCAAAACATTTTATATTCAGTTTTTTTTTTTAATATTCACTTTACAACGATATAAATATATGGTATTGTACAAATTCAATTAAACTCTTATTTATTTAAAAACATTTTGTAATAAGTAATATTTCAAATCTAGACTTCAGATGGTTAATGTAAGTTGTAATCGTATATGTGAATGACGAATAATAATATTATCTTTTGATTGTATATCTGAGTTAAATCCTGCAGTTTAAATCGCTTTTGACAGACCAAACAAGTTTAAAAAATAGGTAATTTACGAGAGAATGCAATAAAAGATTTTATTATTCATTGTCTGTCCATCTCATATTATGTAAATATAATTAACAAAATTATAAATAATTGTCTTTTGAATTTTCAAAATTGTGAGTCCTTAAGTTAAAATAATTAATCTACATGTTTATACTAATATATAAGAAAGTGTGTATTATGTATATTATATTATATTATTTATGTGTTATTTTTACTCATTCGTTAAAAATATTTAAATTGAGCATTCTTATTTCACGTAAATTTACTATGTTTTCAAGTTCGAATACATGTTTATGTTGTTGTGTACTTATATTAATATATTACTAGCTGATCCCGTGCACTGCGCTGCCCGTTAAATGTATCAACTCTATATGACTCAAACTTTGTACAATTCGTTATTTAATATTCGGTGTGTGATGTTCAAAATTTATCTTAACTTTTCTGTTGCCCCGAATAAAAATTCCGATTCTCAGCAGTACATTATCAAGCAGGCAATCTACCTGCTGTAGATCACGGACCCCGAGCAGTTTGTACATAAGTGTATGATTCAACTCTAAAGTATCAATGTTATACCAAGTTTGTCTTTTTTACTTAATTTCACCTACTGTAGATTATTATAATCAATTTATACAAAATCCTATCCTAACCTTACCCTTCTAAAATCTGATGAATAAAAAAAACAAATTTAACCCTTTGTAAATTAACCTATCTTCTTATCTACCCACAAACATTAATTTATATATTATATATCTGACATACAAATACACAGACTATAACTATACAGACTAAACTCTGGAACTACTTATCAGATCTTCTTGTATATATTATATATTTATATATGTATATTGACAAAAGATAATTATACAAATCAACAAACATGCCCAATTAACCAATAGCAACCAATATATTATACACCGGTGGATTTTCCTCAAATTTTCTTTTATATAAACCTTCTCCGTAAAATACTCTTACGTTTAAAAAAAAAATCAAGAATATCTAATAAATAGTTCCAGAGTTTGTACAGAGATTTTCATTTCACATTTTTATAGTTATTCCATTTTAAATGTATATTAATAATAATAATATATAATAATAATTTTAATGAGTTAGCGTTCTCTGCTGTACGCGAAATGAGGAAATTGAAAATAGTTGGTTTTTACTTTTTTATTCAACGACGACGATGACGATAACGAACGACGACTAAGTGCACAATGCCACCCTGCCACAGAATAAAATATAATAAATGTACATCGCCGCCGACGATGAAGACGACAATGCTACAGTACTGCAGTAGACGTAAGAGTAGTGGTGGTTATATCGGCGGCAGCCGGCGTCGTCAACGAATGCCGCTATGTAACAATACGGCAAACTTAATACTACTAATAACTATTTAAATAATTATTTTTTTGGATTTTTCTCTTTTGATGGCTCATCTACACACCGAGTACTTTCGTTAGAAAAAAAAATCATGAAAATCGGTTCAGTAGAACTTCAGATATAACTGTCATAAGAAATCGCCTCACGTTTTAATAATATATAAAGATTAAATATTTTAATGATTACAAACACAAAAAACTCAAGTAAATAGATGTAACTATTATTTTTGGCCTAAAATAATTAAAGAAAAATATTTCCTTTTTTCTCATTTATAAAAGTAACTACTTCTTAAATTTAGAATGTAAATATTATATACCCAACTCAAAATATCATTAAACACTATCGTAAATTAGTCTATGCTACGTATGGAAATGTGTTTACGAGGTTTATTTTATGTACACGGTAATCTGTTATAATAAATTCAGATTTTGTACTGTATAAGATATGACTTGTGAAATTATAAAATACAGATATTTCTGTTGAAACTCATACATTTTGACCCTTAGTGAGAGACTAGGTGCCACAGGGGCTTGTTTAGACCTCTCTCTGACTCTCTCTCAAAAAAAAATCATATCTACGCATATGGCGAGAGAGAGTGAATGAGTATTATAGGCATCACAAGTAATAATAATTAACAAATGAGAGATGATGATTGGCCACATCTGTGACTCTGTATTGACTGTATCATTTTTAGTCATATATTCTATAAAAAGAACTACGAGGGGTATGTATATTTGTTATATTACACATAATGAAATAGTGTGATGATTATGAAGTTTTTCGTGAAATATATCTACAAGATAGAGAAGTCATATAGAACTCGTCTGACAGTTTCGTACAATATACTACATGTTAATATGTAGCTAGGTACCGTGTGAACAATATTGTACAGGAATGTTTATCATCATGTTATATTATTGTACGATTGAAAATCGTGGTAATTAAATGCACTTAGCTAATAATAATATGTTTAATTTTATATACCTATACCTTATTGGCCATCATAATATCTCCATGTTTTGGTTTTAGGCTTTAGCAGTGCGTGTATTGCGTGTGTGTGTTTATAATAATATTGTATCTTTGTTATTCGGAAACTGAATTTATGCCGGAAAGGATGTTATTAGTTAGTAAGTATTTACGTTGGTAAGCATTTTAGTTTAACATGCTCGTGTCCCATATTACATAATCGTTTGTCTATATGTGTTTCCATGTATGTATAGGTTCTGTGTTAGCGAGTTGCTTATATCATTGGTGTTGGTGGTAGTCCCGTTTAAGTGAATTTCGGTGGAGTAAACTGTGTTTGTACAGATTTTGTTTCGTTAACTTAAATTCTCTGAGACAGAGTTAAACCAATAAGAGGGTGCAAGTGGGTTAATGTGTGTCCCTGTACCTACCTACAGATTAGATGAAGTATTTAATGGATTATCATCGCGGGGCACTATATGTGTAGTAGGTAGTCATCTGCCAAATCTGCTTAAATAGTTTTATCATTGATGGGTTGATCTGCACATCTGCTGTTGGTACCACAATACATAACAGATGTGTACATTGATCGAGTATGACGTGAGGTGTCGTGGGTATGAGATTTCACCTTGTTACAACGACAGCATTAGTATATATATTATGTATGCAACTTCTGTACTAGGTATCGAGATAAGTTTAAGCGCGTAAATATTTCGTCAATAATTGCGTCAAGTATGAACCGAATACTGATTGTATAAACGAATGAAACGAACAGTGATTGTATTAAAGATAAATAAAATTAAGCGTCTTAAAAAAAAAAATGTTATGGTTTTTCTCATCTGCAGATTGAAAACTGTTTTCAAATTGCAAAGTCGAAAACAAAGTACAAAATCTTTCTGACACGCTTAATACTATGGTAGTTTAATCAATAAACTAATACGGTGATAGAAATTTTCAAATGTATCATTATAGTATGAAACTTAATAGTAAATAATATTAATATCTATTTAGCAATAATGAAATAATCTGATGTGCAAGTTTGTTCGATGTAATGTTACGTATAATTTATCATATTATTTCCCACCATATTAAATAATGTTTACAGTTGATACGACTAGAATAATATGTTCACAGTATATTTAATTATAATATAAAATTATTCTATAACAGACCACTCCGTGTTATCTAATAATTGTACGATTGAAAAATGTTTATAGTTTTGAAATAAAATATATTGTATATTATATATTACGTATATATATTGTATATACGACCGTCCTGTAGCAATATATTAGTAATACTATAAAATATTATTATCTTATACAGAATACGCCTATAATATTATTATCCTATTGATGTAATTTATACTTTTTGACTTTGCGTACCTACAATTGTGCGTATTTGAACCTACCTACCTACCTATAACTGCTTACGTTAAGCTTTCACTTGATATAGTTTTTTTTTGTATGTATGTAGGTAGGTAGGTAAGTAGGTACCAATTAAAAATTAGTAATTACCAAATAATCAGTATAAAATCGTTTATGTTAGATTATTGTACGTGTTAAACAACTAATTGGACCAAAGCAATATGTTACAAAATAAGTAGTGTGATGAAAGTTTTTAAAGTTTTTACATTATTAATTTTCATGACAAAATAAACAAAAAAAAAATCTAAAATATGTACAAATTATCGTAAAAATAATAATATTTAAAAATGTAAGGGTAAGTACTATTTACATGTAAATTATAATATTATAATCTATTAACACATTTAATGCTTCGAAAATTCATTACACATAAACTGTCATAAGACTTCTCATCTTGTTTATACATTATTATTTATTTTAATATTATAACAGTAAAATAAAATGTGTTTCATCGTGCATTGATTGTATGTAATATACGTTACGATTTACCATTTACGACTATAAATATATCTGTTTTATATATGATTAAACATTTACAATTCGACGTTAATTAGTAAGATACCTTTTAAGTTATAAGTTTATAACCATTAGCATTATTTATGTGTTTGTTATTTGTGTCACATTAATGGTTGTTATTAAATTTAATAAATAATTAAAAATATATAAAATTCATAATGTGATACCTACACTGACCTAGTGATCTATACTGATGTTTAATAACTTATATATTTTTAATATCAAACAATTATAATCAAAACATTATAATATCAGATGCATGATCAATTTGGCGCAAAATGATATTAAACTGGTGTAAAAGTACATTATACCATTTTGTAAATTACATTGAAAATACAAAAGTTTATAAAATATGTGTGTATACAGTATACACTATACCGTGATCATAAAATATATGTATTGCAAAAACGTGAACATCACATTCTCATATTATGATTCTCGTGAAATCCCAAACACTTTTGTAATATGAAATTTTGACCTGACCGTATATATACATAATAAGAATTCATTACAAACGGTCCAATTGCAGCAACAATAAGTAACAAAAGTAATAATAAAACACACAGTTCAAACCATAAAAAACAAATACGTGAATTCACAAAAAGTAATGTCAAATTACGTTTTATATATCTAAGCTAATATATAAAAAATGTATTTACGTTTAAAATCATAAAATACGTAGATTTATTAACATCGTTTTCAATTTTAAAATGTTTGACAAACATATGATCGTGTATACAATTTCTAACACACAATATTTAAATGGAATTTTCTATTTTCGTTTTAGTTTTCGGTCAGTGGATAAGTTGAGAATAGTAATTAGTATGAGTATTTATTTGTGTGTATTATAATAAGTGAATTTTGCACTCAGTTTCTCAAAAACGTGTATATAATGATACCTACTGTGTAAGTATGTAAGTAAAATTATTCGATGAAAAAAGCTGAGCAAGTTAGACTTTTATTTTTGCTGAGAATTAAAAGCAAGTATGATAATGTTGAAAAAAAAAGGAACTTTGCTACCTATAGGTATAATGTTTGTTATCTAAAAGTTTAATTTTTTCATATATATAATACTTTAGGTACCTGCGTATTTTAAGACGTACCTACCAGTGACGAACATGGGGGGGTGGACTCCGGGTCCGGTTACCCCCCCTCCCCTCCCTTGACTATTGTCATAGTATTTTTTTTTATTTTTTAAAGATTCCCTGACATGTCATGAAAACTTAAGTAATTAAATACATTTTTTTAGACCTCCCCCCCATGGATAAATCAAGGTTGTACCCTGTACCTACCACCGATATTTAAAAAATTTAAAAATCCTGTATTGTAGAAGAAAAAGGAGGTGAACACTCTAATCTCTTTATAGGTATTATAATATAACTGAAGGGGTACACCGTACACCGCGTAATAAACATCTATACCTTTGTGCTCGATTTGGCAAAATTAAAGGACTCTGTTTACGTTTAAAAAAAGAACGTCCCCATTTCTTGTTAAACGTTATTGCGACGAGGGGGCTATGCCCCCACACCCACTAATAGGTACCCTTTTTAAATCAGATAAAAAATATTTATAAATAGGTACCTAATCAATTAAAAAATACAAGTTAATATGAGACATAGGTACTTACTGTAGGTAGGTATCCATAAGACAAATTATGATGGTATCTCGAGCATTTTGATAAAAATGCGGAATGATGAAGCGTCTCTTGCACTACCCTTAAAAATAAAAGTAGGGGTACGGCGTACGCTAAAATGTCTGAAAAATTAGTCGTGATATTATTGTTAATTATTGTACTACGTCCCCTTGAGTACCCCCTCCCCACCCCTCAAGACAAAAGTCGGGCACTGCTATACCTACAAACTACAAAGTAGATTTTAAAATACTGTACATAATGTGCCATGGTTGGTCTTATTTATTATTATAATACCCATTACCCACTGTGGACCGTGGTTGGTGCTGAGAGTGCAGACTGCACATTTTGGGAGGGAAGAGTTCATATACTTCATCATTGTTCATACCTCGGTATACTTGGTATTATCACAGAACAATACTTGGTATTATCTATGGGTATTATTGGTATCAGTTGATAGAATTGATAACATTAATATTAGTTATCATTATTTATTTTGAATTAAAAAATATTTTTTTGTTTTATAATTTTATAATAGGTAAATATTTTATTATTCTATATTTTTTGGAGAGTTATAAGATACAAATTATGAAAAAAAGAGTCGTAATTACTGGTATGGGTGCCATTTGTCCTGCTGGTGCCAATAAATATACGTCTTGGAAAAATGTTTTGTCGGGAAAATCATTTGTAAGAAAATTGGACAATGACCTTTACAAAAATATTCCTTCCAAAATCGCAGCTACTCTGGACGGACTGGAGAATTTACCAGAATCAGTACCCAAGAGCAAAGTACGTACAATGGCTCCTTCCACTCGTCTAGCTCTAATTGCTGCACAAGAAGCAGTTGATGATTCTAAATTATTTTTGTCTACAGTCGATAAAGAAAATATCGGTGTCAGTGTAGGAGTAGGAATGGTGGACTTAGAGGATGTGTGTCAAACAGCCAAAGCTTTAGAAATTAGTTACAGTAAAGTCAGCCCATACTTTGTGCCACGCATTCTACTCAATATGGCTGCTGGCCAAATAAGCATGGCTTACGGAATACAAGGACCCAATCATGCTGTATCTACTGCTTGTGCAACCGGAGCCCATGCAATTGGTGATGGTTTTCGTTTTATTCAGCATGGGCAAGCAAAAGCAATGATTTGTGGTGCTGCTGAGTCATGTATAAGCCCATTGTCAATAGCTTCTTTTTGTAGAATACGGGCACTATCTACTCAAAACGACAAACCAGAATTGGCATCAAGACCGTTCGATTTAAATCGAAATGGTTTTGTTATCGGTGAAGGGTCTGGTATGCTTATACTAGAAGAATTGGAACATGCTCTTAATAGAAACGCACATATTTATGGAGAAGTTCTGGGTTATGGTTTATCTGGTGATGCTTCACACTTAACAGCACCACCAGAAAATGGCCAAGGAGCTTATCTAGCCATGACTAGAGCCATTTTAGATGCTAATGTAGATAAGACGCAAATTTCATACGTAAATGCACATGCCACTTCAACTCCGGTAGGAGATGCCATCGAATTAAAAGCAATTAAAAGAATTTTTAATGAGCACTGCATTAATGTACATGTTTCATCCACAAAAGGTAGTCATGGTCATTTACTAGGATCTGCGGGTAATTTAGAGAGTATTTTTACAATTCTCGCCTGTTATGAAGGTGTCATTCCACCTACAGCAAATCTAAACAACATTTGCAAAGAAGCTGAGAATTTAATTTGTGTTTCTAAAAGTCCAGTGCAATGGAAACAAGAAAAAAGAATAGCAATAAAAAATGCATTTGGTTTTGGAGGTACAAATGCATGTCTTTGTTTTTCTAATTTTATTTCATGATTATAAAACTAGTATAACTTTTAAACCTAACTATATGGATCACAAAATGCTAATGCTGTAAGTGATTTTTGATGTCCTTCATATTCACGTTCTATATTGCCACTTTCTACGTTCCATAATCTTGCCATGCCATCTGATGAAGCTAAACAATAAGAAAAGAAAATCATGAAGTATAATATTATGTATCCACTATAAAATGTGTAAAAAAAATAGCACTGCCAAATAATGTAAAAATGTTGATGTATTTAACCTGTTAATCAAATATAAAACTTAGTTTTATTATTTTACTATAATAAATATCCATGTTGTTGAACCAATACTTTACTAATTAACTGAATTAAAACAATAATCTAAATTAACTATTCAATGTTCTTAGTGCACTCATGTGCATTCATACAAAAATCACAAATTAAGATATCTTAATTCGTGACAAAAATTGAATAAAAATAATTTTATGAAAATGACTGTTTTGATGATTTATGAGTTATTGCTTATAAGTTCACACAAAAATTACAATTATAGATTTAGAGATCCTGTACAGGAAACAGAGTAATAACTTTTTATTAATAAAATATAAGAGTATATTTTTTTTTTCTATGTTATTGATTTATATTATAAAATACCAATAACATATTTAGTTTAAAAAAAATTTGGTCCACAGTTCAATGATACTAAAAACACATAATTAATTAGATAATTACTAATTACTAAACACTGAAAGCTTAATTCAGAAAATTATGTAATGTATTCAATCTTCATATTATAAATATATAACTGTAGGCACTATGCATAGAAATATGATTAGCATTAAAATATAATAGTTAGGTTATTTTAAAATATTTGTATTATTACTGTCGCAGTGCCGCCCATTTACGTTAAGACTACTTCTCAGTGCCAACCAATTAATGTCCAGTTCAGTCCGACTGCTGTTGTTACATATTATGGTAATAACCAGGGCTCGTAAGTTCATGCATTTGCATATAAATCTTGCTAAGTTGTATTTAATGCTAGATGACATAGAAATCCATTTCAAGATACCACAGTTAAATAATATGTGAAATTTTATTTTGCATGTTTTTGCATATTTAGAGGTTTATTGTCTATTTGGCATATTTATGCATATTTTTAATTTATCGGGTATTTTATGCATGATTTTGATATTCCTATTCATATTATTATATCAATATGCATTTTTTTATGGAAATAATATGAAAGAATCGACATTTGACAAAAAAAAAAAACGAGACAGTTTATAATCTATTTAAAATCTATTTTTTTTAAATTGTACCATAAAAAAATAAAATACAACTATAAAAAAATGAATAGATATTCATGTTATTTCAAAAATTATTTATGATTTTTTTAAGGAAATATTTTTTAAGTGCATAATTTTAGATATTTTTTAACTTTTTAAGGCATATTTCAATGCATATATTGCCAATTTTGAGTGCATAAATGCATGCTTATCTAGGCATTTTTTAGGGCATGAACTTACGAGCCCTGGTAATAACTAATAAGACTACATCCAATGGCAGCCAACAATTAATGCCAATTATAGTCCATAAATATTCTTAATGTAAATTAACCATAGCTCTAATTAGTCATAAATATTCCCAATAATACCTGTTAATAAATGTTCTGAATCATTACTAAATGCTGTATCCCACACCCATCTCTGTCTCTCATCTTTTAGTTCTTGTTTCAAAGAAAAATCACTAGTTTTCCAGATAAAAGCTGATTGATCAGCCGAAGTTGTTACCAACAATCTGTTACAATTAAATAAATAAATTACTAATTAGTATAATTAAAAAATAAAAGTCAAAATTCTTTATATGCTTACGTTGAATCAGGACTGAATTTACAATGAAGACCGTACTTCCTGTGGGCATTCATTTTATGCTCTGGACTTAGTCTAGTACCATTGCCGTTATAACTCCATAGGTAACAGTTTCCTTTATTATTTACAGAAGCAACATAATTTGCACTAGAATCAATAGCCACACATTGTATAGAAGCATCAACTTCAGGTATCTAAACTTATGAAAAGTTACAAAGGGAAAAAAATTAAAACTGAAGAACAGCATTAATGTATTACGCTTACAAGTTGTTCATTGTGATCAGTTTTCAAATCCCATAAATGAAGCAAGCCAGACTGATCACCTAATATTAACTCGCCTTGATTAGGATGAAGGCATATACTAGTAATAGGTGCAGTTGTTTGAAATATACGCTGACATTGCAAATTTCTAGACCTGCACCAAATGTATTATTTTATATACAGTATTATAACTAAATGTTATTTTGTGTAATTTAAAAACATATTTGGTACCTACCTTAAATCCCACACTCGAGCACTACAATCTTCACCACATGTAAACATCCATTTACCATCTTCGTGGAATCCAACACCAGTAATGTTTTTTGAAATCCCTTCATAGTTTAAAATTGGATTTGGATTGCTTGAATTTAAGTCATACATACGAATATGTTGAAACCCTGTAAAACAAAATATCACAAATAGGTACATAAATAAGGATGATATTTAATTATTTAAAAAATTACCAGCAGCAGCTAAAAGTTGTCTGTCGGGTGTGATTTCTAATGCATTTACTTGCTAAATTAATTGGTCAAGGATTCTATTCACATCAATTATTTAAAAAAAATTCATGTTAGACAAACTAATACAAATGTTTAAGTCATAGAATATTCAATGACTCTTCATATATTAGGTACACTTTATTTCACGCGAATTACATGAACAAAAATAATGTATACCTATGCTTATTTAAAACTTTTTGTAATTTGATTCATTCAACTTTTATCTAGACAAAAAAGTTCAACAGATTTATAGCAAGATTAAATATTTACGATGATGTTTTTAAGGATACAGAATCTAAATGTGTTAAGCTTCTATTGCAAACTCCCGTATTTGCATGCCATAACTTAATGGTGTGATCATATCCTCCAGTAGCCAACAGTACCTTTTCAGTTAATGTGTTGTCTACCATTATTCAACTTTAAATTAATACATTAAAGGAAAACATCGGAATGAATAATTTAAAACATTTTAACATTTTAACATTTTCAATATTATGAAAATGTAAAATATTGATATTTAATAATTGGACGTAAAAATATTTTATGAAAATACGATTGAAAAATTTGAAATATAAAATATAAATTAGGATTTAAGGCTTAAAACTCAAATAATCATTAATCTTTTATTTTTATATAGGTAGGTACATACTAATATAATATTATTTTTATTTTTTATTTTTATTATCTTCGTATCTTACTATGTTTCTCTGAAACATAATTTCTATGACGTCTTATCCATGTTATGGGCATCGGGCAGTATTATTATCAATTTAACAGTTTGTCAATTTGCCCAATTAGACATAGTCAGTAAGAGGCAACACTGAAGAGTTTCCGTCTCTTGACTCTATCTCACTCACTCGGCAGTCGGCACTCTCACGAGTCTCACTCATTGGCACTCACAACAGGGTGCAGACTGTAAACTGATAAGTTATTATGTTACAACTAGAACTCGGAAGACTACAAAACGTAACCATAATAATACAAAATTAACTTTTATTTATTCTACAATATTAGAAATTAGTAATTACTGCAATACTGTACTACTGTCTACTGATGTCTGATAGTAAAGAGTATTCTTTCTATAGTCGATAGACCATTGCTAATTGCTATTATTTGTATAGCTTATACCTATGACGTTCGACCGAGTGGCGAGATGACATGACAATTTTCTTAAATAACCCAATAAACCAAAATCTAATGAAGAATTAACTAAACCAAAATGGCTAACAAAGGTAAATGGGAAATATAAATTATTTAATTTCTTATATATATTGTAAGGTAATAATGATTAATAATAAGTGTCTGAGGCAGAGGCTACTTTGTGAAAGTTGGTGGATACAATATTGTGAAATAAATAAAAATATTTCTAGTCCAGATTACCAGATTACAATATAGTTAGTGTTGTTACCTATTACATTGAACAAACATATTTTTGCTTTCACAGGTGGTCCTGAAACTGAAGAACAAACCAGATTAAGGTTTCAAGTAGAACTTGAATTTGTACAATGCTTAGCTAATCCAAATTATTTAAACTGTAAGTTAACTTTTAACAATAATATTTACAAATAATTTTTAAAATGTATTTCTTATTTTTCAACTGTTCAGTTTTAGCTCAACGCGGATACTTTAAGGATCAGTCTTTTATTAATTATTTAAAATATTTACTGTATTGGAAAGAACCAGACTATGCAAAGTTTATTAAGTAAGTATTGTTAATATTCAAAGTTATACCTCTGGATAGATTACTGATTAACTGATCATATCTATAAATAATTAGTTTGTTTATGTTATATAACACATAATATTATATACGTTATTAAATTCATCAAATAATATTTTATAGGTACTATTATATTATATTATGGGACTAAAATAATATAACACTATTACATTTAACTGCTTGCATAAAATATAAATTATTAATTCATTAACATATTTTAATTTTTAACTTACCTTGATAAATTCATCACATATTTTTATATTTTTTTTAACATTACATACTGGTGATCATTTATATCAAATTCTTGCTAAGCTTCTTAAATAAAAATGGAGAGTTATTAAATATAGCCGACAGGACTGAATTTGATGATTTTGGCCTTATGTTTTCAACAAATCATTTAAATATTTTAAATTTCATTGATTTGAGTTTAATTTCTGTAGAAATTTTGTATTCAATTGGTTTTTCTTATGAATTACCTATAAGCTATATACTATGAACTCTTGTACGTATTAGTGTATGTCGTATGAATATTTAATATCTATAGATATTGTACCTACTTTATATATTATGTTGTTACTACTTAATACTTAATACCTACTTTTTTAATTTATAATGGTCAACTTTATTATATTTATTATGAGTCTATAATACTTATTTTACAATTTTATTTTCACAAATTTAGAAGTCTTAAAATATTATAACATGTTTATACATCATTATGTAATACTAATAGTATATAATTTAAATTCTAAAAATAAGTATAAACATTAGTTTGCTATCGAGCTAAATGTGTACTTTAAACTAATCTCATTAGTTTTGTAAACCTTCACATTTTGGTAAATTTTATTAACCAGGTATTTTATAATAAGAATACGTGCTTAGTATTTTTAAACACGTGTCACTTCCTACTTCAAAAAGTTAAGACCATTGATTTTTTTATCTTGTAGTATATTATAAAATTTAATTGACAATGATTAAATTTTAATCAATCAATTGCAAATCACACTTATTATCAACTTGATTTTTATAGTATAATCATCAATCAGTATACATATTAATTAAAAAAAATGTATTAACATTTATTAAATTTAATACTGAATATAAAATCATTACATGATGAAGTAAAAATATCTACTTTTATTAAATTACTTTAAGTGTACTCACAAATATTTTTTTATTTTTTACAGGTATCCTATGTGTTTGTATTTTTTAGATCTTTTACAGCATGAACCATTTAGAAAAGAAATAGCTACCGCTATTTGTTCGAAATTTATTGATGATCAGTTGTTATTGATTTGGCAACATTACACTAGACGGAGAACCAAATTGATTCATACTGCATATGAGCACAATATGAATATGATGAATAAATCTGGTGCATCGAACATTGGACAAGCACAAACTAATGGCACAAATGGAATTATGCCAGCTTCTATGCCCATTCCCAAAGTCATGCCTCCTTAATTTATCATAATTTATAGTTTAAGATTATTTTATAACTTATCATTGTATGTATTTTTCCACATATGAAATGTGCATTAGGTTTGTGCGTTAATAATACTGTGCAAATGTAATTATAAGTTGTTTATCTGAAAATAACTTTAAATATTATAAAATATTATATATATATAAAATGTATTAAATTAAATTCTGATTGAAGTGTATTAAAAGGTATTTCTTTAAAAAAAAATATCTTTATTGTGATTTGTTATTTTATATTTTGTAAATTGTACTAGCATAGTATAATACATTAAAAGTCAGTAAAATGTTATATTTGTGAGTAATATACCCAATAACAATTTTTAAAATAAGAAATACTTAATAAATATTAAATCAGTGTGTAAAAATTAATATAGTATAATACGAGTGTATAAAATAACATAATACAGTTAAATGTTTCTTTTCTCAGACACTGCTTGTTATAAAATTCAAATCCACTCCATCAGGTCTGTAAATTACTGCTGCTGTAACAATATAAGTTTTGCCACTTTCAAAAAAAAAAAAAAATTGCTAAGTTTAAAAAACTAAGATATTCACAAAGCAACACATGATAAAACAGTCCATGTTACTGTGGATTCAAAATACTATTTATTATAATTAGGGCCCAGAACTTGATGCATTTGTATCTTTTTTTTCTAATGTTTAACTACGAGGCTTGTCTTTAGAGAAACTTGATTCATAGTTCATACAATATAGAATTTAATGGTACAATTTCTATTTTTCATTTTTTGAATTTTTAGGGAATGTATTGCTATAAGGTCATTTTTTAGTATTTTTGGTGCATTTTATTCATTTTTGTAATTTTTTTTTTAATTTATTTGCATTTTTCTTGTTGAAAGTTACATTTTATTGTAACACATTCAGTTTCCATTAGCTTGTCGATTATTGACTTTCATTATCTTTATCATTTGTTGTCCCAGTCTTTGATTATTTAATAAACTGTAGACCGATATTATTTTAGGTCAATTAGAAAAAATATCCTAAAAGTCGATCGAATTATTTCAAACTTTATAAAAAATATTTTTAAAGAGCTAGAACCTATAATAAATACGATTTATGACCCATAAATTGTATAAAACGTAAATATTAAAAACTTAAATTTTTAAAAAGTTTGTCATTTTAAGTAATTTTTGGTATTTCTGTGGTCATTTTTTGATATATATATAAATCATTTTTACATTTTTTTTTTGTTTGCATTTTTGAAACGAAGCTTTTTATGGCACGAAGAGTCAGGGAAAAAACGTTCCTGATGATATACTATTTTTCAGGGGCGGATCTAGGGGAGGGTTCAGGAGGTCAGCTGACCCACGGTTAATATTTTCTGATCAAATTGGCCTCTTTTCAGATCTTGAGTAGTTGGACACTTAAATAAACACACATATAGTATAAATGAATTTTAGTTTCTGAGTGGAACGATGAATGTATTGATTTTACAATGTGTGTTTTTTTTTTAAATTTTAGATTCTGAGCGGAGCGATGAATGTATTGGTTTTACAATGATGTATGTTTTTATATTTTTATTTATATTTTTGTGTCTGTCATCACGTTTTGGGACAGTAAAAATGCTTCGATTTTCTTCAATAGTACCTTTTCTGATAGGAAAGTGAATCTAGTTGGTACTTTGGGGGGTCAAAAGTAAACATTTTCCAGTAGTTTTCACAAGCGCCGGGAAAAACAACATAAAAATTAAGGAAAAACGGGAATTTTTACGCAAAATCGATTTTCCAAAAAATCGAATTTGGTTTTTGGTGTAACTTTAAAACAAATGATCTTAGATACATGAAATTTTCACTGGTTGTTTATATTTGCATTTTCTATACACGATAACATTTTCAAAATATTTTGATTTATTTTGAACTGTTTAGGGACATTTTCATTTTTCATTTTTTTTTAGTTTTTTTTCTAGAAATATCAATAAAATGTTATTTGTTGGTTGCGAAAGCTTGAAAATTTAATAGAAGGCTCCTAACATGTTGTTTCAAAGGCAGATGAAAAATATTAAAAATCCTTAGTCACAATTTTTTTTTATAAGCATTTAAAGTTCAAAAATTGACAAAATATGGAAAAATCACGAAAATTAGCAAATTATTTTGAGTTAAGAATTCGTAAAAATTTTTCTTTTTAAATCTAAGATTTGAAAATGAAACACAAGATTCCTTATAAGATTATCTACCTTTATCAATAAAAAAATCTCTACCGGACAGTCAAGTTAAATTTTTATGAGCGTTTGAAATTAAAATTTTTACAACATTGGATATTCACTCGATTTGTCATGTAGCGATTTCCTTAGTTTGTTGTAATTCAAAAACGAACAACTGTAGATACATGAAAATTTCACTGAATGTTTAAATTAGCATTTTCTATACACCATACAATTTTGAAAATATTTTGACTCTTTTTGAGCTGTTTAGGGACATTTTCAGTTTTCAATTTTTTTAGTTTTTTTTTTTATAATTGTAAATAAAATTTTATTTGGTGGGCCAAAAAGTCTGAAAATTGAATACAAGCTTTCTTATATATTGTTACAATATCAGTTGAAAAATTTTAAAAATACATAAGCACGATTTTTTTTTATAAGCATTTAAAGTTGGAATTTTGACAAAATTTATCAAAATCTCGAAAATAATCAATCGTTGGAATTAAAAAATTATAAAATGTTCAGTTTTTATAACTAAGAGTTGAAAATTTAAAACAAAGATTCTCTTAAATAATTCATACTGTAACCAAAAAATCTAAAAAATATATAAACACACTTATTTTTTACAGACATTTTAATTTCAAATTTGGACGAAATTACATATTAAAAAACCTAGAATAACTATTTTAGTTATTTTGTTGTGATTGAATAATATTATTCGTGGGTACTTGAAACTTCTAAAGTGTACTATTATATATCTATGATAGTATCACGGTTTTTGTTGTTGTATAATGCGTTATAAGTATCTAATGGATATCGTGATATGATTAATTTGGAATTTATTATAGGTACCTATTATAGGTCAATTTTTTGTTTAATACCATAGATATGTATATAATATGTCTTATACATAGACTGACATACCGTCTCCGCTCAGAATCGTTTTTCTTATACAATGATATTATATCATTGAATTCAAATTTAATACCATCCATTATACAGTGACCCACTTGTAACCTACTGTACAGCAGAGCGACACCCACTTGCCCACCTTTTTTTGATTTATTTTTGTGTGTGTACACGATAGGTAGTCGAAATAATGCTTCGATTTTCAACTTCAGTATCTTGTTCGATTGGAAAGTGAATCTAGTTGGTGCATTCGAGAGGTAAAATTTTAAAATTCCCAATAGTTTTCACAAGCGCCGGGATTAAATACATAAAAATTAAGGAATAACGGAAATTTTTACTCAAAATCTGTTTTCCAAAAAATCGATTTTGGTTTTTGGTGTAACTCTAAAACAAATGAACGTAAATACATGAAATTTTCACTGGTTGCTTATATTTGCATTTTCTATACACGATAAAATTTTTAAAATATTATGATTTGTTTTGAACTGTTTAGGGACATTTTAATTTTCCATTTTTTTTTTTAGTTTTTATTCTAAAAATATCAATAAAATTTTATTTGTTAGCTTAGAAAGCTTGAAAATGTATTATAAGGCTCCTAGTATATTGTTTAAAGAAAGATGAAAAATATTAAAAATAGTTAGTCACAATTTTCTTTTATAAGCATTTAAAGTTCAAAAATTGACAAAATATGGAAAAATCACGAAATATAGAAAATTATTTTGAGTTAAGAATTCGTAAAAGTTTTCTTTTTAAATCTAAGATTTGAAAATGTAATACAAGATTACTCATAAGTTTGTCTACCTTTATCAATAAAAAAATCTCTACCGGAAAGTTAAATTAAATTTTTATGAGCCTTTGAAATTCAAATTTTTACAACATTGGATATTCACTCGATTTCTCATGTAGCGATTTCCTTATTTTGTTGTAATTCAAAAACAAATAACTGTAGATAAATGAAAATTTCACTGAATGTTCATATTAGCATTTCCTATACAATGTACAATTTTGAAAATAATTGTTTTTCTTATACAATGATATTATATATAATTATAAATTCAAATTTAATACCATCCATTACAGCGACCCCCACTTGTAAGTTGTAACCTAATGTACAGCGCAGGTTAGGTATACAGCAAAAATATTTTGACTCTTTTTGAGCTATTTACGGACATTTTCAGTTTTCAATTTTTTTAGTTTTTTTTTTCTATAAATATCAATAATGTTTTATCTGTTATGCCAAAAAGTGTAAAAATTTAATATAAGGCTCCTGATATATTGTTACAATATCAGTTGAAAAATATTAAAAATACATGGCTGCACAATTTATAAGCATTTAAAGATCGAATTTTGACAAAATTTATCAAATTTAAAATTGAATAATTATTTTGTAGTTAAAAATGTATAAAATGTTCAACTTTTATATCTAAGGATTGAAAATTTAAAACATGATTTCACCATTGTAATTAATTCTGTTACCAAAAAATCTAAAAAATACATAAGCACAGTTTATTTTTATAGTCATTTTAAGTTCAACTTTGGATAAAATTACATAAAAAAACCTAGAATAACTATTTTAGTTATTTTTTTGTGATTGTGTAATATTATTCGTGGGTACTTGAAACTTCTAAAGTACACTATTATATACCTATGGAGTATGGACTGTGATAGTATCAGGGTTTGTTGTTGACGTATAACGCATTATAAGTACCTAATGGATATTGTGATATGATTAATTTGGAATTTATTATAGGTAAATTTTTTTTAATACGATAGATAAGAAAATAATATGCCTTATACTTAGACTGACATACCGTCTCCTCTCAGAATTGTTTTTCTTATACAATGATATTATATCATTGAATTCAAATTTAATACTATCCATTATACAGTGACCCACTTGTAACCTACTGTACAGCGGAGCACCTTTTTTTTGTTTTATATACCTAGTACACAAGTATAGATTTCTAATTTGGTTTTAATAAGTGGCCCCTTGAAATTTCCTGACCCACAGTTTCCTAACTCTGGATCCGCCCCTGCTATTTTTTATAATATATTAAACAGTTATTTTAGCCAAAACATCCAATTTTCATTCCATCATACTGATCAACTGATCGATCTAGTAATGCGATAATACTTTTTAAAACAGATTAGAATTCGTTATTATGTCTACTTGAGATTGGTCAGTCCAATTTTCCCAATTTCAGCCCCCGCCACCAACCTCTAAAATTTAGCTTGAAAATTTTAAAATTTTCAAAAGTTGATTATTCCGGATTTATTCGGAATTTAAAGCGGAAATCTTAAAATGTGGACTGACGATCTATGATAAATTCCAACGAATTCAGATCGGTTTTCAGAAATATTATCGCATTATTAGATCGATTGGTACTTGGTAGGATGGAGCAAATAAAAAAAACGGGAGTGGTAAGTTGTAGTGACAGTCCGCGATTGATTAATAATTAATAACTTATAAATATCTTGCTTATATTGATAATATATCACTATACTACGTATGTTATGTATTTATAATTATTGTAATTAATAAAATATATATCTAAGTAATAACTAATAAGTGTACCTATATATAATCAATAGTGTATTGGAGGGTATACGTCGTATACCCGGATCCTTATTTTTGGATTTATGCGTATACCGTTAAAAAAATTAGTCTTTTAAGTTTTAAGGGTATATAATTTATGACAGACAATTTAGTCATATTATCACCAAACAAAAGTTAAAAATAATAATATTAATAAACAAATTAATAGTTAATACAATAATATTTTATTATGACATTAAGTACACTGGTAAAAATCCCCATACCGGCATGAAGTTCGATTAAATTTTACCCGACTTCGGGTTTTGCGAAAACGATCGAAAACTGCCGTAAAATAATTTATAATAGTATTTAAATTTTGATATGTTATTATCATAGATTCATAGATAATATAGACTAATAAATACTGTATATTATCTAAAGTTGTTTATTATTTTATTAGTATAGTCCATTATTTTACTGTACGTCTGTACAGTTTTTTTTAAGTTTGATAATAAAAAGTTGTATTCTTTATATTTATGAATTAAATTAATTAAAAAAATAATACGTTAGATACTGATACTTGGTACATATTACACACAGTGGCGTATATAGGAATGAATTTAGGGGTAGGGGGTGAATATAGGGTGACCCCCCCTCTATATACGCCACTGCATATACATATACACAAAGAAAGGTTAGTGTTTGTAATAAAGTAGGTAATAAAAGATTATTGTATATTAAGAGTAATAATTTTTCTAGCGGAGCGAGAAAATTTTTAAAGAAGTTATATATAGGTATATTCAACTATTTTTAGGTGCGTATACCTATCCATTTATTTACCAATACACCACTGTATACAATATATACTCAATAAGTATTGAATAATGAATTGTACGTAATATATTATTGCACTCCTGCACCGAAAATTAGGTTGTCACGCCTGTACCGAAAATTTGGTTTTCGACAGCGGTTGAAGCGTTGGAAAGCGACCTTTTTCTGTTTAGAGGGCCGTAAAGTAGGAATGGGAATCCCCATAGTAGGCACATAGCCAGGATTTTATTTATTTTTTATTTTTTTGGGGGGCGGGGGGTGGTCGAAATAAATGTTAGTACAATTTTTATGCTTAATTGATATATTATAAGAACTTTTATTTTTTTAAATGCCGGTACACAAAAATTTCGGGGGGGAGGGGGTACAGACCCCAGGAACTCCCACTGGATACGTGCCTGGTGGCAGGAAAAAAAATTGGAAATCCTCAAAAGTGCTATCAAGTGTATAGTGTATTCCATGCACAACTAGACACTGAATTCTATACCACGGTGCTTACAAAGCATAAACTTTTGGTTACATCTTATATAGTATATACATATTATAATCTCCTTGCATGACGCGTAAACATTTTTATTTTATGAAATTGTGTTCGTAGAATAATCTGATTGTTGCATATATCCCTATATAGTGCTTAACCTTTGCTGTGATTTCATATTTGCTTTGTGTGTCGCGTTTGGTATAGACTAGGTCAGGGATTCTCAAACTTTTATAAACACTGTACCCCTTTTTATCAATACATTTTTTTGGGTACCCATTTTTAGTTACTAAACTAAAATATATACAAAAAAAATTTAAAGACTTACATACATTATTATTTCATTAAGAACGACGCAAGATTTTATATCCGAGCGTAGACGCGCCACGCGCATGACACCTAGCTTAACGTCGCGTTTTTATAATTATATAGGTATTCTACTGTCTCCTACTCTACTTGGTATAACGATAGCCACGCTTACTCAATCAATGACGAATGAAACAGTTAGATACGCCATTTTAATTTAAAATTCACAAATGTTACCTTGGATTTTAGAAGTTTTTTCTCTATTTTAATTTAAAGGTTTGTTGGCCAGACTTGTACCCCTTAAAAAATGTTGAGTACCCCCAAGGGGTACGCGTACCACAGTTTGAGAATCCCTGGACTAGGTAATAGAAAACGGGTATAACTACGCGATAGGATTTGAAACAGCGTAATAAGATCTGCATATTATGCATTTATAAATTATAACAATTTGGTGACTTTAACATCAATTTTAAAGATAAGAAATCGGAAACTTTAAAACTGTCCTTATGGACACATTCAATTTACATATTATGATAAACAATCCAGCAGAATCTACAAGACTACAACGAGAGATGACATCACTATCGATGCAGTATTTTCAAGATATTTGGAAAAAATCACATCACAAATATAAGTATCATATTTCAGTTATCACAGGCCTGTAATTTCGATTATTGAATATGGTTAATATAATAGTTATTAAATAGTAATAATAATCATTTTCTTTGTTGGAAAAGAAACTTCGTTTCTACCGAGTGTCCCATGACAGCACTCACTTTTATAAAAAATTATGATTCTGAATAATTATATTTCAAGTTTTGTAATTATCTAGCTTATAATAACCATCGATAAGTATTACCTATTGGCTATATCTAATGTGTATGCAAAATATAGATATTTGGTAGGTGGTATGTACGGTCTTCTTCAAAAACTTATTTTATATAAATTTGACAGTTAAGAATAATATTTTTGAAAATGTTGGCAAAATTGTTACTCGACTGTCCATTACTACCTATCTAGATTAGTTTTGAAGTTTGCTCCACGGAATTCCTTCCACCACAAAATTCACTAAAAGTAAAATTTGTATTAAAAATCCATCAACAGGTATTTTGCCAATTCTTCGAATTCTCAAATAATAATATTCTTGTTCAATGAAATAAAAATGTATCGATCAGACATATCGCGGCCCACTTCAAGGGCACTCGCAGCACACCGGTTGAAAATCACTGGTTTAGATAATAATTCATAACCATATTTATTAAGGGCTGTACTTACACAACTGAACTTGAAATAAAAATAAAATAATTTATTCTCGTTTTTATGAGTATTTATCCTTTGGCTATCTCTAATGCATGCAAATTTTACTCTCCTGTGAATAAAATTAGGTATGTCGTTGGTAACTCTATGACTGTAATATTGATTTATTTAATAGGTACTCAAATCCAGGGGCGTCATTTGGGGGGGTGCAGGGTGTACATTTGCACCAACTTTTTTTAAAACTCCTTCTTTGGCCTGCCATTAATAAATATAAGCGCTGATATACCTATGTGTTTTAATTTTATATTTTTTTTCAGTATTAAAAAAAATTGTTTGCACTAATAATTTCCAAGAATGTTTGATGTGGTTTTGTGGTCCCACAAAATTATAATTGATAAAATTATGACACAAATTTTGTGAAGAAAGGTACCCATAAAATAAATTTCTGGTTTTATTAAGCTAACTAGCTACTACTATATATTTTGAGTATGCAGAAAGAAAAAATGTGTAGGTTAGGTTCAGTTAGGTATTTTACTATAAAGTGTTATATACCAATACATTTATTTACCAAATGCAAATACCACTGTACACTGATATTCACAATATAAAATAAATACATTAAGAGTATACTTACACATAGTTCGTCAAAAATAGAAACAATATTGAGATATTTTCATACTAATATAAGTGACATATTAAATAAAGTATACAAATATTCGGGAGATGGTATTTTGCGCCAATTTAATAACCTGTAATTTGCGCCATCAAAAGGTACATTTAAGGGCGTATGTAATTTGCACCAAAATATAAAAATATAATATGTATTTTGCGCCACATATACAAATTAATTTTGATAATTTGCGCCACGACAGAAAACGAAATGGAATACCTATGTACCTTGCACCACACTTTCAACTTCAATATTGTTGGAATTTACCAGCAGATATATTTACTGATATCGCATAGGATATACAATAATACGTAACGACGTGTGTCCAATATAATATTGTTGTGTTCTACTGATAATAGAGACGTAATTAGACGTAATTGATCTCCGATTACTTTTTGGACATACTGAAAAGATTTCAAACCTAAACTTTGATTAAAATTAAAATTATACATCTTAAAAAACGAAATCCTACTAAAAATAAAATTCGTTTGGAAACTTTTCAACAAATATATGAAGACTACAGACAAAATAAAATTGACAGAAAATGCTTTGTTTCATCATCAAGCTATAAATATAAAAAACGTGAGTAAGCTAGGTATTTTATTTCAAAAATTATGTGTTATATTACAAAAATTGTATTACTAAACGAAAATTTACTTATTTAATATACATGGAATTCGTTTTACTTGAATACTTTTATTTATAATTATAATATGACTGATTTTTATATGTTTTATTACTAAACGAAAATTTACTTAGGTATTTAATATGCATGGAGTTCGTTTTACTTGTGGCGCTAATTACAATTTCAATAAGGTGAACTATGGCGCAAATTACAATTTTTGTAGGTAAACGATGGCGCAGATTACATATTGCCTTTTTATTTAGTTTCATTTGGCGCAAATTACAAACTTAAAAAGTAGCGCAAATTACCAAAATACAATTTTAGATGTGGCGCAAATTGCATATTTGTTTTTTTTTTTTTGGTTGTTTTTGGAGCAAATTACATACGCTCAAATATTCTACAGTTTTTGTCCCTACTTGACCCCTTTCCCCCTCAAAAATAAAAATAAAATATGTGGCCTGGTAATGATTTGAATGGCCTGCAAACTTTTTGGCACCAAAAAAAAAAAGTTGAAATGACGCCCCTGCTCAAATCACTGAGTTAATTGCTTTAATATATTTACTACAAATTAAATAAACTCAATCTTGTTATATATTTTATTTAGAATCTTTATTTTTCTTCTTTTTTGTTAAATAATTATATATGATATATCTAATATCTTTTATTTTAATGCTTTTAATTGATAGATATTGTCATATTGATTTAATTTGTCTATATTTATTTCTACTTGTTCGCATTGAAACTTTCACTTAATAAATTGTAAATTGGAATATTTTCCGTTACCTACCTATGAAGATTATTATTATTATAAATTTTAGATATCCAATAGGTTCTAATTTATTTCATGATAATATTTAAAAGTTAAATAGGTACCAAATTAAAAATAATATTTTCAGGCATATACGTATACGACGCATTATGATTAAATACGATTTTGTATAAAACACTCTACAGAATATAACAGAAAGGACTGACAGATTAAATTAACTATGAAGGTATATCTAATATCTATACCTAATATCTAACTCTAACTATCTATGTAATAACTTTTATACTCATTTTTTTAATTTTGTTTTAATTTTATGGTTATTGTCAATATTATAGGAATATAACAACAACAAAAAATGTAATATTGATAAGAATTACTGCAGTTATAGCATAGTTATATTTAATTACATTTGTCGGCCATTCTGTTATACGCCCTGTATCTATATAGTATATACCTATAAAATTATATACTAATTGCAACAGAATTTTTAATGAGTATAACAAAAGAAGTTTTTAATTAATTTAACAAATTAATAAATTTACATTGCCCGAATGAAATCATAATAATTGTATGATAGAACGGCGCCAAAGTCCAGACGATTTATATATTATACGCTACATATCTTATACATATAGACCAGTTTTGGTTATGTCTACCTCAGTATAATAATACTATTTAGTTTACAACGCACAATTATTATATAATAATGAATACATTAATATAATATCAGAGTGTTATAGAAATTATGGAATGAAGGTAAATTTCTTGACCTCGAAGTTACCTATCGTTAAAAATGTTTTAAAGGACGTATTTCATTAATCGGATCCCAAAGGTATATTATGAATTGCCATAAACTAACGTGTTAAACTAAATACATATAATATAATAATTTATAATATTATCTAATTGATTGCATTCCAGGGTTATTGAAACAACTATCCGATTTCTGTTCCAGTTGCGTTTGCAGTTGACTAAAATATAGAGATGCCGTATTTTATTATTGGTACCTAATAAAATAATATATAATAATTCGTGTTAATATATACATGTATAGTAGGTATAGAATATAGATACATCATAAATACTTTAAAACTACCTATCATAACTCGTTGAAGAATAACTATTTAACCATCTTTTCTTTGTTTATGATTTACTCGTTTCATAATAATATTATCCAAACTCGTACTTATGATGCTCCTTTATATAGATACGCAGTGGTAAAATTACGGGGGTGCACGACGGTTCACTTGCATGTGTAAAGATATGCTTTCGCACCTACAAAAGCTGAACTTTATACCTGTTAAAATACAATACAATTTCATTGATTTGTCCAATTTTTTACAAAAGATAACATAACAGAACAAATAATAAAATAACGTTAAGTTATAACTATTATAACTTGTATAGTAATTTTGTTATTATTAATTCATTATCACAGATAAGCTGTAACAACTAACAATATCATCGATTATAGACTAAATTTACCAAAATAACATTTTTAATTTCATATACATATTATATTTTTACCTATATGTAGAATGTATTATGTATATACAGATGTCGATATTTGTATGTTATATTATGTTGTTATCAAATATAAAAAAATACCTAGGTCACGTGAGCAAAGCGATTGGCTTTAAAAATGAGTTAATTTGTCTTTACGATTATTTGACTAATAAAAGTTTTGCACCTGCTGAAATTGAATGGAATTACGAAAAAGTAGGTACACGTTATATTTATAACTCGTATGTAGATACAAAGCTGACGAGTTAGTGCATACCTACAACCTATACATTTTGGGTTCTGTTTACCCGATGATTTTTATTTACTATACTAACCTAACCTAACCCGGGCGAAAAGGGGAGGTCATTTTTGGGTGAAACGGGCTATGCCCATTATATTAGTAAATAAAAATCATCGGGTAAACAAAACCCCAATGTGGACGTAACCCATTTCGCCCAAAAATGACTGTCTCCTTTTCGCCCGGGTACCCGTTTCACAAAAATGTTGTTTCTTTATGATTCCCGTTTTGCCCAAAGTAGTTTAGACCAATTTAAGTTGGCAATAGTTCAGTCAAATATTATATTTTAGGGAACGCTAAGAAGAAATGGTGCTGATTACGCAATCTACAAACAAATAGACAAGTACACAAAAGTATGTGTAATAATTTCAAGAATTAAGTGTAGGTATTAATAAATATATTTTGAACGATTAAAATCGATTTTATTATATGTGTAGATTTTTATTACTGAGTAAATTTGATTTTTTAATAATACGTTTTTATAAATATTGTGTACTAAATTTTAAATTAGTTAAATGCTTCGCCTGGTGGTGTTTTCTGGATAACGCTAAATGATACTCAAATATTAAAATATTATAATCATTGGCAACTTCGTTTTAAATTGGTCTAAATTACTCTGAGCGAAACGGGAATCATATAAAAACAAAATTTGGGCGAAACGGTTAGGGTCATTTTTGAGCTAAACGGGTCCCGCAAATTGAATCAATTCTCAAAGCACAATATGATTTTGCATTTATTGTATGTGCCTATGCTAACTATTGAGATCTGATATTATTACGATTTAAGATAGTTTGTATGTAATTAATAAAAATATTATACTATTTTATTTTTATGATATTTTCTACTATAAGATAGACACCTACTAATTACTATACTGACCTGTTAGCTGCCCTATACAGTATAAATATATTAAATAACTCAACGAAACGATATTTCCTTACTCGATTTTTTCATGTGAACCTCGTCGATACCACACACTCATTAATGAGTGCTGTTTACGAAGTGATAAAATAAAAAGAGTTATTTGTTGCACGGAACGCGTATATAACGACCTGGTATAATTTTTGAAAAAAAAATGTTCACCATATCTTTATTATATATGAATACATATGTAGATATAAGTTATATACCTATAATTTAACATGAAATCGTAAACAACACGAAAACTGGCCCAGGCCAAATAACCGAATTCGGAATTAGGTAATTTCGACAGAAACATAATAAGTAATAACATATAATAGGTAAGATGAATGATACATTAATTAAATTCACTTTTCATTATTCGACGTTCATTTGCACGAAAAGTGGAATATATTATCTAGGCCCGAGGCCACTGAGTAAAATATAATAATAATATGCTAAACCAAAAAAATTAAATATTAATTCGTCAGAACTGACGGAATAATCAAAGCGTCGTTCCAATTACTTGTTTGATAAAATATTTATTGTCAAATTGAAGACAATCAAACTCGAAAACTTGTATTTATTTCTTGTGTTACATCAAAGTAATAAATTCACTACTTAATATAGTTACACGCCTATATCAATAATTTAGATAAATATTAGCATGGTCAATAGTTTTATTATTAAAAAATACACACACACATACATACACAATATCACATACACGAGGAATGATAATATAAATTTACTATTCTTGAAAACTAAATTAGAACCTTGCAAATGGTTGAAAAGATGAAATATTGACGTTCATATTATATGTACACAATATGCATTTTCCCCAATAAAAATGTATTATATTAAGCAAACTTTATTAATATTTTAAAACTAACATATGAATGTACAGGTCGTGTCGTTTTGTTTGATCACAACAAATGGTTTTAATACTTCCACCGTAAATGACAATAGTTTACGCCGTATGACTATACAATACAAAATATTTCAATTGAAACTTATGCATTCAATTGTTTTTATGATTTTATAGTTTGATTAACATAGTTTTTCAAAAAAATGTCGATCACGAATAAAGACTTCTACGAAGATATAAGATCAACGTTAATGCTGTACAAAATTATGGGACTGACGAGCCTTAAAAATGTATTTTATGGTCGAATAGATTTTCAGTGGGGATCTAATCTTATATGGCCATTGGTACGTATTTAAAAACACGTAACTAATAGGTAGGTGTTATGTATATCCAACACTATTATATAGGTATGATTATTTATAATATACCTATTACCTCGTAATAGTACTAATTAATAGTTATTATTACCTACTACCAGATTATATTTTGGAAGTCTCTACATATTGTAATGTATACCAATTTAAAAATTGAAATGTCATTACCTAAATATTAAAATAAAATTATTAACTAAGCAATTAAAAGTAATTAAAAAATACTCGTTTAATTAATTTCGATATATTTATCCAACTACACATACGATTTAATTTAATTCTTTATAGTTTAGTTATAAGCTCTAAATTTAAGTACCTATTTGTACATATCTATAATATTATATAATTTCTAAATAATAATTTGTGTAATCCTCATCCAAACAACTTTGGATGTTCATAGATATTTGTTGAGTAATATAGATGAAATATGAAGGATATATAAATTAGTTAGGTACCTATATTAATAATAATTTATAAGTAGTGTATTAACTATTTTGATTTCGGAGCAATAAGAATTTTCAAAATGTTTTCCAGTTTGAAGTACCTATAGTAAAGACGATCAATTATTCGATATACCTACTTCATTACTTGTATAGGTAGAGAGTAACAGAAAGAAGTTTTTGAAATAATGTCTTTTCTAGTTTTTTTTGTGGTAGGTTAATTCTGCTGCATTGAGTTGAAGTAAGTATTGAAAGTTTGATATAAGACGTTGAATATTTATTAAACTTGTAATTTTTATGTACCTATATCTTTTAATTATATAATATAGAATACATTGTAATATCAAAACAATTTGTCACTCCAATATTTTACTAAATGTTATAAGTGAAAAAGATCATTGATTATGAATAAAAAAACATAATATATTAAGTAAATATAATAGTTTCTTGTTGATACACGAAGATATAGAATAGGAGATCTGACCACTGTGATCGAGTACAGACGACTGAACGTTAAGTATTGTCATAATAACCGCTATAAAAATATGTAAAATGGAGTCGAACAACGAGTTAACCTTTCGTTAATAAACAGTGAATCAATTAAATTAAAATATAAAGTTAAAGAATTGCTGTGATTGGGCGCCTTATGTCCCTGTTTGTTATTAAAAAAAAAAATAAACCAATCGAATATACCGAGTTGAAAATAAGTAATAAATCCATCCAATACATATTTTAAATTTAAAATAAATGTTTTTATTTTGTATTGTTTAAACAATTATGTGTCTTTTTATTTTTGATTGAGATCAAAAATGAAAATACTTAGTACTTTTCAAAATAATTGGGGAAAAAAATACGAACATTTGTTAAAATCTTAATTTTTTTTTATTAAAATATAATTATTTGGTAACCTCGGTCACCAAAATATTAGACCGTCCTAGCTCAGAATTGTTTTTCATCGTATACAATGATTTATCATTGAATTCAAATTTAACACATCCATTACAGTGCCAACTCAATGACGAGGTATACTTGACACCTACTTAACAGCAAAGCGGTTACCCACTTGACGGTTTTTTATTCATTATAATTTATAATACAATATTATTATTTGTATCATATAGCCAAACAATATTATTAACCTTCATGATTATTAAATCACAAATTTAATATTTTGTTCTAATTTGAAGACAAACCTCATTATTTTATGGATATAGTTTTTTAATTATCCTTAAAACTAATAAAACATCATAATATCTGATCTGAAATTAAAAAAAATTAGACAGCTTAAAATGTCTGCTAGGCTATTGAAAACCTGAAAAAAAATTAAACAGTACGATATATTATTGTAACGCCATAAAATATGAATAATATTGAGATACGCATTTTTTATGATCGGATGTAGACATTTTTAATCACACCGTGTTTTCAATGTTTGTCATTCAAGGTAACGTACATAACGCCGTGCTATTTGCTGGTGTTCAAAGCCATAAGAAATCCAACGGCTACTCTGTGGTTTTGGACGGTAAATTTCATACTCAGGGAATTTCTAAGTCAACTGACGTCGATCTACGTCGACATGCGTTTGCCGAAAATCATCGAGAACACAAACCGGTTCGACTCGAAGTACGGTCGGCCTACGGAACAAAGAACGCGTCCTCGTTACTACGTGGTCGCCTATCTAGGATGTACGTTTACATTGCTTGCGTGCGGCTGCATCGATATTTTGCTTAACAAAATATCGGCCAAAGTATTCTACGAGTCGATTTTGAGGTATGTGTTTTGTAATAATTGCATCATCCACCGATAATATATTACAATATTTATTATCAGGAACCCACGAGCAGACGCAGATCTAGAAATCTGAAATGGTGAGAATAGGTGGTCAAAGATGTTTTTTTTTTTAAAAAAGCCTACAAATATTAAAGCAGATATTTTTTTTAAATCATTACGAATTTGTCAATAATTATGATAAAATTAATCTCCGCCACCACTCACCAGTCAGTTTATAGGCAATGTCCTATTGTTAGAGTTGCAATTGACTGAATTCCAAAAAAAATAAATGTATAGTTAATTAGTTTATTAAGAAACTAAATTATATTATAAATACAACATTGTATGAGACGCCCATGGGGGGGTTAGCCTCATATTACCATATTGCCCTTACCCCCCTCCGATCTGCGCCTGCAGTCGCAAACACATACGTATCATACTATCATAGATGGGCACGAAGGCACTGTTGAAATCAGTTATTAGGTGTTAAAGTCGAGCATATTGTAGGTACTTAAAGTACCGACATTCGTAATCGAGTATAATATGAACTGCAGTGAAGAAAGTAGTTTATATATTTTTTTTTCACACTTAGGGAAATTGACCAACAGAGACAATAATATAGGTAGGTACATGTGCAGACGTGGGTGTATGGTGTTTTCTTATTATTATCATTACAATGTTACATAACGTCGTAATATTATTGCCTACTCGAGTCTATATATTATATTTAACTACCTATTATTGTTAAAATATTTTTCTTTATTTCATCATAATAATATATCGGCGCTACAAAAGTATATTGCGGCCGTACGGGTTACATAAGTGTATACACGATACGGTATAGTACGTAGGCACCTTTAACTAAACGAGCACACACCGGCAATAGACCTACAAACAGTACAAAGTACTATAATTATATATTCATTTCTCTATGAAAACTAACACGATACGGTGTTTCTACTGATGATACTGCGGTGGAGTAGATTTTTCGAGCAAAATGTCGTCGTCCGGTACTCCGGTTATCTGCGAACAAAATATAGAACGCAACATTTTTTAGCGAACGATTTGTAATGTTCCTCCGCAAACCCACAAAAAATATAACATTAAATCGACTTTTCTCTTTCTTTTTTTATTCTTTTTTATTTTTTCTTATCATTTGCTAATTATTATAATATGGCATGCGTACGCCTTCACTTGTTCTGAGACTTCTGCAGACTGTAGGGTGTCAATTCGTCGCGGGTCGCTATAAACAATTATTTGGCCACCATCTTACTATACGAATCTCCTCCCCGAATCCCCATCAACCCTACCCATACCTAGCGTCATCGGTCTCAAATACCGAATGGTATATAAATGTCTAAGATCAATTTTATTGAGTGGGCGGGTGATAGTCCCGGAATGTGTTAGTATATGAAATGTTGGACTTAAGCATTTTGAATTTTCTAAAAATTGCCTATATATATTTGCATAATACACACGGCATCTATTTTTTTTGAGTTGGGTGCTGTTTGATAGGTATATCTACGATCTACCTAGAAATGTTTGTACCCCACTCGCCAGTCCATATTATATTATTATTGTCTTTGTCTCTGGAAATATGAACCACTTATACAGTGTGCCCCAAAAGCACCGTATAATCATCCTAATTATCTCCGTGGCAAATCAATTATATAATATCTAAATGAGGGTTTTTCAAAGAGAAATGTATGCCATTAAATCGGAATTTGTATTGATTATTATTTACTGATAAAAACTGCACTTAAATAATATGTATGTATCTTGTATATATTAATATTATGTAGATGTGTGACTGTATCACAAAGATACTTAGGGCGATGCGGGACTTGTCGATACCCACTTAGGGCGATGTCGATACCCACTGTCGTATATTGTTAATAATATCATAAAATCATTGTATATGATGATTTTACTGCTATATGCTCTATGGTTTCATCATTTATTACCACGCTGCTGCAGGTACATGAGTTCGATATTTCCGCTGCTGTACTTGCTGTTCTGCGACGAGATGTGCATTCGCTTCCGGTCGTTGCGCACGCGGTGGCGCATGGAAGTGGCCAAGGTGCTCGCGTCCACGCCGCGGACCACGTGTCAAGTGCTGGAATCGGAGAGGCTGGCGCACGCGCAGCTCTGCGACCTCGTCGAGGAGGTACGCGTGGCATTCGGGCCTCGGATCACCACGTACCTGCTTTTCGTGTTCCTCGAGCACCTTGCCCGGTTCTACTTCGACACGTACGTGATGCCCACGTACAGGTTCAAGCATTCGGCGCTGGAGAACAAGGGCGTCAGCATGCTGGAGTCGTTGATGTTCCTAGGACACGCATGGATCGGTACATACCTGGTCGCCTATCTGTCAGACACGCTCACCGAATCTGTAATTAGATACATAATATTTTGGGTAGTAGGTACCTACGTCACTGCAGGCACAAGACATAACGGCTGCAGAGATGGATAAGCCAAACTGGTGGAGATTTGATTGAATTTTAGGGGGGCTTTCAATGTTTTTTAGGAGTGGGTATGCCCCCCAAGCACCCCCCCCACCCAATCACCACCTATGATAAGAACGCACGAGTATAGAACGATAAAGAAAGAGATTGATGGACCCGTATATAAGACGGCACATGGTACACAAAATGCTTGTTGATTTCGTGAAATCATCGTTTTTATTACACTGTCTGCGAACTGAAAGTTGAGACAAATGCCTTTTTAGTTTTTCAGAGTACGTTTGCCAACTGCAGTATGAAAATAAAAATACAGATCATGTTTTTATTGCACATGGCAAGGTGCTTACATGTATCTACAGTGAATTGCACACAAACGTTGAAACATCATAAAATATAACTACCATTTAAAAATTTAGAATATTAAACACGAACGTGTTATAACCAGTGGCGTATTTTCAATTTTTTTCTGGGGGTGGTCCAATAATTCCAACATAATATAGATAGGTACAGTACCTATAGTAAGTAACTGATACATAGAAATAGTTTTTAATAGATTATAAGAATAAAAAATAGTTGTTTTATTATATTTTATAATTTTCAAGTACAAAATCCAAGTGTCTTTTTTTTACAAAGTTTTATTTTTTTATTTGAAGACATATTTATTCCAATTCCAATTTCCAAACAATAAATAGATACAAATAATTTATAAATTATACAACTATAAAAAAAATAAAAAAATAAATTTGATGCCATTTATTAAATAATTATGAAATGTTAGGTTTTGTCAAATCTGTATTTACACCTATCACAAATGAGAGACAATAATTATTCTCATTACACGTTAACAATTAATATTATTTCCATAGCAGTTTAATAATATTATGTTGTCAACTTCGTGTTAACACGTAAAAATAATGAAAGGTTTAAATTATAGTATAAGTAAATATCACTCTGCTAATCTCTGAACAGAAAATAAATACTATATAAGTAGGCAAACATGGTTCTAAATGAATACTAATTGTCGGCCAGTTGACTCCAAAAATTACATTAATGTTTTATGTTATTATAAAAAATAATAAATTCTTTACTGCTCACATCGGATCAATGAGCTATTATTATTATTTACTACCTAATTTACTAGGTATATATTTAATTTGTACTTACATAAGTAATAGATCTAATATATTTTATTGAAGAAATAATATTCAAATACTTGCACTCGTAGCCGATGCCGTCGTTCGGTAACAAAATACATACATGAAGTATTTAGTAAATGATTCTACGACAATTGCCGTGTTTACAAAGCAAAAATTTAAATAGATAAATAATAGCTACCAGCTATACTGTCCTATAGAAATAGTTCATTGGAGAATGATGTGCGTCGTCAATTTCTTGCGATAAGAATGTTTTGACTTTTTTGAGAATTATTGATGTTTATCTAATATGGGTATTTTATAAAGTGTAATACTACAATACAAGGATAAGTTTAGTTACACGGGTTTTTGAACGTTCGGTCGTTGGCTAATTTTAAACTATATTTCATATAAATATTTTGTTCACGGGAAAAAACCTTGTCTGCGTGTGCTTACATAAATATCGGGGTCTGCAAATATGTAAAACTTTTTTTTCTTTTTTTTTTTTGAGAGATTCTGGGGGGGTCCAGTACCCCTGGACCACCCCCGTAAATACGCCACTGGTTATAACTATTAATATTTTAATAAAAAACAAAACATAATATAATAAGGTTAACCATCCGTTTACTATTATAATATTATGGAATGTTTGCTTGGCGTGACACGCACAATTACATAACAAATATTGTGTTTGTAAATTGTAATACTACTCGTCACTGTACTGTATACACTATACAGTGTGCCTACCTGCCGTAATAGTTGTTCGATAGTTAAGCTAACCTATTATACACGAAATAATAATATATTTTGGGTTTTTCCTAGTGTTCCATATGATATATTTTATCAAATCACTGTGCAGTATTGCAATAATATCAAAATCAAACATTATATTAAAATATCGATATTTTCAAAAAAAATTTTGCTCAGAGTATATAATTGAAAATTAAAATAACGATTTAAAAAAAACACATTTTTTAAACTATGAAAAGAAATTATTTTAAATCACGAGATATGCAAAAGTAAAATGATTGTATAGATCAATATTCAATTAACGAGGAGGATTGGTCACCTACGTGAAACTGCTGATTTGGTCTGTCGTCTGTCGTCGTAAAAAAGGCCTACGTAAATAACCTACTCGGCTACATGTTTGTTGAAGTTAATTATTGTTACAATCCACGCTAATTATGACAGTTAATTTTAAAGATTTCTTGGGTGATAAATATTTTATGAATCCGTGACACATCAATATACATGTTTTGATGGAGACAAGTAAATTAGTATCAGACACAGTATTTTCTTACTATGAGCTATAGGGAGGAGCACTCGTCACTAGCTAAATGGGACTTTCCATCTTTTTTAGGGGTTGAGTTTTTACAAATCTGAAAAAGAGGAAAGATATGTCAAAAAAAAGTTGAGAATGCCTGGTATAATCTTATTCTATATATTATAAAGTAATTCGAGACCACCGATATTATATAATATACATTTACCTACATATATATGATTTATATGTACACTGCAGTCATGTACGCACGTGTTTGTTTGTCATTGCGATTCGAGATCATATTACCTGTCTCATTAACGAAATATTTTCGCCTGACCACACAAACATTATTTAAACAACCCTGGTATCCGAGACAAAAATTAATTTTCAACTATAACACATCCTATAGTATAGGCTATAAGCTATCCTCTAACTAAATAATATAATAAGGCAAAGTTGTTATAAATATAATTGTTGTCGGGAAAATCAGTGACATTAAAATAATATAATATTATACAATATTGTCTATAGAGCAAAGAAATAATAACAGACTTAAGAAACATACCGATATGGAAATTACCACAAGACTGCTCTGAACAGGTATATATGACTTTTTGATTTTTTTTAATTTAAAATTTTAAACATTTTTACTATTTAATTTAAATCTAAAACTATATGATTTATGTTATAAATAAAATCTTATACAATCGTATTTAACGTTTCAATCATAACAAGTATTTAATTTCCCTTACTAGCTTACACGTGACATTAAAACTATAAAAATAAATATTTTTACGATTATGGGTACCTCCTTAACTTAAATGTCAAATGTTTTTCGTATAATTATATTTTTATTTGTTTTAACCGCTTAACAATGAAAATATATTTATTAGAACTCCAAATATCTACAGGTTGTATGCGGAAAATATTTCAAGTTTAAACTCAAATGGTTATTTGACATTATAGTTATCTCTGATTTCTTTTATATTTTTTTACAAAAATCTAGTCATAAAAACTTTTTAAAACATTGTTTAAGTCTTGTTATTCATTAGATCTCACATTTCGGAACAGGCGGCTTTTAGTTTTGGAAAGGTTAACAATAACTTTTTTGTTTTATTTTATATTTATATAGTATATACGTATGTTGACAATGTGTCGAAGACCTAAGTGGATAGATTGAAAACAATAAACTTAATAATAATAAAAATGATAAAAAAATAACGTCTTCCACCTTAATCATATACTTTACAACGATTAAATAATATGTTTATAGTTTACGATGCTCAAGTTATAATAAAATATTAACCATAATTTTTTTCTTCAATAATTAAAATACTAAATACCAGTTACCTGTTTATGCAGTTTAACTTAATATACATTAAATATTGCACAACTAGAACGTCTACAATTTAATCAATAGGTACCAAATATAAATAAATATTTATACCAAACACACACAATATTATATTGTATAGTTTTAGATTTTGTCAAGTTAATGCAATACATATAGTCGTATATAGGTATAGGTTTATGTATTTTAATGAATGTATTGTACACTGTGCAGGTTACTTTCTTCATGTCTCAAGTACAGAATTCTCAAACCGTTATTACAGCTTCTGGTCTATTCACGGTCAATAAAACTATTTTATCGTCAGTAAGTATAATAATGGCAATAAACGATCTTAATATAATTGTTACTGTCGTCATTCGTATATACCTAATGGTGTTCATAAAATACTAGTCGAATTGATTTTAGGTTTCTTTTAGTGCAACAAATAAATTGCATCTGACTCCAGTGTTTAATAATAAATTATATTATTAAAAAATGTTACATAAAAGTATATGCTTAAGGCTAACCAATTACACCAAGCCAATAACATTTAAAAAAACACTCGAAAAAAATAGCTATAGGTATATACCTACCATACCTACTCTACTATTCCAAATACACATAAATTATTAACTATGTTGACAATCGAAACACTTAAAACTGTATCGTACCTACTGTGCTATACTATAAATAATAGATTGAAATATAATTTTGGGATTATTTAAAACCCATCACTATATTATACTATATTATAATGACCAGTGTTGCGTGTACTGCAAAGCATACGTCCATCTCTGTACAAAAAATAAAAAAACAATTCAAGTCTTCGTGAGTGACGAATAAATTCTAAGAATATACGGACACACGTCATACTATAAGGACGGGTAGACATGTATAATTCACTCCACTCCAAACTACTCAGGTGAAGTGTTGTGTAGATATGTCGTGTTATTATTACAGTAAATATTATAATACTTACCATAAAATAATATGAGACATTATTATCGCACTCGAATAACAATATTGAATATTCAGCTGGGTGGGGCTGTTTTTGTTCTTCAATTTTCCGAATTATTTGAATTGTTTATTCTTCCGGCAGTGTCTGTATACAAGTGCAAAGTACCCTTTTTATATACATATTTGTACTATACATACCTATAAATACAAATATTGAACATATACTCGTGTGGCACTTTAATACTATTAGCTACCATAAAAAGTGTTTTTCTAGACAATGTTATACCTATACATGAAACATCGTAAATGTTGTAAATCCAATAGCTCAGAATGTAAAACGTGCATAATTATAATATGATATGGCTGTTTCTCATAAATCGTATAGGAACGTGAATATTGTCACCACACGTTTGTGTGTAAGAGATACCTATATATAATAGACATTAAGTGGTTTAAATGTGTTGACAAATCGTACACAACGCCAACGCGTTTGTGAATATTATTTTGCGTGGCATTGTACTCATTCAACGATAATTATTTATACCAACGTACATAATAATATGATATAGCAACATGTAGTTCAGATTGTTTTATGTAATGATCAAAAATTATTTGAACATTTCACAGCTTTATTTTTTTTTTTAATATTAACGTATTCTATTATAAAATATTAAAACGTATAGGTATGTATTAAACCACAATCGCCAAAACTAATATTTTACAAAACATATTTTTTACATGTCATCAATATATTTTTAAGAAAGTAATATTTTAAATATGTAAAATATTATTACGTTTCGCACAACATGTAGGTATTATATTATTATGTATCATTATTCAGTATTATTCATTAGTATTACTACTATAATAAAATACTTATACCTACCCAGTACCCATATAATTGAACGCTCTGTAATTTATTCTCGCCTAATTATATTATCAAGGTTCGATCATATACTACACTGATACATATTTTAAAATGCAAACATATTTTTTGACATCAGACATTCTAATATAATAATCAGAGACGGATTTACACAATTGCCGCCCCTAGGCAATTTTTTTTGCCGCCCCATTAAACTTATCAACGAGAAAACGAATTTTTAAATACTCATTTAACATAAGTACTAAAAAAATAAATCATAAAGACTGATGAACTCAACTAAACAATAATTAATGGCAGTTATGTTAATAAACTGTTCTAATAAAATGTGTTTATAAAATATAGTGTTTATTTACCAGTAATTTAAGTAGTATACTAATAACCAAATATGAAGTTTATCCGCCTTGAATGTTGTGTTGAAAATAATCGAATGTCTAATCAGAATAAACCTATTTTTTACTCGGCCGCCCTCTATTTCATAGTTCCGAAGAAAAATAAACAATTATTACATAATTTTATCTTTTGGATAGAAAAAGTTTTATTTTTGTACACATAATGCATAGTACGTACGAGTATATTATATAAAAATATTCACAGTTACTGGTTTATAATTAGACTATCGTTCCAATACGAATCGATCGTCACCCTTAATCCTTATTCGTATTAAATATATCATATCTGTATGTATTGTGCGTGTAGTGTGTGTACGCCGTGCGATCAAACCAACTTATTGGTAATTATTACAACTTAGCAAAAAAACAAATTAACGAAATATGTTATCCATGTTTAGTATTTATATAATAGATCTACGTTCCGGCAGTCGTTAGATAATTTACTTGGACGTTTATTGTTATGTATTATAAAATAAAGAAGAAATTATATTAACAAGAATATTATTATACTTAAATATTAAACATTTTTTTTCCATCCTTCAGAGTAATCACCGTACATTAGAAAATCAAAAATAAACTTAGAGTATTCTCAATAAAATATTGACCTAAAATTGCCGCCCCTAAAAATTTGCCGCCCTAGGCAACTGCCTACTTTGCCTGACGCTAAATCCGCCACTGATAATAATGATAAAAATTATTACTTAAAAATAAAATCTAAATTGTACATAATATAATATTTGTATCCTTACGTCTTCATTGTACACCGTCGTCACTAACATCAGTACACTTTTTCATTATTTAATGCTATGGGTTTTGACTTTTGAGTCACCAAGTCTCGCAAATTAAATTTGAAATTAATTAATGTAAAAATGCATAAGAATATATTTTGGTGGATTATCGTTGGATAATAATCATAAAATATAATATAGGTATCCTCATACATTATATTTATATTTTCATAAAATGTAAAATCGCATATAAGGCATAAGTCGATTTTAAGCAAAATAAATGTAACAAAATATTATTATATAGACAATATTAAATTTTATTTTTAGGAATAAAAATTAACATGTTCGGTTGTCAATCATTTTTAAATATTTAGGAATTTTTGTTTTAAATATTTTATAATTTGTTCTGTCCCATTCTATATTCCAAGGTATCATTCTAACTATGCTATCAATCAACCACTCCGTCTTGTATGCAGATAGCAAACTTGGACCCTAAATTCTCTTTTTATAGACCATGTACTACAGATTTTACTATTCGTTTGTTAACTATTTATAATTTGCTTAATTTGTTTAGTTTAAGATGTTATTCATATATTTTACTCAAAAGGAGTTTGACGTTTATTAAATAAAAAATACAATTTTAAGAAGAAAATTATCGAAACACATAATATTATTACTATCCTCCTAATATTCATACACAATTGGTTATTATATTCGAGATTACATTGATTATTTTGCTAAGTGTCGTCAGTGGGCGGCTTCTTACTCAATTTTTCATGCCATGTTTTCTCTTAGCACATAAGCTTATTGTACTTACTTGTATAGATTGTTTATATTCTAATAAATATTTAAAAAAAAAAAAAACATTGATTATTAATAACTGTAAACGATAAACACAAAATCTGAAAAATCTGAATTAAAAATCAAATAAACACAAATTGTCAATAATAACAATCGGCAAATAGACATCACTAAAATAGTAAAATGAAATATTTTCAAGTTTCCATAAGCATGATATATTTTAATACTTGGGTTGACAACTCCAAGAGATGATGAAATAAGTATATGTTATTTGATCATTGTATATCGTTTACCAATCATATATAATTAAGACCAACATGATATTAAAATAGATTAAAAGCTTTAAGACATCGCAATTATGTGTATCTAAAAATAATCGTAAGCATCTGTGATACCGTGATAAGTATAGGTGGTATTATAGGTACTTATCTTCAATTACTAGAGTAGAAATTTTAACAATTAAGCGTATATAATTTATGAATACAAAGTTGAATTGCTGCAGCACTGCACGTATTATTGTAAATTATACAAATATACAATAATAAAATTGAAATTTTAAAACCTATAGTATAAATACATAGGTATTCCCAATATTTACTTATAACATTATATGAACTTTCACTGTCATTGGTTAATCGGAAATTGTCTATATAGGTACACATTATTTTTATTTATTTTTTGATATTTGTATAGAAATTAAGGTACGTGTGTTTAGGTACTTAAATTTTAGTCAACTCACATTTTTGTGTTTTTTTTTTTGTTCTTTTTTTTAGATAATAATATCATTGGCTACGTACATTATAGTACTCATACAATTGGCGCCAGACTTAGGACGCGTATTTATAGAATAAATTATGCAATATAAATAATAATAAATAATCATAATAATCATAAGTTACAAATACATTTAGAAATGTAATTTTACTAAACAATAATACACTCGCTAACTTCCCACGCACACAGTGGCGACTCAGCCGATGCACTCTTTGGGGCACGCCCATGAAATAATGAAAAATAAAATAAACACGTCTCGAGGAATTTTTTCGTACACTTCAGGCATTCGTTGCCCTTCAAAAAATTCATATTAACAATCACCATCGCATATTATATTTACCCGTTTGGATTGATCTCGTTTTGGTCTGGTTAAGCATTATTTCGCCCAGGAAGTCAAACGCTACGTAAATGGAACGATCGGATTTTTTTTTATGATTATTATTATTTAATTTTACATCGATAATGTTTCCCTCCATTATCTTCGGTTCCTTAGGGCGTATCCGTTAACCTTGCTCGCAATGCAAGGCAATCAGCACTCGGGCGACGATCTTTTATAAATACGCTATCCAGAGACACCAGATAGTACAGTTCTCGTTTACTAGTTGCCGTAGCACAAGACAATATTGAAGAAATCATGAGCCGATTTGTCGTAAGTACATTTTATAACACTATAATAAAATTATATTATATACTATTATACCTACATTATAAACTCCGCGGTGTCTGAATATAATACATTTGGATAGAGACTTCGTACGATCGATAAAACTATTAAGTTATATTTTATAGTGAGAATTTATTATAAAAATATTCTAAGTTACATTTTTAAACAAAAACACTTTGAAAGCTACTGATAGCATTTTAACTTGAACTCTAAATCAATTCGTGCCATGCAAGTCTTGTTCACTAGTACCTATATTATGAATACAAACTATTCTCGAGATACTTTAAGCACATAGCGTATAATATTAAATATTAATAATATATAACAAAATCTAGTTGATATTAATAAAAAAATTGTTTTAAAATATACCTTTTAAAGTTTCAATACGATACACTGATAGTGCTAAGCCGTTTTCTTTGGTACGATACACTCAAATCGAGAAATATTTTATGATTTCACTACGGTGTGTATTTTTAAAGTTTCGAATTGGGTCTTATATGGCTTTCGTCGTATAGATATATTACTATATTATTTTAAAGACCTGGAAATCGATATAATTCTTTTAAAATATATGCTCGAAAGTTGGGGTCGCAACCCCGTGACTTTGTGACAATCGTTCTTACACCGGATACCCATGTCGATTTCAGGTATTTGTCTCTTTGGCGTTGACGTCGGTGGCGTTGGCAGCCCCCGCCCAGCAGAACGCCGCCATACTGACCGACGCCCGGTACCTGTCCAACAACGGTCAGTTCGGTGCCGCTTACACGCAGGGCGACGGTGTGGAGTTCAAGGAAGAGTCGGATGCTGATGGTAACAGACGAGGCTCTTACAGTTACTTGGACCCCAATGGCCAAAGGCGCACAGTCAGCTACACCGCCGGCAAGGACGGTTTCAAGGCCACCGGCGATCACTTGCCAGTAGCCCCGTCTCCAGTCGCGGCACCCGCTGCACCCGCACCGAAGTCGGGTTCATGGCAACAAGACCAATGGTGAGTAAACCAGCTACCCCTTACCCCGACGAGGGTCGTAGTAGACCGGTTGCAAACATTTGACTTTTCGGACTCGAGATATTAAATAGAGGGCTAGGTTAGGTTACTCTGCAGAGTGAGAGACCGCGATGCACACTTCCAATTTTTTTTAAACATTTTTATACCATGCGCCGATTGTAGTGAAGGTCAATTACGAGCGTCGTCTATACCTCTACTGACGACGCGCAATTTCTTAGTCGTGACAGTTTTATGACTTATGGAGTACAGAAGTGCTTGGTTCCATAATAGTTTCTGTTTGTTGCTGCTCACGATCTATACTTCAGCACTGGTTGACGTCCGCGGTCGTTAGGTAGGTAATCGCGGCATGGTTCCAAAAAGTATAATACAGATGAGGTTAGAGCGCGAGATCGCTACCATCGTTCGCTCACTTGTGTACATAGGCGGTACAATAATATCCGTGACTCTCGGTGGGGGGAGGATAAGTGTTTTATTTAAAAAAAAATTTATCCGATATACTCGATATTATACGAGTTCACATTTATCTGTACTTTCCGTTCATAATTATATAAAATATATAATTTCAATGCGAGTTCTACTACCTACCTATATATAATATTATAGTCGTCAACCATATATATTTTTTACATCTGCAGCCGGATATAAAACAATATAATATTATATATAATGGTGGGTGGACGCGACATATATGTTTTTTAATGGGTACTGTTTGTTATTACTTCCAACAGCAAACGATGGTCTTGACATACATTATAATATTTATATGCTGCTTAACAAATAATTTCAATTTTATTATTTGGTTGAAAATGGATTTTTAATTGTTTGTCACAATTATTATGACAGTTTAAAAGTTTAAACCGTTGGTTCTCGTAGGCTGTATCCTACAAACAATGACAATACCCTATATAACGTGCGTTTTTCATTACACTGCCTATATATTATTATAATATGCTGTCCTCTACCTGTGGTGAACTTTAAGCCGAAACGCGAGTTTCTATTTTTAAACTTATTTTGATTTGATTTTAGGTCTCAAGCACCAGCAGTCCCAAACCAATGGAACCAAGCACCAGCGGTCCCAAACCAATGGAACCAATGGAACGCAGAAACAACACCCAAGTACGACGACGGACAGTGGAACCAATGGAGCTCAGAAGCCGCATCGAAGTCTGATGATGGCCAATGGAACCAATGGAGCTCAGACGCTGAAGCAGCAAAGTCTGATGACGGCCAATGGAACCAATGGAGTTCAGAATCATCTAACGACGGCCAATGGAACCAATGGAACTCCGCTCCATCGACTGCGGCGCCAAAACACAGTCAATGGAACCAATGGAACTCCATCCCAACCACTGCCAAATGGAACCAATGGAACTCTGCCCCGACCCCACCGCCCACGTCATACAACGTCAACCACGCTTCCGGCAAATTCAACTTGAACAGATCTCCAGACGGTTTCAGCTACACGTTCAGTCAAAACTGATGCGCACCTTTAGCTAAGCCCTAAGCAAAATACTAAATGTAACATATTGTTCTTCAATCGGTTTTGTTTTTATATAATATTATTAAAGACTAGTCCACGTTAAACAAAAAAATTAATAAAACAATTCTATAAAATATATAATACAATTTAATTATTTCTTTCGTTCCTGAAAGTTACAACATATACAATACTTATCACGCATAGAATATGGTTTCCGGATATTTATCCATCGAAATCATCACTAATTACCTATTACAGACGTTTTCCAAGCGAACATTTTTGAATCGGTTTTCGACGTCGATTTTAATTTTTAACAGGTAATATTCTCCAAAACAAAAAATATTCTATGTTACAATCGAAAAAATAACAAAAAAAAAAAAACTCAACAACAACAACAACAACAATGCTCCGAGTTTTCATTCGCCATCTGTGAACGCCGCAAGCGATGTCGATGGACCCTCAACGTCTACGACGGAATCGGAACAGCCTGTCTGTCCTTTGGTAGTATCATCCTGTCCGGCGAGCTGGTCGATATGAGGCGCTGGAGTTTCCAAAGGTATTTCGTTCGTGGTCGAGTCAGTAACGTCGTCTTCATAGTACTCCCAAGTATTATCTTCCGTTGTACCATCCGACTCGGTCGTATACACCTCATCATCATCGTCCGCCAAGGAGAAGCTTGGATTATATCGATCGATGGTACCCAACCGTCCCGGAGCACATCTCGATGTCGTAAGTACTAAGAAGAATACAACAGATTTCGCCTGTAAACGATAATATAGTAATAATATATTATATTATTATTAATATCCAATGAAATAATTCATAATAATTTACGTCAAATTTATGAATAATTTCGGTTTCGGTAATTTTATTATAATAACAATAATATAAAATATGCGTGTGTACGATTAGCTCTTTTACTTACGAACAGAGATTTCATGGTAACAGAGAGTGCGATAAATCTAATTTGAGCATGAATTCAGTTGCCCCAGGGCTTTTATAGGAGGACGGATGAAAAAAACAACAAGAGCGCTCCAGATCACGTAGTTCAATGTCAACTGGTCCATATGCGTATCTAAATAATCGACGTTGGGCGTATTCGTCGTTGTTGGTTTTAAATATTTTATTCGTACAAAATAATTGTTTTTTAAACACTTAATGACAAAACACTTAATTTTACTCTATGTAGGTACACGATATTATTGATTTTTTTTATTCCTGATATTTCAGCCCTGCAAGACATAAGACCGCTATTACATCATATTGTATTAGATACTTATTATTGTTCAAATCGTGAGTTAACACATATACACGTATATATAAGCGTATACTTAAGCTACCAGTGAGTAATGTTTTAATTATATTTGTCTGTATTTTTTATTATTTCCTTGATTATTTTTTTTATCTTTATTTTAAACGATCGAGTTACAGCGAGGTGTCCACAATTCAAATATTATTAATAGTTGTTTCTCCTATTGTAAAATAGATAACACAAAGTCGTTACCCAACTGAAAACGGCTGTTGAACTATTATGGTTTAAACGTCTGACTAAACAAAAGAATAATATTATGAGTGTAAACTTAAAAACAATAATTTGTAGTTATGGAGTTAGCTTCAAGCATATAGGCCAAGAAATATAATTGGAGAGTATTTTAAACAGTAAATTTGTTTATGCAACATCATAGGCGATATTTCTCATAATGTTTATTTTTATATTAACTAATATATATACTATATAATTTTATATTAATTAATCATGTACATTATTTTCATAATTAGGAGGTAAACATATTTTTAATACCTAGTAGGTAAGTAAAAATTACATACAATTGTTCAAATTTAGGTTATTTAAATAATAAAACCTTATGGCATTAAAAAAAAAAAAAAAAAAATTGGAGAAGTGTTAGTGCAGAAATCTTATTGGTGATTAAGACACCTGACTTCGACCTATGTATATCATTACAGTTTAAATTATTTTTATATGAAGTTTAAAATCAATAACCTGCATGGGATAATCTAGCGATTTTCTAGAAAAATCTCTGTAATATGTGCACTTGTTCATCTGTAATTGGCATACGAATAAATTGATGACATAATCCTGCAATAGCTGTGTTAACAGTACGGATAATTATACAAGCGAAGATTTACTAACACCAAGAAAGTAACCAGCAGTAATAAGAAAACTCCTGTTGCATAGAATCGTAGTGTAGTAGGTAATAATTCGTTTATAGATGCTATTGCACAATTCCTTAAAAAATATAGATAAATTGAAACATATTATTTAAAAATTGAAAATTATTAATTGGAATGAATCAAAATAGTATTGACCGATTCCAACATGTAGTAGGTTGCCATTTAAAAATAGTTAGAAGTATCATCAGAAATTCATAAAAAAATTTTTTTTAAATCTAAGATTTTAAAATGTAATATAAGATTCCTCATATTAAGTTTGTCTACATTTATCAAAAAAAAAAATGTTTACAAAAAGTCAAATTACATTTTTATCAACATTTGAAGTTCATTTTTTTACAACATTTGATATTCACTCGATTTATCGCTTAGAGATTTTCTCATTTTGTTGTAATTCATAAACGAATAACTGTAGATACATGCAATTTACCCAAAATGTTTATTATATCAATTCCCATACTTATCATAGTACTATATTAAATCGTGGTTGTCGAGGTCAAATATCACAGAGTACCAATGGTATATTTATTTATTTATGACTATTATACCACGGTTAATTTACATACCGCACCAGCCACCAAGCGCTTATGAATTTTAACCTTTTCAACATATCAAACGTTGGTGTTCGTACTGCAAAACATTTTCCACTGTAGAATTTGCTCGTTAATGACTTACTGTTTCACATGATGAAAATGTATAAGTATTAATTTCTGGGATCTTTAATAATATTTTTGATTATTATTTATTGTAAAAACTTTTGGAATCGTAGATAAATGTTAAGTACTGATTTTTAATTTTTCTCAAATATCCTAGCCCCTAGTTGTTGTCTTACTTTCTACATTCATATTAACTTATTTTAATAAAGTTGAAAGTAACACATTTCTCCATAGAAATTACTTTTAAAAATTAATTTCGTTACAATTGCGTTAATTTAAATAAAATATAATGAAACTACCACAGTGTTACTGCAAAAGTAATATTTCGTTACACTAATTTGTAATTTGCGTTAAGCTTTACTACCCAACACTGCGGAGTGACCTGTATTATCCTTGTACACGTACTGTCCTTTAGTAGTACTATCCTGTCCGGCGAGCTGATCTATATAATCCTCTTCACTTTCCACAGGTATTTCGTCAACGGTCGCGACAGGAACGTAAAATTGAGAGCAGTGAAACACTGAAACTTATTAGGTATTCCGTCAGACTATAGGTCGGAGCAATCACATACTCACCTCGGTCAAGGATAAGCTTCGAATATATCGATCGATCGTACTTCCCGGAGCACATCTCGATGTCGTAAGTACTATGAAGAACAAACGGATTTCTCCTGTAAACTATAGTAATAATAATAAATTATATTATTAATAATATATATATAATGAAATAAATCATATACGAGCGTGTAATTTATGAATAACCGTGGTTTCGGTAATTATTATAATAATAATAATATAATTATATAAAATATGTGTATGTACGATTAGCTCTTTTGCAGACGGTAGATACTTATAACGATTAACGAACAAAAGTTTCATTGTAACAGAGAGTGCGAGAAATATATTTTGAGCTTGAATTCAGTAGCCCACGGGCTTTTATAGGATGACGGATGAAAAAAAAACAACAAAAGATCACGTTAAGTTCAAAAGTCAGCTGATCCATATTCGTAGGTATCTAAATAATCAACATTGAGCTTATTCGTAGTTGTTAGTCTATCTTATTTTATTCGCACAAAATAATTGTTTCAGCGTAATTGTTTTTTAAAAATTTAATGATATTACTTAAGTACATGATATTATTATTGATGTTTTTTTATTTCTGAAATTTCAGCCCCACAGGACAAGAGACTGCTATTACGTCAAATTGTATTACTTATTATTGTTCAAATCTTGCTTTAACACATATAGTCACACAAGCATATATAGGCTTATACAACCTTTGCTTCTTCATATAATTCAATTTGACTTTAGTTTATTGGTTTATGATATGAAAATATTTCACAACATTATAATACATTATATTATTTATGTTCTTTGTACCTACTTTAGGCCACACTATTATCGTTTATCGTATGCAATTGATTACTGTGTAAATGGTATATTATAGTACTGTACGTATGATTGTGATCATTGAGTAGTAGGTATATACTATCTTATGAATATTAATTTAAACACATTAAACTAATGTAACTGATTAATCGATGAACATTAAATGAACGAACTATATGGTTTTATAAACATTGGTATACTTATAATACTGTATAGGTAGACCTATTCAAAATATATAAATAATATTTCTATTTTTCATTTATTGTTTGTTTGTTTTTTTTGTTTTTTTTTTAACTTTGACTACATTATAATAATTAATAGGGCATTTTTTAGTACCTACTCGATTTAAGCTATTTAAGCATTAAATGTGGAAACTCTTGTTTAAAAACTCTATAGGTACCTACTTAATTTATAATTTTGCTTCAACGCGTGTATGAAACTATAAAATCATGATTTTGAGTTTTTTGTTTAATAACATACAATATGATGTTGCATATTGTAATAACATAATCTAGGTAATTGATATTATATTATCTGCCTACGAGTATCATGCTGATTAATTGTGTCACAGAACAAAAATATTCCATTGAATTATAAAATAAAAGTTTTTAATTATTTTCACTTCTATAGAGGTATAGACACTTTGCATGATCCCATTATATTTGTAAAACCAATTGGGATGTAAGCCAATTGATTTTATTATTATAATTTTTTTTTTCTGCATTCCAGTTCATAGTTTATAATTTAAATACACATAATAAACAGGAAAAATATCGTTATTTTCTTGCAGAAATATTGCCAATATTACACAACGTCGTAGGTATGCTATATTATAATAGTTACGATTTTATATATACGCATTTTTGCTTTTATTTATATTTTAATCCAATAACACAAGCATCGATGATCAAATACACTACTTATTTACGTATGTTGCGCATCGGATAATGAATGTTTTCTTTAATATTTTAATTTTTAAACAATTGCATATTATGAGCATTTAAATTACTATTATTAGGTATAGGTATTATAACATAAGCATTTATTGCATTATCATTTGTAACATAAGTAGATTACTATTTTTAGGACATTCGTGCTTAATAGTCCTAATAATATATAATATAAAACATTAAACATTAATTGGATTTAATTATTTATCATGAGCGCGAATTAGAAATATTATCCAGGCAACATTAACTGCTAATTTATACTTTAATACCAAATCAAATTTTGTAGGTACTTCTCTGCTATGAGACCAGAGTTTAAACAACGTATATTAATTCTCTAATTACATTTCATTAATCTGTGTATGTATTTTTAAAAAAAACCGGGAAAGTCGTATTTCTGTATAGTAGGGGTCGAGTGTACCTATTGTTATTAAGTAGGTCACTGTATTGGATGTGCCAAATTTAATTCAATGATAAATTACTGTATACGAAAAATGACTATGAGAGGTGGCCATATTTCTAAGAATATTTTATTTTATATTCATATTGCCAAAATCATAGAGCATATTTAATATAGTAATATTTTTTAATTATTAATTTCAAATAAATCATAAGTCAATACCGAAGTACTAAAGAAATTTGTGAATAGTTCGTGGTATATAAATAGCTAAAATATCTTAAAATTGAAAATTTCATTGTATGTACTGTGTACTAAAATAATAAAAATGTGTTAGTGAAAAATTGCAAATTCTTATGAATAATATTTTTTGAATTACAAAAAAATTAAATAACTAAAATCGTTATTTCTCTTGTTTAAAATTTGAAACTCAACATTGAAAAAATAATACATTCATCGCTCCGCTCAGAATTTAAAATGATTGAATTTTAATGTTACACTTTTATATGATATACAAATCCCTTGAAGGCATTGAAGGACAGTTGACATGCGAAATCAATTAAAATATATTAAAAATAGTAGACGTGTAACATTTGATTGAACGTTTTGAGATGAGAAATTTTTTAAAGTATTTACCATAGAAGTTATAGATAACAATTTGTAAATGAAAGTATTGTAGTAAGAACAACTACAATTAATGCTAACTATCTGCTAATAAACCATTAACCCAGCAATGCATGCACAAAGGAGTGTTCACCGGATTGATAAGTCACTGTGAGAATTAGACCTATACTCGTCCTAATCTATTCAAAACATATAATTTATAGCAGAACGAGTTCCTCATGAGAGATTATTATTTTTTTTTTTAGGTTAAATTATGTAGGTTTATACATATATTATATTTAATAGTTACTTACTTACTGAAAACATAATTTAATGATAGTTTCTATGTATTTTAACCAGATTATACGATTTGAGTTATAACTTATAACCCTCGGAGTAAAATAATCGCTTAATTTACCTGGTAATTTTTATCAATCCAACTCTAGTACGACTGTCTCTCGAGTGGGCCACTGCAGCGTGTGTCCTTGTATTTGGAGAAAATGATAAATATTGTATAAAAATACGATTCTGTGTGGTGTTCAGTGTGAACCTACCCAAAAAATGATCAAGGTTTAGTTTAAAAAAAAAACAGCAGATTATCTGGAAAACTACCAAAACGTTTAAGATATGACCTATTTAAAATCTGACTTGTAATCAATTTTAAATCCGTATGGATGCTGTGCTTGTTGCTATCCCCAAATGTGTTTTCAATACAGAAATAAAAGCAAATTATTTGCCTGATATAACCTAGGTATAGTTCCACGCTCAGTCTATATACCTAAGAGTATAACACAGATCGGCTATCGTCGGGATGTAGATACCTATAGGCTACAACAGGGGTCTCCAAACTTTTTTATTCAAGGGCCACAAAAAAAATCAAATGCTCTTAGAGGGCCAAAAGTTTATTAACACATATAATTTTTAATTTTATAATAATATAGGTACCTACCTATATAAATAATATGTTTACTTTATATTTTTGTATAAAATATTCTTTACTTTACAATATACTTAAATAAAAATAAATAGGTATAAATATAATATAATATAAATACATTTTTGAAATAATTTTTTTATTTATATTTACCTATGAGTCCTATGCGGGCCACTGGCCGGTTAAAACTTGTTTACGGGCCGTAGTTTGGAGACCCCTGGGCTACAACATTCCTACTCCAAGCTCATTATTAATGATATAATTTCCTAATACACATAATGTATATATTATTGAACATGAAATATTTACAATCAGCTTTACGCGTGTTTAGATATTGAATACATCCAACCGATAGAAATGAATAAATGATCCTTTTCCATTGTAGTATTATATACTATGATCATATTATGAATGTTATGATATTGTAATTTTTTTCATAAACAATATTTATTTGTATTGAACTTAATGAGTTTCTGTACCCACGATAAAATAACAATGTGCCAAATCCTAAATCAAATAATATTTGGCAAAATATCCACAACAATATTATGTAGGTATGTCAAATAATAAAGTTGAATTATGAATAAATATAAATAATTTAAATAATAAGGTTGCGTAAAAATCCGTCCACAAAAATGCTAATATTTGGCCTGATTTTTTTAGTTTGTTCTATCATATTGATATTGTGCTTTGAACTTTGAAGTTTATCTAATACGATATGATTATTAAAATATAGTTTACACGTCTTGTTTAACTCTATAGAATAACCATATTTCTTTTTGCACGTTTAAAATTCAATACCAACATAGGTACTGTATACGCGCCGAAAACATGAATAATATATTTTATACATTACAACCTAACGATAAAACACTAATTAAATGTATAATACGCAGTTTCTATTACAATAATTACTTGACTAAGTCAACTGAATTGATTGTTTTGTAATTGGTTGGTCGTTTGTCCCTTGCGATTCCGCCTTAAACAGTTTTCACTGCACATCCATTTTTATCACTTTTCTGGAAACATTTTATCTTTATTTCTACAAAATGTAGGTATTAATTTTTTTTGCAATCTTGTCTTTACGTCTTTTTTTTACAATTTTCACAATTTGTGTCGTCAAACATGTATTTATTGCTTTGATACTACCTAAAAAATAAAAACTTTTTTTAAGTCTTTGACTAAGGAGGATACAGTTATCAATCCGATAAATGAACTACGTTTAAACCCAGGTTTTTTTAGTACAACACTATTCTTTAGGTCATATTTAAGTTTCCTAGTTGAAAAACACGAATATGTTGTTCAAAACAGTAACTTATAAAATGTTATTATAATATATTATTCACATTCAAACGTACATTGGTACTATTAAAGGTAAAACGAACAATACACTGTTATTTTAAAAGTTAAATGTCCGAATAAAAAAAGTTTGCTCCTATAATTGTTGTGTGATTGATGTTGGTTATATTTTTTTTGTTAAATTGTACCTTTATAATATTTTTCAGATGCCAATGCTATAATGCTTATAAATGTATAGCCTACATATATTTACTTTATTTTAATTTTTTTAATATAACTTAGTAGTTTGACCTCGAACTTTGTATCCGAATAAATGGCTTTTTAAATACGAGTAATATTCGAATCATTTAATAATCTTTTATTACTATATTATTATTAAAAAATGAGCATGAAGAAACGTAAATATATTAATTATTTACCTTACCATATGCTGTGCATGTTTTGTAATATAGCGGGGTTAGCGATCGGTATAGTATAATAATTCAGTTATCAATTAATAGTATGAATTCCTGAAATCGACTGTCGTAAGTATCATAACAATTGCATTTTACATTTTACTATACCGGTAATGTACGAGGACGTTGGTTTTGTGTAAGTAATATTGAATCCTAAATTAAACGGCTTATTTTTGAAAAAATGAAAAAAAAAACTATTGTTTATATGTAATTATTTTAGTGTACTGCATATGGGTACATTTTTCAGCATTTGTGGACATTCCAAGAAACCTGTAAGTATAATATTTAAGTCTTAAAATATAGCAATTATTAGAAACATCAAACATTTTAAGAAAAATATTTTATTTTTTACTATTGATCTCACTAAACTTCAATAGGCTAAGGCCATTAGTTTTTTGTTTTCCGTAATAATTTATAGAATCGGTTAGGCATAGGTTACATAACTTATATAAAATATTCTGATAACGTAAAATTTGAATATGTATAATAATAATATAATATTTGTCATTCTAGTAATTTATTATCAGACTTTTACTTTATAATCAATAATTCAACTGTGCAGTATGCATTCGTAGGAAATGAACATTGCAGGACATTGAACTTTTAAATTAAACGTAAGCGTATTAAAAAAAAAATGACGTATTTTCAAAGTTTTCCGGGGATAAGATATTAAATCCAATATCAATCATTTTCGGTACCACCTATTTGAGGTAGGGCTGCTATTCGTTTTTATTAAACACACTCGTACCTTAGAGACAAGGGATAAAATAATTCACGCACATTGTGTGTTGACCTATTTCACGTAACAGCTGCAATAAAAAAACTTTCTAGAAAACAAACTAAGCAAAACGAATATAGTCTAGTCCGACCTCATAGGGTTAATATATAAATAATAATAGACCCCAGACCAACAATGTGACGCGCATTGGCGCAAATAGGGGAGGGTGGCTTTGGGGGAGTACTAATTTTTATATTCTGTGGTACTAAGCAATATGGCCAATGGGGAGGGGGGCTTGAGTCCCCCCAAAAAATTTAGTCAATCTGTGCCTATGGTGACGCGTTATACGTGTGTGTGTATATATATTATATATTATTTACAATGCATTAATCGTCAAAACTATAACAATTAATACGTTTGCAAATATTTTCGATTTTGATTTCGTACCAAGCATTCCGATAAACCAATATAATATAATATATGGTTACTTATTACACTTATGATGGCTGAATAATTTTGTCGTATTTCAATTTATCGATCGCACGTCCCCAGTCGCCACGACTATCATCAACGCTTCCGCTCTGAAACGGAACAAAACGGATCGTGGGCTCTTATCACACGCACAGCGTACAAATAATATTGATTTATAAACATTTAACGTTCACACACATATATCATATTATTTGTACTTCGTTCCGGGGGACAATGGAAACGAGCCCATTTATTCCGAGATAAAACGTAACGTTTTAGTCGCTCGCAATCCGTACCGAAATATTGTCATCGGAACTCCAATAGGATAATACCTATAATATTGTATTATTACAGTGACACGATGTGGTCGAAAACCGTCACTTTTACTGTTTACCTGTGGCTGCTGGCCGTCGCCGATTTCCAATTAGCGTTCGCAGCCCAAGAGGCCACGTGAGTATATTGTGCATTTTGGTGTATTTCTCAGCATATTTTTCCATACATTTTTCCATTCGTTGAAATCCCGAAAAATATAATATTATTATATATTATAACAGCGGGGGAATGGCCAAATGATGACATTGCTGGTATAAACCATACACTACCGACGTAATAGTGATTTTAACCGATACAACAACTTATAAAGACATAATAAAAGATACACATTGTTTCCATGTAACGCGTAACCCTGAAATCGTTTTTTTTTGGTATAATTAATTTAAATTATAATTTTTAACATTTAACTATTAACAAAACTATAGAAAATAATTATTTTTGTGTGTCATAAAACACTTGGTATTTTCACCACCGATAATAAGTAAATTGCAAACGATATGTCTGTAAATAAATAATATATTATAATAATATATATAGGCACGAAGACATCAGAACGGCAATTTATTCATTCGCGCACTCGTTGCGCGATAACGTGGACAAATTGGAGAGACACGAACGGCGAGAGAAACAATCGGGTGATCAAATGCAAAACATGCTGTTGACGATCGTGAACAAGCAGAGGGATCAGTTCGTAGAAGACAAGGAACTCGAGACGGCCATCAAAAGATTGGAAGAGAGTATGAGGGCATTGACGAGAGCAGAAACAGAAGAGGTGAGAAACTTATACAACGAAAAAACTTACAAATTAGCAATTAGTAATTACACACTATTGGAGAATATTATTCTCTATCGATGTCGAGATTATTCTACACATCGATAACGTCGATATTTTTAAACGTTTAAGATTACGACAAAACAGTTGAGCTTAGAATATTATAAATTATAATATGTCTTAGTGATATTTTTCGGGAAAAAATTTAAATAAAACGATTACAATTCGATTTAATATCTAACTATAAATTCCGAAATCCGGGTCTTCGTTACTAGGAAGTGAGTGAGAATAGAGTAAATCGGATAGTAAATTAAATAAAAAGTATGATGAAATAAAAAGCAAAAACGTTATGAATTTAATTTGTATTATTTTAAGGCTTTTTTTTTAATACAATGAACATTTTAGAAACTGTTTTACGTCGAGGAGCGCCTCGTTGGAAAATTATAAGCCTTATAGCCTTATAAGTTCTTTATCTCGGGTTGACACGGTTTTTTTAACAAAAAACCTAAGTGAAAAAATATTCCATGTTAGAAATAGTCATTCATTTTGAAATTGCAATTGAAATCGATTTGTCATGTCAAATTTCAATTTAATTTTCAGACTGCCGATAGAGACAGCACGAATCTTATGTTGGAGAAATTGGACAAGCTTATCGTTTCTGGTGAGGCTGAGGTCAAGTCTATGTTGAAAGAGGAACAAAAGTCCACCAACCAACTGTACCAGGCCTTCGACAACAAGCTGACTACTATGTCGGAACAAATCAGTGCGTTACAGTCCCGATTTGATTCTCTGGAACAGGCTCCCAAGTCCAACGTGACGAACGACGTCATCTTTGAACTGCTGAACAAAATTATCGACCAGAGTTCCCAAAACAAAGAAACTGTGTCGGAGCCCGCGAACGCCACATCTCAGCTGGTGCAAGAGACCAGACACGTGGTCATGGAGGCGGTCAAGTCTTTGTCGGACCGGATGGACGACGGCGAGCGGAAGCGCGCGGTGTCGGACGCCAAGCTGACGGAAGTGGCCGAGTCGGCCACCACGTTCCACGACGAAGTGCAGAACAGCTTCCGGTTGATGTCGAACGAGGTGAAGACACTGTCGGACGTGGAGAAAGTGCTGGTGCAGACGGCGGACAACGTTCTGGACACGAAGAGGAGGATCGAGTACGGCACCCACCAGATACTGATGGAAGTGACAGCGGTGATCAACGACCGGTCAAAGGAGCTGAACGACTCGGTGAACGCCGGCCTTGAACGGGTTTTGAAGACAGTGCTGGACGCGCAGTCCGTGGGCATGGCCAACCTGAGCGTCAAGATCGAAACGGAAATCAGCCAGGTGTGGAGGCAGATCGGAATCATGTACCAGACGCTCACCGACTCGGCTTCCACGCTGGCCACGCTCCAGCAGCAAACGGACATGTTCGTCAACAGCACGGCCACGTCGGTGGATGGCATGAACGGAAAGGTGTCGGCGATCGCGGGCCGCATGACCGAGGTGGACGAGAACCTCAACTACCTGCTTGGACGGTTGTCGCTAGTCACGCAGGAGTTCAAGGAGATCAAAGTCGGGCTGGGTGAAGCGCTGGAGAGCATCAGGGTCGGGCTGCAGGCGGTTCAAGGCAACAAGGCGACAGCGGACCTAGGCCCCGGCCCGAACCCCATCGACGAAGAGCCCTTGTCGGAAAACCTCAACCAGAACATACTGTCGAAAACCGTTTACACGGTGACTTAAACAAATAGGAAATTATTATTATTATTATAACATTATAATAATTATTTCATTTTCATTTTTTTTTCTTATACAATACTATCGATACGTCCAGCAAACAATATTAATCTGTCTTTATTGCAATGATTAGAAATAGAAAAACCTTTAAAATGTTACAACATTTATTTATAACAAAAAGATTATATACATGCATATTGCATATATAATTATATTTACTTCGTTTTGCTTTGATGGTCTGGAGTTGACGATTAAAAATTATAGATAATTATTTAGTTTATTTAAGATTATCGTAAATTATTGTAATGATTTTTTGTTAAGCTATAACGTAGAATACGGTGACGACCAGATAAATATAAGTATTAATAGTACACCGAATAATGGAGAAAAATCTACTAAAAATTATACTAGGCCTTCCTATAATAATATGTAGTAATGATATAACTTTTATAAAAGGAACCATTTTTACTAATATTATAAAAGTAAGGTAGCTTTAATAATTTTTTGTACAAATTAGAAATTTAATTTTCAAGCTTCGACATTTATACATAATGAATGTATTGCAAAAAATACAATTTAAAATGTAACAAAGTTTATAGCTATAATGTTTTTAATTATTATAATGATTATATTTAATATATAAAAGTAATATTGTATTCAAACTCCTTAGTTCCCTGCATGCTTAAATGATCGTGATAATTTTAATTATTATTCAAGTTTGAATCGATAAATATTTTCTCGATTTATTTTATTGTGTTGTCTGTAAAAATAAGTACATTAAAATGTACTAAACACTATATCATTAAGACAAGTCCGGTGTACCTGCATAGTGCATAACTTATAACACAAACCAAACTAGGAACAAATTACCGTCCTGTAAAAATAAATACACCAACCTTAAATACAAATATAAAGTACATCATGTAAGTATCTAGTACACAAATTCAAACGTCATTTACTAATATTTAAAGTGAGTTTTTTTTCGATTTGAATCATTGAGTTCAGAAAACAATATTAGGTACCAATATTAGGCTCTCCAACAATTATTATAACTGATTAAGAGAACGCCACAAGGGCATTAATTGTTGTCTCCATCTTACAAACGTAAAACATGGAAAAAAGTGGTTTATTATTTTAGCTTAAATAATTAAATTTTGATCGTAAGGTACTTACTTATGGATACCTAATTATATATTAGGTAGACAATATGATAACGACAAAATAATAAATCACTGAAATGTGAAAACTACTAACTAGTAAATCAACTTAACATAGGTTAGGTACATATTTAGATAATATCCGAACATACGATCATCATAGATATCGGTATACGATATAGCAAAGGCAGCCAAACGGTGGACAGCGATCGGCTAGTCGATCTTGGACGTTTTCAAGTCGATCGGGGGGATAATAATTAGTAGACACAGTTACATCTTACATGTATATTATTTCGGATTAACCTGTTCGTGTGGAATGGAATTTATTTCTCACACGAAAATTATAAAAGCTGAATACAGAGCTAAACTTTCTGAGCAGCGTCTTCGTTCAGCAGTCGTGGACTATTCCTAATCAACTTACCAACGATATGTAATGACGAATTTCGACGCCAACAGTAGGACGATGTGTATTTATTTTGAAATTTCATGTGAAACACTCTGTAGTTTTATATAACTTTACATAATTTTAATATTATTTACAAGTATGTTTAAAACTAATAGTTTGCAGTAACAGTGACTTAGTAAAAGTTTTACCATCCCTGCTATATAAGTAATTTATAGGTTGACAATTTTATAATTAATTTATACATGTTTTAAATATGCATGTATATTTTATCAAGCACTCAATAAATAATGATTTTTGAAACACAGCAATTAAAAGCCCAACTGAATACAAAAAGAAGACACCGGGTTACCTATGCTCTCGACAAGCATCACAATTTCAAAAATGATTCTGACCGGAACTTTTATCTAGTTATTATTTATTCATAATTGTTTTGTTGGATGCGTACAAATTAAATATTAAATTCATAAGCCTTGCCCATAATCTATTCTCCATTATTACAGATATACATTATACATATATCAGATATAGTAATAAATAAATAAATAAATAGGGTCAGCAATCAGCACAGTATATTATACAAAATATTTTAAAAAAAAAAATGATTTATATATTAGTCTCTTTTCATGATGTTCGTCAACGTGTATAATTTTATAATAGTTCACTTTATATCAAGTGTTAGATATTAAGATTTAAATAAATAAATACTAACTTCAACGTATATACAATGTTTAAAAAGAAAAATCATAAAATATTTACATTTAATTCACAGTGGTCGTTAAATATTATGTTTATCTTTGCTCCAAAGACTCGATATTCGTTAAATCATTAAGAACTTGTAGAATTTTTCAACGGTTTCATCGCTTCCAATTCGTTCGTTGAAATACCATTTGTTTCGTCTGAGCTGGGTCCCGAATTCCACGATAACGTTTTTGCCGTTCCGAATATTAAAAATACTATAGCGCCACACATGTAAGTCCCAGCCAAAATCCAAAATACAATGCACCATTGCTCAAATGTTTGCTGCAAGTATATGTAAAATTATATTCTCTATATTATTATATTGACAGGTATTGAAGTGTTAAATCGTAATTCAGTGTGTTTAATGCGCATGTATACTAACATTGTTATTCGTTAGTTTTCCCACCAAGTACGACGACAAGGACCCTCCGAACGAAGACAGTGTATTTGCCATTCCAAATATTGTGCCTGAAATAAAGTGGAATATCACATTCATGTAGTTACATAGTAATCATTTTACAAGCCGTTAGTAGTTATTATAATGTACCAGAGAAATTTGGAGCTATGTCCAAACCGTTTCCCAGATAACCACCGGTCACTGCTCCGTTCAACGTCAATGCAATAGTGAATATCATTACCGACCACACTTGGTTATCTCCAAAGTACACTTGTAGGATCATCAAAATGCCAGGCGTAAATACTCCTGTAAATTAAAATGTTGTTTTTTTTTTTTTTACTTGGACTCAAAAACACGATAAAGTTACGTAAAAATGTATACAGGATACTAGAGTAAAATTATTTAAGTAAAAATTTTAAATTACCGATAAAAGTGAAGATTTTTCTAGTCATTGTTTTGGAAATTTTTTCAGAATTTAGAAGACGATCAGCAATTATTCCAGCGAACAACGCCATAAAATATTTACCCAAATAAGGGAGACTAGATAGAAAACCATTCTGAAATTTTGATAACGATAAATGTATTATTCTATTCTATAGTTTAATAATATCACAAGTTAAAAATAAACATGAAGAATAAAATATCATATTTATACTTTATCAGTATATATATATATCGTATAAGTAAATATATACCGATTTAATGTCAAAATGAAGTAAATACTTCATGTAAGTAGGTAACTGATTGACAATAGTAAAATAACCAAAGACACTAGCTCCGTGTGTAATAACTATGGCCCATACAGGAAATGACGTAAGTATTTGTATCCATGGCAGTTTTTTTGGCTGTAAATAAAAATACAAATACAAAAAAATCAATAAAATCTTTTAAGTTACAATTGTTGTAATTTAAACGTTCTTTAAGTGGATTTAATCAAAATTTGAGTGAGCATGTTATATAAAATAATATTATTCTTATCCGTTCTAGTAAATTTTATAACACAAGTATAATCTGTGTTATTCAAATTTCAAGTACTCTGTGGTCTACAAAATAAAATTTACTAATCATAAAAATAATATAATATATGAGCTTGGTATGTAAATCTAACTGTAGGTATCAATATCATATAAAAATCGTTGTATCATTATATTATATTGTAATCAGTTATCATAATATATTAAAACGCATTTTTTTTCTAAATACTTAATATTTATCAACGTGATAAATTGTTGATTTTATGTTGTTGCATATTATACTATATAGAACAAAATATATTAATTGTGGCTCATTATTACCTTTGTACCAGGTTTGCTTTGCTTGGCGATTTCTGTTTCAATATAATGTCTTTCGTATTCGCTAATTCTAGGATGATCGGCAGGTGTCTCAAAAACTAAATTAAACCACAAGGTGGACCATGCAAGACCTACTAATCCCGTGATATAGAATGCCGATTCCCATCCCCATGCAGAGATTAGTATACCACAAATTGGTAATGTAATAGCTGCACCTAAAGTAGAAGCTGAAAATTCCAATACAATTGCAAATAAGACAATTTTTAGAAACAATAAAATATATAGCTTAATCGATATAGTTTTGAATAAATTTAAAAAAGAAATATCAATTGTATAATATTATTTTACACTGTTTCATTAACACTTTTAAGCCTTGATATACATAGAAAATGTATCAACATTGATGATAATAAAATTATAAGGTAGTCTTTATGTACTGTGGTGTGATTTTTAATCAAATTTAATAAATTGACTAAAAATCTAATTTATATCAAATAGTTAGATATAAAATCTTAAATTAAATTCTATAATTACACTATACATAACTTTTTTTTATCAATTACCGAATAATTGAAATATTTCATTTTTCATACTACGATATTTTCTTAATATCCATAACTTACTATTACCTATTACCTTAACATAGGTATAATGATTAATAATCGCTAATTCACCGCCAATTTATTTTTTAAATAATTGTTATAAGTACTAAGTGTTATTTATATTTCACAATTATATTTTTAGGTTAAATGGATAACAAATTAAAATTCTTCCCACGACAATAATAATAGTTTTATAACGATTTGAATTAATCAAGATACGAGACAGAGTAATTGGCAAATTAATTTTAGTGTCAGCATATTAAGCTAAATTTTTCTACATACTATACTGAGTGCTTTATAATTAATCGTCAAGAACTCAATTTTTTTATAGCAGTTAAATAAATTAATAAACTTTGTTCCTTTTCATATACGTAACAATAAGGAGCATATTATAAGAATTGCCACTATATAAGTAATTTTGTTGTATAGCCAAAAATGAAGAGGTATAAATAATAAATAATCATCAATAAAAAAGTTTTAAAAATAGTATACATAATTTAAAAGCCATAAAATTTAAAGTAAAATGCCATAATACCCATCATGTTGGACATGAACTTGCTACGTTCATTTGGTGGAATCCAATTGGCAGCAAGTGGTAATATAGCCGGCCATGTTACTCCCTGAAATATGAAAAACAAGTTGAATTTAACATATATAAAATTTAAAAGACAAAAGAAATTAAGTGAAATATTTTAAATCCACCAGTTACATTTTAAAAATAGCTCTATTAATTATAATGTAAAAAGACATTTGAAAAAAAAAATCAATTACCTATAGTTTTCTAAAATATATTATACGACATGACCAAATATAAAGAACATTAAACTAACTTGCATTTTATAAAAACCTAGCTATATAATCTAACTTCACCATGGAAAAAAAAGACAAACATAAAATACTGCACCATGTTGGTGTATACATATATTGCACTTTGAATATTTTCTAACACGGTTCAAACTACTCTCTAAATTGTTCTAATATTTCTAAAAACAATCTCTGAAACTTTTGTTTAAATTGGTTGACTAGTTTTTGAGTCAACAAACATAGGGACATTGCGTTTTCTTTTACATTTGAATAACAAATAAATAATTAAATATTATTTTATTTTATTTGAAAAAAATCGATAGAAACGCATGGAGTGTGGCTATTTTGGTAACTAATGGCAATCCTTATATATATAAAAAAATTATTCGATTTTCGTTAGACAAAACGAAATTAATTTGTGAGCCACTCTATAGCACTCAAAGCTAATAACACTACCTGAGTCTCAAGGAATATGTATGCAAAAATTAATGCCCATTGGTGCCAATTGGTTCATTAGTATCAAAGTCTATAATAAGCCCCATACAAACTTTTTTAATTCGTATAGAAAATAATGTATACAGGGTGTATCTTATGTCATTGTACGTGGGGGCTTTTAACGATTATGGATCGATGACATAGAATTTCGTTAAAAAGAAAAAAGAAGTGTTTCTTTATTTTTGACAGGCAATTGTTTATAACAGTCTCAACATTTTTAAACATGCCGGTGTACCAATAGCAAAATCCACTTTATTTTTTCAAACAGTAACTACTATATTTTTAATGGATTCTGGTAGACCTTTTTTTCTGAAAATTTTGATAGTCAAATCATCAATTTTGGTTCTCTAGTTTATTAACTATTGTCTTCTAAAGTTTAGTAAAATATGCATTAATATTTTTAATTGAAATAATTGATATAGGTTTAATTTACAAGAGCTAAATAATTTTTTCTTCTAACTAACTTTTATAACTTGAATTTTGAACCATAAGTTCCCTATATTGGTAGGTATTGCATGCAAAGTATGAATTTAGCAGTTGAAATTCTTTAAGAATTATTTAATAATCGTAATTTAAAATAAACTAATTGCAAGATATTTAAATAAATAGTCAATCTCAATATAGGTTTGTACCTAACTTAGTCATACTTTTAATCTGAGTTAATTACAGATTTTCAATATTATTATAACAAGAAACAAATACATAAGGTATTACCTTAGCCACCTAATAAAGAATCCAAATTAATGATATTGTAAGGAAGTATAATAGGAATTTATGATAGGAAAAGTACGAAATAAAATGTAAATGTTCAAAATTAAAAAATTAAAAAATATGAAGGGTTATGAATTTCAACCCCTAAATTCATACTTTGCATGCGATAAATACCAATATAGGGAAATATTATTATAACAAGAAACAAATACATAAGGTATTACCTTAGCCACCTAATAAAGAATCCAAAATATGATATTGAAAGAAAAGTAACTGTGAAGTAATTAACTACGATTACCTATAATAACAAATTAAAATAATAATACTGTTTTTGATGATTGTATGTTAAAATAAAAATAATGAACTAGAGAACCAAAATTAATGATTTGAGTATTTTAGTATCAACATTTTCAGAAAAAAAAGCTTTACCAGAATCCATTAAAAAATATAGTAGTTACCATTTGAAAAAATAAAGTTGATTTTGCTATTGGTACACCTGCATTTTTAAAAATATTGAGATTATTATAAAAAAATTGCCTGTTAAAAATAAAGAAACACGTCTTTTTTCATTTTAACGAAATTCTATGTCATCGATCCATAATCGTTAAAAAACTGCGCATACAATGAAATAAGATACACCCTGTGTATAGATGCATCTATTAGATAATATCAACTATTTTTAGTTTTGTTTGTTTTTGATAATAATATCTACTATTAACAAGTTTATATTATAGATTTTTAATTAATTATTTGAATATGTTTGGCATTCAAATAAATTGTTTGTTATGTGTAATATGCACACTGCACAGAATACCTACAATCAGAACAATATATTTCGTATACCTAATATAGTAATATGCACACATTAATAATAACAATGAGTCATTCTAATTTAAAAACATTTTATGGTATTAAATATACTAAAAAATACTCACTAAAGTAAATCCTAAAAACACTCGACAAAACATAAGGCAATATATACTAATTTTTGCAGCCATAGGTGTTAATAAGGTAACCATTGACGCTAGCAGCATAGAGTAGCCGAATACCGGTCGAGCTCCAATCATTTCGGCCAAACGACCACCTGGCAATTCCGTAAGAACATAGCCCCAAAAGAAACTGCCTAATATCATATTCTGTTCATACTCGGACCAATTAAACTTCACAACACCAGGTGGATTAGATTGTGTCCAACTCACAGTGGCCTGAAAAATAAAAAACATCAATTACTTATTGGAAAATAAATATTAAAATAAAAAAATATATATTCCCTTAATATATCTAATACCTAGTTTATTTAAATTGTTTACATTCTAAAATCACTTTCCAATAATTATCAGTAATTATTATATAAACTCGTGAGGGCCGGGGCTTTATTCCACACCCCATTACGTCCCTTTTACTATACTTACTTAACACTATACTAATTACTAATAATTATTATTTACCTCATTTCAATAGGTAATATTTATTTTAGTATAAATAAACCAAGCTCGTAATATCTGAAAAAATATTATAGGTACTTCACATTTATTGTATGGTTTAGCTTAAATACCTAGTAAAGTAATTAATTTAATAATACCAAATTTTAAGTATAAAGTCATAATTTGTTTTAAGTGTATACTAATATTTATGTATTAGTATATACACAGCTATATTTATTATTTGTGATTGATTTTACTTGAAACATTTATAAATTAATTTTTAATATTTAATTTATAAAATTTAAACAATTTATTGATCCCTATAAATTACTATAAATGCACCCAAAAATAATAAATTACTTATAATATTTTTTTTCTCATTATAATTTTTCAATATTACATTATATGAGTAGTAATAGTATGTATACCTATTAAAAATGCATGTCTCCTGTTTTCTATAAGTAATTTATAAGTTCAGTATAAAATATAACTGATAATTTCTTATACTATACCTACTTAATCAAATGTAACTTATTCAAATTGACATTAATAAAATGGTGTACACATTTGAACAAAAAGTGATAAAAACAAGTGAGCACTATGGAACGCATGTATTAAATTATGATTAAACATTTTAATTTTCTTCTATTTATTTATTTCCAAACCTATTGAAACTTTATTACAACTGTGACAAATTTTATAAATAAAAAATAATATTATTATTTTGGTTAAAGTACCTACCTATACGAAATTAGCACACTAATATCGTTTTCTTTTCCTTGTTTGCTTATAATATATTATCAAAGTGTCATATGTTTTTATACAAAACCCTATTGAATAATAAAAAAAATACATAAATAACAAATGTGCAGCCAATGTAAAAATATTTTTAGAATATCGACAATGATACTGGTAACCGGGGCAACGCATGTCAATATGTCAAGACGGGTGGATAAGCACAACGGTATTTTAAAATATGATTTACTTAGGTATATAATATATGTATTGACACATTTGAATCCATAATTTACAATTACAATAATATAAGTTTATCATATTGCAGTTATTTATGAAATATACATACACACCTGTGTAGTTATATAATTGTAATACATATATAAAAGTAGGCAATACGCACATTTTTACAAATAATTTAGAAAATCAAGCATACCTTTAAATAAATGAAACGTAACGGTATTTATTTTTTTTTTTTTAAACAAAACCTGATCCTTAAAATATATTATACAATTCACATACCTACATATACTCTTGGTATCAGGTTTTATGATAATTTATAGCATATATATTTGCACTAATCGGACTAAGAAATCTGGTTTTTAAATTCCACTTAAGATATTATAAAGTGCAATAAAAAAAAAGTCACTCTAAGTTTCGTAAAAATGGATGCTGTTATACTTGTTATAGTATTACAAAAAAACACGAAATGAATGGAACGTGACAAATTATAAATTATGTACCTATTCTGTCCTATTATGTCCTATTCTATAGTATTTATTTATAATAAGAAGTTTAAAGACTAATTGGTAAGTTAAAAATTAATTTTAATTGCTTTACGGTCACAAAAATAACTTTAAATAGTATTAATTACGAGTAACGTATTATTTCAATTTTAACTGAAAAATAAAATGCGAATACGAATATAGAAGTGAATAGTACCTACTTCATTTTTATGCAATTGTTTACAGTTGTATTCTACTATAATTTCAAAATTTAAATAATTGGAACTTAATAAATGTACAATAACAAATAATTTACCTGGTACTTTTATAAATGTTTAAATTCTTATTAATGCAAAACATGATATACACATAAATTATAACTATTCATTATACTTACGTCTTACAGTAACAAAACTAATGAACACATTGTAAATAAAACATGTAAGATGAAAATATAATACAGAGAAAACGTTAAATTATTGTAATTGTTTCTTAAATTTTGTAATCATTGCTCTAAATTACATAATTTATTTTTTTTTGTATGATGATTTGAATATTTAAAGACTTTTAAGTATAAATCTATAAGTAGTAAAGTAATAAAATTGTATCAGTAAAATGGCACGAACGAGAGTACTCTATAGAAACATGTATTTCCATATTTACAAAAATGTATTTATGAAATTATAAAACAAATATTTCAGGGTTTGTATACAATTTTAAAATGCTTGTGTATCATTATAATAGTTCAAGGTAGAAAAATGTAACATAAAATATACAAAATTAGTTTCATCGCCTATTAGTATAATATTAGTACTGTAATGTTTAAGTCTATATAGAATACGAATACGAATACCTATCCCAACATAATATTGTTTATCATTAGGTAATAAATAATTAATGTACTAGGTAACATAATTATTATAAAAAAAATTGTAGTCTACAGATGTAGTTTATACCGATATCAAAACATCGAAGGTCGTCATAATATTACAATCGAAAAAAATCTGAGAAAATCTGTTATAGGTATTATATGGTTATTAAATAACATAATCTATATCGTGATCTGATGCCCTAAATTATTATTGATAAATTATAAGCTATATTTTCACTACCTCGGGGCTCTTAACCTAGTAATTAGATAACATAATAAATTTATATTAGGCGTCAATAATTATATTAATTATTCAATATAAACAGTTAAACATTCATAAATCAGAAAATTCAAATTGCAGCTAATTTTATATTTTATCATTTATAAGTAGGTACCCTATATAAAGACTATAAATTTGGATATTTAAAATAAACTACCTACTTATCATTGCAAAGTGTCGTCGGAGATAATTCATAAAAGTACAATTATTGTTCAAATGCATGGATGATGATCATCACCTAATGATTAGATTCTATCCTATATTATTAAACATCATTGACGTATTACGATTATTTTATTATATGCAATTAATTAATATGACATCATATACCTATATTGATTATGGATATAACTAATATACACCAATACTAAAATTTGAATCATTTTCTAGTTACTCAATGGAACACAAAAGGAAATCAATTTAAGAAAACATCGATTATTCAGATTGTTTCCATCAATCAATTCATTCAAAATACATAAATTATAAAATTTTTATATTTATACCTAATACCTTAAATATTCTAATGTAAGGAATGTGTTTTAGATTTTGAGCGGAGCGATATATTGGTTTTACAATGATGCGATGTGTTTTTATTATTTATTTATAAAAATAGTAGGTAACCACTTTTAATTCAATATGTTTTAATTGTTTTTAAACTAAATTTTATAGAGTCAAAAACTTTAAATAGTTGTCAAAAAAAATATAAATAAATATACTAGTCGAATATTTATATTAACATTTTCAAGACATGATAATATCTTTTAAAAATGTTTGCTCATTTTGGAATTTTCTTCTTTGTTTAGGGAATATTTGGCTCATTAATCATTATTATGTTATACAAAATGTTTTTTTGTGAATAAAAATCTTCATAGTTCAAAACAAGGTTCCTCAGAATTTTTGCTTACAGCAATTCAAAAATAACTACAGAAATAAATCGTCACCATTTTTTTACGATCATTTGTATTTCAAATGTTGACACCATTTGTTAAAAACGCGAATTATTCAGTAGATATAATGTGATCAGTGATTATGATTTAATAAGGTAGACTTTTAATTTTATTCTGTCGTATTTTTACTATTTAAAGGCTTTAATATAAATTTTTTCCACGCATTTCCCCTACCCCTTCAACAATTACGATGTAACTAAATGACGAGGTATACATAAGCCCACTATGTACAGTGTACACTGTAGGTACATTGTAAATATTTTGTACAGCATAACGATTTCCTCGATTTTCTATAAATAAGTGTAACTGGATTAAATTTTCGCGGCATTCAAATTATATAAATGACTACCTACTGATCTTTATATTCTAAAGATTATAATACATTAGGTATCTATAGTTATTAAAAAATTGTATTATTATAAAAAATAAGTGCTCCATTCAATTTGAATGAGATATATTTTAGTCTAATACTGTGGATTAAAATAGTTAATCAAATTATTAAAATTAATTTTTTTTTCCTATATAATAATATGTTTGATATATTTATTTTATTTAAAAATATTCGCACGAAGAAAAATAATCGAATAACATATTATAAATGATATATTTATTATTTACAATAAATCATTTATACCAAGCAGTTTAAAATCTATATAAATATTAATTTATATTTTTAACATACCTACCTAATTATTTATGAACCAAGTCGTACTTTGATCACAATGTGTACCAACTTTTTGATTTACCTTCAAAACATTCTCCAAATTACTAAGACGTAATATTTTATATTAATAGGTACTATATTTTACACAATCATACATAGTTATAGTTTGGTTGTTTTATACTTATAGTAACCACCTTTATTGTAACAACTAACAATACAATATAATATAGTCTATAAGTACAGATATAATAATATATAGTCACTTCCGTTGTCACCTATTTTTATTATTTTGGTTTGATTTTGAATATTTTAATCTAAATTGAAACTAAATGTAGAACTCCAAAATGCTGAAGTTATTTGATCACATTTTTAACGTTGCGAAGTAAAAAAAAATGAATATTATTACAGCTTTATGTCAGTAAATTCTGATGAGTACAAGTATTAAGTCACCATTTTAATAAAAGAAGGCGAAACGCTACCTTTTATAAGGATATTGATGTGTATTACGCAAAGAGATTAAAATTATATAGTTATATGATATCATATAGAATTTTACTGGTAAGTTTCAAAGGTCTATCCATTTTAATTAGTCTTTCCTTGAACGCTGTGTAGTTAGTCCGAAAAATGTATTATAAATTACATCACTGCAAAGTGCAAAGGAAATTTTCTCTATTGTTACACTTTCATCCTTGACGCAATCTGATATTCTAATAATTTACAATACCATATTCTATAATCGTTTAATAATAGTTGTTAATTTAATGTTATTCGAAAAATCATTGTAAACATTCGTAATTTATTTTCCAAATACACTACCTATGAGTCCTATAAGTAACTATACTGATTATGATGAATATTTAGTTTACCAAATTCAATGACGAATCTAATACATACCAATACCTATTACCTACTGATTACCCAAACCCAAAGAACAATCCTAGTATTAGGATTTATTTATAGAAGTCATTACAATATGTATAGGTAATAACTAATAACTAATAAAATATATTCAATTTTAAAATATCTCGTGTACAGCTCAATTAAGTAAACTAAAGTCTAAACTATGAGGTGGAGGGGGGGTGCTCCCGTGTCCATCTCGTACCCAAATGATATCAAATTTAAAGAACGTTTCGGAATTCATCGACAGTTTTGCCTTCCATGAATTATTGAATGTTGGATAATTTTAGCACCTACGAGATTTTTTATCTCAATAATTTGGAAACAATTATAAGCCCAATAAAAATTAACAATAAGCTTAACACATTAGTCCTATATATTTAAATGAATGGTATATATAATGGTGTATACTAAAATATTTACCATCACTAGTTTACATATCTTTCCTGCGTTTCATTATTTTATTAACTACTTTCTGGTAAACATGATGAAAATTATTACGGTGTACTTTTACAAATTAGGTTGTTTCTACAAAGTTCATAAAAATAGTAAAATTCTTAAAAATGAATACATTCATTTCTGGATATTACTCATTAGTCATTACCAATTATAAAAGGTTTGTTTTAGTAGGTACCTATTTTTCATTCAATATGTTTAAATTGTTTTTAAATTACATTTTATAGAATCAAAAACTTTAAATAGTTGTCTAAAAAAATCACTAGGCAATCTGCAGTGTGATTATTAATTAAAAAAATGTTACATTTATATTAGTGTTATTGTAGTATTTTTCACTTATATATTGTATAGTTTAATTTAGTAAGTAATTACAATAATATTCCATATTATTGATTTGTTCACTGAACGTTCTATACACGCCTTTAATCGAGAGCTTTTGGTTGAGGTTATATGATTATTGATTACTATTATTACTCACTTACCTACTGAATTTATTTTCCAATGGTTTATGCTATTGACCTATTGTCATAGTATATAAATTATAGATTTAAAATAAAATCTATAACTTATAGTATAATTTATGAAATATGATTTTCGGAGTTTATTAAGGTTATAGAAATATTGCACTAAAATGGTCAGCGTTCTAGGCAAATTGTTCTAATAGATAATCGATATATTATTTTCTAAACAACATATTATGTTAGAAATTTAATTAAATTTTCTGAGAAATGTTTTCACAGAGACAACAAAAATAGAACCAGATTTTAATAATAACGTCATAGAAAAACCAATGTTTTTGCTTTGGGGCGCATCCAAAAACTTTCAGATTTCGTGCCAATGATGTAAAATAACTGACCAACAAAGTGTTGTCATAAAGTAGTGAAATTAAATTCAAGGGCAGCGTTTTTCGTAATAACCGAAATTTCAAAGTAGTATTGTTTAAAAATTAAAATGCTTCAATATGAAATAATAAACACGAAATTAGTTACATCACTTATCGGTAATATAGACTAAACCTACAATCTACATGTTGTACATTGATCAGTATAATTTATATACCCCGAGGGCCCGAACAAATAATATTAGATGTACTTACATTGGTATCATTTAAAGGTGAAGTTGAAAAATTAGCGGCTTGTTCTATCGAGACGTTCTGCTTATGGTTAGGTACCATGTCTACGATGGCAATTGTAAAGTTTACTCGTAGCATATAATTGACCATAAATCCAAATAAAACCATGAGATTTAATATTCTTGAACAGTTCATCGACCCTATATAAAATAAAAATTTGTCAACACAACTTATATAAGGCGTATCGTATTAACCACTAAAAATACTTACGGTTTTGTTTAATGACCAATCCAGTCTCCACGTTGGCTGACTCTTCTTTCTCTTCATTTTCAAAAGTTATACCAACTTTTAGAGTTTAAAAAATCGATCACTTTAGTCCTAAAAATATCAAATAATTATTTTTATTTACAAATTATGATATTAACAAAATGAATATAGTATGTTTAAATGTATAAATTGTTATTATCAATACAAATATAAGACAAATAATAATATGTAAATATACAAATATACAAATACGAATTGAAAATTGATATCGCTTAATTATTTCATTTGAAAACATAGATAAGGCTCAATTTTTGCCTAGTCCTACATTTTAATGCATATAAATGTATTGTTTATATCTAAAATGTTAGACTTTGAATTGTTTAAAATATGTGATTGAAAAAGCGTATTTTTATTCTTTTACTATACATACCTAACTATAATATAAATCAAGATATCATAAATACTCGATGATTGAATTTTAACGTTTTACATTTAATATTAAACAAGTAATGTAAATGTATTAGTTTCAATGAAAGTTATATACTAGTGGTTAAAATAGGTATTATTACAATAATGACAAATTATATTAATAAGACATTAAATGAATGACCTTATAAATTATAATAATGTATACTATGTACTTACTAAAGTTACAATTTTTATTTCTTAAAACTTAGAAACACGAAAGGACTAGACATGCAATATGTTTAACGTTTGGGTTTATTTTAATCAATACAAATAAATTTATATTAAGAAATTCAACAAGATCAATAACCTACAATTTAGTTCAAATTACCTATAAGTTCAAGAACTATTATTTTTTAACGAAGATAATGTTAGACTATTTGATTACTATAGTAAAGAACCTTAAAACTTTGCATTATTAAATTATTAAATAGTATTTAAGAAACAAATATCTATATTAAATAATTAAAAAGGGAACTTTTTCGTGGATTAAAGTAAATTTTTTATTCAAAATATTTTAGGCAACGGAAAAAATAGTTTTATACTTTCAGTGTAAACTATAATTATATAGTACTTATATAACTAATACACATATTAATAATAGTTATTAACTGCAACCATAAAGTCCATCACATTCGCAGATGCAAAAAACGAAATTAAACTTCACACAAACAACAAATGGCATTCCCACTGGCGAAAACTCAACACCAAACTCAATAAAATAAAAAACAATATAAACCCATGGATAAATCCTGAACTCAGTAGAAAAGAAGAAACCATAATAAACCGTCTACGAATTGGACACACACACCTAACACACAGCTATTTGATGACCAAAGACGATCCTCCACTATGCGACGCGTGCAATGTACTTTTAACGGTCAACCACATCATCACAGAATGTCAAAAATACAACAAGTATCGAAATCAATACCACATCTCAGAACAAATTTGTCAAGCACTAGGACCAAACTCTCAAGACGTTAAAAACTTAATTTTATTCTTAAAAAAACAGAATTGTACAATTTAATTTAATGTAACCATGTAAATGCTAAAATACTAACAATGTAATCTAAAATTCGTGTACTAATGGCCTAGTTGTCGATGTATAGTTCAGATCAATAAAAAAAAAAAATAAAAAATAATAGTTATATTACATATTAAATGGATTAATTATTTGCTAATTTAAACCATACATTAATCGATAAAACAATTTACTAAATTTAGAATCAAAACATTTTGTGTAAAAGAAATATCAGTTATACGAACGTCATTTACTATTATTTTCAAGTTCATTGTTGAAAGACGATGTCTCGTTTGCACGAAAAAGCTAGGTCAACCTACATTATACTTATTATTTTTGTAAGTGTGTTTCAAAGTTAATCAATACAAATTGAGTGGGGTATACATCACGAAATAATAAACAAATTTAAATAAAAAATATTTGTTCTATTATTGTGATGGTATTAATTATATATTCTACACTTTTTGAGATTCTGAAAAATAAATTTAAATTAAATTGTTTTGTTCATAAAATGTCTATGATATCTAATAATGCAGATATTTACTCTACTATAGATACATTTTAATTTATTGAAGCCACAAATGATCACGAGCTTCGCACAAAATAATAAAATAATTATATTATTCTATACAAACCACAAATTTATTAAAAAATAATTAATAATCAAAAAAGATAAAAAAAAAATAGAAATTAAATAGTACGATACAATTCCTTCAACCAAGTTTGAGAATTAAATTTTCATAGTATTATATTTGTACCAAAAAATTTTTTTTTGTAATAAAACTATTCATGTGACTAATATAAATTATAATATTGTAAAAAATTATGAACAAAGAAATAATATACTTTTATATTTTTTTCAAAAAAGCCATGTTTTTGTATCGATTGTTATTGATTATTACTTAGTAATTACATAATATAATATACCTATCTACCTAGCCTATCTACAATTTATTGGAAATCACTAAATCAGAAAGCCATTAAAAGGGTTTAATTACATGATATGCATTAAATGTATAAAAAAATTAATACATTCAAGCTAAACTTTAGTACTTACAAGTGCGTGTTAGTAGTCAGTATTATTCGAAAACCTATATTGTCACATACACTGATATAGGTACCTAACAGTGAAATGCACTGTCTAGCACCGTGTCACCATGTATAATTTGTGTACCTGCATGTTATTATATTTATATTATTTTTATATCTTGAAGACAATAAATTATAAAAAATTGAAATTAATAAATTATGTTATTTTATTTTATATAAATACAACTCGCTGTTTAAAAAATAAATATTTGACCACCTAGTGTCCTAGTTTATTCGTTATCGAATAATCAATAATCGTATACAAAATCAAGAGTCGAAATATGCACAGTCGTACGTAATATTATAAACGCTAAACCAATATTAGGCACAACTTAAATCATCTTTACTATAATTAATATTGTATAGAGTTAATCAATAATAAATTGTACTGTTTAGTATTATTACCTATACTATAGTTTAAAACATAGTAAAATAAACTGCTGAAATCATAAAATATTAAGATATTATCTACCTACCTGCTAAAGAAATGTTTTCCTTTTGTGGAAAAAGAGAAAGGAGCACTACTCGATCTCATCTCTACATAAAAGAGATCGACTTGTATTTGCAAAATGTCAAGTAAATTGATTTTACAATAAAATGAATTTCAGTTTCATATGAAAACTGGGTTCGAATATTTTTTCTAAACGTTTTAGTTATGTATTTAGCTAATATTATATAAAGGTCCCCCGCCCTGCAGTTGGCGGTGGCAGTAGCGATTACGGCAAATTGAGTCCGGACATAATTTTACCTCCACCCCGGCGGCACAAAAGAATTTTACCGTCACCGCTGAAGTGTGCGGCGTCCTAAATACTCTTAAAATAATAAACAACATATTTGTACAATCGTACATATTATACAATATACATATACAATAATTGTAATTTTTGAGTAGCCTGTATAGGTATAAACTATAAACATAAAATGTAATCTGTTGTTTTGTAGATAAATAAATAAAAATATTATAGTAATTTTTATTTATTATTATTTGTAAATTAAAGGCTATAGTATATAGGCTAAAGATTATAGAATATATTTTTATAAATAACTAGCAGAACTATGAAGCATCCATGGACTATGGTAAGATGCAACTGATAAAATCGATATACCTAATAGAAACTGTATGATTTGTATTTAACTCTCACAACATTTTATTTTACTATAATCAATTTACCTTTTTAATTATACTCGACAAATAAAATAAACATCCAAAAATAAACAATCCAATTTCGCCATAATAATACTTACATTTTATTTACTAATTTATATTTTTCTTTACAATATTATTCATTGAAACCAGTGTAGATAAACTTTGGGTAAATTGTAAAGTTCATTGAAATATTAGACTTCAACAAGTATCATTGTAACAACGAAAGTAATAGTTTGTTATAATAGTTTGATAATATCCAAAAAAATAAAAATAAATACCCATATTTTACTTACGTTTTTATTATTACAACATAAATATGGGTAAATACACATTAAAATAAATTTAATAATCGAAAATATTAGAAAAGTAAATAATTTTGTGAAAATGAGGGACTTTATTAAGAAATAAAATATTAAGTCATCCTCGAAAAAATCAGTATCCACCCAAAATACTAAATAGCGTCAAAAGCACAGCTTTTTACAATTTTTCGTGTATCATTAAATATTAATAAAAATATGACTATAATACCAATATGGCAATATACATTTTTTTATTTAGGTAAGTCTAAAGAAACTTATTTTCTATTCTATGTGAATCTTTAATACAAACAATAACCTAATAAAATAAACGTAATATTGTATTCTGTAAATTGTCCAAGTACAACTCTGATACGTCCCTATATCCAACCATAGGCACCAACTAGACAAAATTGGTTTTGTTGGGGGGGGGAGACACTGTAATACTCATAGTTTTTCTCTATTAATCTGTCCGAATATCTCTTTCAATATTGGAAAACCCAAATTTGAGAACATAGGGTACATAGGGTACCTACTACCTACTCGTTCTTGGACAATTTTTCGCCTCGTTGAAAAGAAAAATATTCTTGACTTATTATAGTGTTATTTAATATATATTTACCTAGTTGTGTCTACATAATAAAATAAAAAAAACTATCTAAACATAATTCAAAGTATAAATTAAACAACATTTTAATTTATACCTATTATCTAAAGTATATTCGAGTAGTTTGATAAGATAAGAAACATCATAAAATGTACCTTTTGGTATAGTTGTACAAATAGCGAAAATAAAGTTTTTAAAATAAGGTAGGTAGGTTAAAAAGACTACAATTGCTAAATTCTTGATTTCTTAATCAAATAAACTAATAAACCCAAAACCAATCAGATTAATTCCATTTTAATTTTTAATAAATATTATCGATAATAGAAACACTTAAAAACTTAATACTTAATACTTCATATAATATTACACTTTAGTTATAGGTAAATTATATCTTTTATGGAATAAGAAATTATATGTATCAATAAACTAATCAATTTAAATACTGAATTTAACAAAAATTCACTAGATCAAAAATTACTATTAAATATAACATTTCACAATCAATTAAAAACTGTAAATATTAATTTAGTATAAATGATTAAGGATACATTAAAAATTATACTTTGAACTTAAATTGTATAGGCACATTTTATAATGTAGGTTATATCGATCTGTAAATGTTTTTGATTCATAATTTAGTTCGACTAAATCTATAGCTTCTGATATTATCACCATTGGCTTATACTACCTCAGATAATGTGTACACATTTACACACGATTATTAAATAATGCATACATTTTAAAAACCTTATTGTGTAGTTTTTATTGAACTAATAGAATTAATGGTTGTTTATAGTTTTTTTAACATCAGACAAGCATCTAGTGCTTATATTATATATTATTATCGTAATCTTCAATATTTTACAATTATCAATTATAATTATTCCACTAAATACCAAGGTAAAAATTTAAACGTGTAACACTGAGTAAGTATTTACGTATTATGAATTTATATATGTACCTACCTATAACCTATGTAAGCACGCAGAGCCTAATTGAGGATCAGAGCAGCTCTGGACCAATAAATTGGTAGGTATTCATTATCAACGAGCCATTAAAACAACTTAATATATTTCATGTATAATACTATACGAATATGTAAAAGATATCGCCCTATAAATGTACATGTATATAATATAATATATTGTGTATATGTAACTGCTGACTGCCTGCACGAGATACACGAAAGAAATAAACCTTTAGTGTATAAATGTATAATCGTATAAATATCCTATTAACTTAATCCAAACATTATAAAATAATAAATTAATGCACAAGTAAGTACCCGCAATAATATTTTAACATCATCTTTTATTTTAAATTGAATCTGTATGTAGGTATTTGTTTATCCGTGATTCCGTGACTACAATAATTGTTTATTCAGATGTATATTATAAATATAAAATAAAAACTTTATAATAATAAACCGATCGTAAATACTGTGGATAATGTATATAGTATGATAATATGTGGGTAAATGTTAGTTGTTTTTTATCGAAATTACTGCACTTATAAGTATGAAGATTATTAATGGTAGAATTAAGAACACTTGTCACCACCGAATAGGTAGTGCAGATAATTTCTTCATATCCATCAGAAAGAGAGAAAACGAAAGTAGGTAAGTAGGTAGGTATATCAGACATCGGTGTAATAATAATAATAATATATATATTTATATATATTATATATTTATAATTAATAATATTAATAATAATAAAAGAATACTTGAAAAAGTAAATTTTCGGAAATCTGTTTTAGTGTTAAAACAAGATATTACATTATTAATCCCGTTTGTATTTGAATTTATATTTGCAAACAAAAGTAAATAAATATTTTACTATAGGCACATAACTACAAAATAAATAATTCATTATTAGTTATTACATAATATATTTAAATATTTGCGTAATTTATAAACCAATAAAAATGTTGCATTTGAATTTGATGGTCAACAAAAATCCGTTATACCTACTTTATGCACGTTTAAATTTTTTTATACAATATTTACTTTATAATCTTTTAGTAAGTAGAAAAAATATAAATATAAAGTAACGTGTAGTTCGGTTAAACGGTGATACACGATATACCTGCCTACTTTATGTTATGTATTTTCCCTGTTTATTTAAATTAAAAACCACCTAATGAATAATATTATTATGTTTACTCGGAGAAAACGCATAAAACGATTGGTATTGTACACTTGTACACTATATAGCTCTACCTATACACTATTAATCGACTCGCACGTGTTGTGCCTTTTTAATATTTATTTATTTTTAATTTCTCGCATTATAAGTTTACTAGTCAGCGGTGTATACTGACTGTAAATCTATTGGCGGTCAGTGCGAGCTTACGCTATTATTAAGCACATTGCGGAGAGAAGAAACACTACATAAAAAATATATTTTATTTTATTTTACAGATATTATTAATATTATATTATATATCAGAGTATTATCGTACTGTTAATCAAAATAATTAGGACTCACGTTTTATGTAATTTGGGCCCAAATTGTGAGTGGATAAAATTGAATAAAAAACTTAAAAAAAAAGTTTAAAAAAAAGAAAGATTAAAAAATATTATCACAGACGGACGGACGACTAAATACACACGCGCACACGTGTGTTCCACGCAGCGGCGTACGAACGTAGTGGTAGGATTCGCGTCAGTAAAGACGAGAGGTTACAATATATGTATTATTATTATTATTATTATTGAAATGGACGACGGCGACAGCAGCGGCAGCGACGATATTATTACAAAGTGGTCGGCATGAACTGCACTGGGACACACGCGCTCACTACAGCGACGGTCGTCCAGCACTCCTGCTACAGGTGCGTGGCGCGAACACTAGGAATAATAATAAATGTTCTCAAGAGTCGTTATTATAATATTAATATTATATTATTATTATTATTATCGTCGGCCGAGAGAATACGACGGCCGCGGCGACGGTAGCGCGGCAAAAACGAATGGTAAAAAAACACCTCGTCTAAATAATAATAATAATAATATGTATAGTAGCAATATTAAATTATTATTATTAAGTATTGTGTGTCTATAATTTGTACAATAATATACAATATGGAGTACACGTAAAACGGCGACGGGTCGTGTTATTATTTAGGCATTACCTACATTTATTTTATTAATTATTGTGCGCGAAACAATAACGGAGAGCGCGAACCGCGGCAGACACCACACGTGAAACCGTGGCGGGCTAACTGCCTCGGGCGCGCGCGCTCTCGTCGAACGAACACGAAAAATATGAAAAATTAAATAACCGTCGCGCTCGTGTCTTCGGTTGCGGCTTCGTCGTCCTCGACTCTCGGAATCGGCGGCGGCGGCGGCGGTGCTCGACGCGTTATGTTTTCCACACGCCGACCCAGAGACCTTGTTTTCAATTTGTTTCCCGGTCGAATCATGCTGCCAGTGACCGACCGCTATTTTTTTTCATTATTCTTTCCAATTTCCTGTACACGTATTTTCGTGTTCAGCGCGGCCCGAGCCGGCGTGCGGTACGCAATCTGATTATTAGACGCCTTTAATACGCCTATGTAGGATAATGATTTTTTTTTCACTCTATAATATTGTAGATCGCGTATACAGTCATTTTAATATTATATGGTTAGTGGTTAGTGTAGGTACCTGCCTATATGGTATATAATACGTAGGTAGGTACCGAAAATGATCGTGTTCAAGCGTTGTATTATACGATACACGACACTACGAAAGTCAAGGCATATTTTATTTTTTCAGGGACGCAACTGCTCAAGTACAAAACCATATAAATATATAAAATAACTTTGTATTATTATTATTATCATGATTGCATAACATATTATTCGAATGAATACTCGAGCGGCGCCACCGACGATTAACCGTTACGACGATACACATAAACCGAGTAAAAAAATATACGCAATGTCTGTTCTTTCCCGCCACGACCACACGCAACGGGCGTTTTTAATTTTTGAGGATTACACATAGAGCCATTAGCCACATGTTATGTACTATGTAGGACGTATAGGTATTATAATTTATTATAACACCGATTGATTTCTGCCACACGTCGTTTCGTGCGTATCGCATGCGCTTCGTATCTCAACAATAAAATAATAAATTATAACATTAAGCAAAATTCTCACGCGGATGGTGGCACGGAAAAAAATTCTGCCGGTATACAACAAACACGGCGGATTGCTGTCACGTGACTGACATGAAGGGACATATTTAGGGACGGGTAGTGTGAAGGCGGCGGCGGACGAGACAACGATAAGGTCTGGGTCCTGTAAGTACTGCTTAATAATATTTGTACGGACACGACACGTCATAATGTAATATTTTGCCATACGATTTTCGACGTGAAGTATGATATTAAATATTTTTTATATTATATTATTATCATCCATACGTATGCATCATATTATTATGTGTACACTGCTCATTACTATAACGACACTGTCCGGGACGCCCACCGTGTTGTACGCGTGTTTACATATTATATTTAATATTCTTGTATATACACATTATTTTCTGTGTATATGAGTAATGAGTGACAGTTTTTAGTGTTTTTACGCTGCGGTTCTCCTCCGAAATCATACGAATATAGTCTAAAAAAATTACTACGTAAACGTTTTATTTTTTTATCCCGTTGTTTCGCGGTGACTCCTATACAATTCCGCGAACTGCGAAGCCGTTTGTATATATTTTGCTAATAAAACTGTAATTTTTTCAAAAAAATGTACAGCATTTCATAATAATTATACGTATGTCATAACTCATAAGTTTATTAAGTTTATTTACTATTTCTTTTTCCTGATTTTCATTATAATAACATAATATACAAACGATAACTCCACTATTATATCGTTGATTATAAATACTATTTAGTCATTAGTATATTAATAATCAATGGTGATAGGTACTTAATATAATAAATTACTGTTAGATATTAATATTTATTTAATTATTAATTATTATTTTAAACTCTGCATGTGCCGAAATGCCGAAAATTAAAAGTAGGTACTTACATAGTTACATACATTTTTTAAATAGATTATTTACTCTTGAACTTCTAGTATTCTATTGTTTAGACCAAATAGTTAGTAAACTTTTCTTAATGTTTGCACTTCGTTGTGACTTCTGCAATGTCAAATCTTTAAAATATTTATCAATGTAATAATGCAATAGTACAGTTATATAATACCTATGTTTCATGTATTTAAATATTTGTATGAAATTATTATAAATGAATATTATATTATGAATTGAATTGTGTATATAATCGATGGTGATTGCGACTGAAAAATATATTAACTGTCACTTAGTCATACAATCATGCTGAATTAGTTATACATAGGTCATAGGATATAAGTATACCATATACGAGTATACTCCAAAAGAGAGAAAAAAAACTCTAAACTACCTATCAAAGATAAGTCTTACTATAATAACGTTTTATTTCAATATGTGTTTAAAAACCAACTTGTGAAGCTTACTGCGTGGTACCTATATATTATTATATTAAAACTACGAACACCCAAACTACTAATTTCAATCTGCCATAGAAATAATATTTACGCTAAATTGTAACAGTCTCTATGTAGTGCTGGGAAGGATCGTTTTCCGAGCACACCGTAAAAGATTATTGCCTTCAATGGCTAATGAGGTATCATTAACTATTTGTTGTTGTTACTTTTATCTAAATTAACTAATTACTACTATTTTATGTTTCTACATTTTATCAAAATTGTATATTTATATTTCTTATTGTAATATTAATTGTTGTTGCTATAGTATTAACTAGTTTTAATACCGTTACTTAGTGTTGGATTAAACCATACGAGAAATAATAATTATCTATTTAATATTTACGATTAAAATTATCGACTATCGTTCAAACAATTTTGAATTAAATCAATGGCGACTATCAGGGGGGAGAATATTTATTTATTTTTTATATGGACATAAGTACCTACTTTTCTGTATTAATATTAATATTATAATACCTACCTATCTACAATAGTACAATAAAATAATTATTTAACCATTATAAATTATGATTTGAGATTTTTGTTTACAATAATCTTTTACAGGCTTTACCTACCTACCTACTTATCGGACACTTAATTTATTTACATTTTATTATTTCTAATTTCTACACTTTCTAAGTTACCTATATCAATTGCTATTTCTTATTGAAATTTAGTTTATTTTCTTTTGTTGAATTTATTTTACGTATTTAGTTATATAGGATGCGCAATAATTGTAGCCAGCTGCAGGAATACAATTAATTTTAACTTGAATGTTAGTGATGTTACTGTGGTTACTGTAAGTACTCAATCTAACCTACCTATATGTATAATATATATTATATTATATTATTATTATACCAGGTGGCAGGCGTATAATAAGCCTATCCCCATACATATGGGGAATGATTTTTAAAGTACGATCAATACCTTTTAATGCTTAAATTATACTTTTTATAACATAGATCCCACCAAAATCGAACAAACAGTGCTAGGGCGAGTACCTTTATAGGTACTTAACACATTAATATATATATTGATTAAATACTCGTTCTGCTGAAATTTGTTCGCACTGCGCGTACATATTGATAAATATTTAATATTGATATATTACTCTAATATACAATAAATAATAATTAAAACAGATTACGCGATGATGAGTAAAACGATTTGATTTGATCGAGAATCGCAAAAAAACAGACAGCGCTGCGCGGCAGACGCGGAAAAAATGATCACTGACGTAAAATGATCGGTTTAGTGCATACAGGCGTCACTAGGCCAGTCTTAACTCCTAACCGTCAATGCTACCATAGGCGTGCGCACGGGTGTGGCTTATAGGGCTATAGCCACACCTGAAACTTTTTATTTAGGTAGGTACTAAGTACTTAGTTAAAAAGTACCAATAACTCACTTTTTTGGAAATTTAGATTTTTTCATCAATTTTACCATAAAAATTGTCGGGACTGGTACTCATGAGTCATGATAATAAATATATTATTGCCATAGATAGAATAATTATGCAATAGAAGAATTATGTTATGCACACGGACTAAGATATCTATTAGTTCGTGGTTTAATAAAATGTACGGATGATAAGAGTGGTTATACGGATATATGCAGCTGGTATAATATCTATTAACCGTACAGCTGGTATGGCCTTGTGGTAATCTTTCGGACAACTGCCCCCAACCCGTTGTAAGTTGTTTATGCTAACTTATTTGTTTAAAATTGTATTTCTTTTGCGGTAAGTTCATTATTAAAAATTTAAATGAAATGTCTTCTCCAAGTGAAGAATTGTGCCTTTGTGGCAAAGCTAGATCCAATCTTAACGATGTTAACTGGCAACGGCACATAAAATCATGCTCTGTTAAAAAAAAAATAAAAAGAACAATGCATCAATCAAATCATTTTTTTCCCCTAAACCAATGTTACAAAATAATATGTCAACGTTTAATGGTAAGTGCATACTAAGTTTGTATTTTAATTTTACTACAGTAAGTGGCCCAATTGTACAATAAACTTACAGGTACATATGTACAATGAATATAAATTATAATAATTAGGATATAATCTTATTATCTTTATGTAGAACAGCACTTTGTTGTTGAGCCTAAAAGGTGCGATGAACAAAGTTCTAATGAAACTGGTGTTGGCATGAACACTGATTTATTCATTAGAGAAGGTGTATTAACAGGTAAAATAATATTTTTCTCAACTTTAAAAAAATATTTTATAACTTGCATTTTATATGATTTAAAATAATATTAAACTAATAAACACATAGCCAAAAAATAATTTTAGAATATCAATTTAGAGTAATTATTTTTTTTTTTAGACAATGAGCTCAATGTTGAGCCTAAAAACCGTGATGGACATACTTCTAGAGCTGTTGTGGTAATTAGTAATTAATGATTTTTGTGACGATCGAGCAGCGTTATCAGGTAAAAGTTTAATATGTTATGACATCAAAATCAATGATTTGTTTTTAATGTTTATGAAGGTAATGAAATAATAAAATAATCAACAATTGGATACAAAAATTTGGTACAAATAAATTAACTTTTTTTCCTGTGCCCACTAAAGGGTTAACTCATACAATGTTTGTACTAGTTTTAGTGTACATCAGTTTTTATAATAAATGTTATTTCTACTTACCTATGTTTTGTATATCTATTTTATTATTATTTTTTTTTAAGACGAGATTTTATAAGGGGGTGGGTGATCAAAAAAAAATTAAAGCCACACCTGAAATAGGAGTCTGCGCACGCATATGAATGCTACCTACACAATTGGGAAAATTCCCTATTTCTTTGTAACCGACCTCGGAGTTTTTCGAAGTTTCTTCAGTAGATTAGGCATACACGTGGGTTGTAAGACATACTCCAAATTACTGTACAGACTTGAGACTTCTTTCATTATAGTATGCCTACAGTCCAACACGAAATGAAAATCCTGTAGTCTGATAGGAATCACCTGAGGCTGTACCTAAAAAAAAAACATAAAGTGATACCGACATTTAACAAAACCACTATAAAACTAATTTTTTTTTTTTAAAATGACATTTTTTCATTCTTATTATAAAAATATTTCCATATAATATATATTATAATATTATAATATTTCAAATGCCAATAAATAGCTATATTTTCAATTCTTAAAAGAGGAATTTATATAGAAAAAAATAAAATGGATATCGAGATGGGCACATTTGCCAACCCGGAAAAATCTAACTAAACAGACATTTTTGGCGATAATTATTTTTTGATCCTCCAGAATTTTGTCTCCAGTGACGTTATGGATTTAAGACGTACCTGCGGTCACCTGGTCAACACCATCCATATTATGATATGATTTACTCGTAAGGGGACACTAACCGTGACATTTTTCGTGGGTCAGTCTTGCAGAATCTTGATGGAAAACTATAGCAGCCCACCAGTTTTTTTTTCTGCATCAGTCAGTTGTACGCTGTCCGATTCTCGATCAAATAACCGTTTTCGTGTCGACGTTCCCGATAGGATGTTTCGACATTTCAACGAAACGGGCGATTGTAAACTCTCCCGGATCTACTCCAGTACTACATGACGGGAACATGAAATCTCTCTTGGGTTTACTTCAGTACTACCTAATAGTAGCATGTAAACTCTCCCGGGTCCAGTTCAGTAATGCTAAATTTAATTTAAAAAAAGTAAATTACATAATAATAAAAATCAACGGCTTTAGCAAAAATACAAATAAAATGAAAAATCATAAAATAAATCAAGTATACTTTTAAAATTTATTTTAAAAAAAGCAGGTAAGTGGATGTCGCTCTGCTGTACAGAAGATTACAAGTGGGTCAATGTATAATGGTTGTATTAAACTTGAATTCAATGATATAATATCATTGTATCTATAAGAAAAACGATTCTGAACGGAGACGGTTTATCGGTCTGGATTTTTTAAATTTGTATTATTTATTATAGTCTATAAGTTTATTATAGTCTTTAAGTTGAATTAATATTATAATGTTATAATTTATAATTTTTTATTCGTTGCTACGGTGATAAACAAATCGTTAGAAATTAAAATCAGATTTTAAGCGGTTTTTCGTAATTTGTCAGTAGTTTTTCCCGTGGTATTAAATAACTATTGAGAAAATCGAAAAATGACCTCTCTAAAGTACCATCTTGATCCAATTTTCTAAAAGATAAGGTACTATATTATGTTGAAATCGAAGCACTACTTCTGGTAGAAATTTTGTATACAGGATAAAAATAAAAATAAAATAAAATAAATACCATTGTAAAACCACTAGCTTCCTCGCTTCGCTCAGAATCTAAAAGTCTATTATATAATAATAAATACAAATCAATGCCTTTAGCTGCTGTGACCTACTGAACTATAATATTATCGTAAGAAACACAAAAGAATACTGTGTATGATAATACGGACATAGAGAATTTAAACAACTAAATAGGTACGTATATATTTGTTGGTACCTATTTACTATTTACATAATAGTCTATTATTTTTTGTGATATGATATTTCTTTATTTTTGGTACCTATGAGAGTTTTTACTTATTTTATTTTGTTTGTTGTAACTTTGAATTTTTATGTATACATCAGTTTGAAAATCTTTACAAGCGTTTGTTTTTTTAAGACTGAAGTTGATGATGATTCATTAATACAGAAATCCACAGCTAATTCATAGTGTAGCAACATAATTTAAAACAACTCGGGAGAGTTTACACATTTCCATCAGGTAAACATAATAACATGATATTGACCCGGGAGAGTTTTCCATCGAGAGAGTTAACTAGTTTTGAAAATCGGGAGAGTTTACCACCACCCAACGAAAGACTTTGCCCGTTTCCCAAATTCGCGTCAAGGTAAGATGCACTATATCAATCATCAATGTTCTTGTTCAATGTATATTCACAGCCTCACAGGTTCCTCATTATAATCGTACTATTTAGGTGCCTCTATACTACCGTTATTTAGGATTTATTGTAATTGCACTACGACTGCAACCTTGATCTAAAAGTCACGTGATCGTGCCAAGGAGATAAATAAAAAAAATAATCATATATATTTAAATTAGTGTTGTAGATCATATTTTATTGTATAATAATATTTAATGTAACTTTTTTGAGACTATAACTTGTAACTGACTATAACTTGTAACTGCCTACAATGTTACACTCATTATATGAACAAATGTCTACCGCAGAGTAAATAATTATTAGGGAATACCTATGCATTGTGAAGACTTCTCAACAATATTAGTTACCTATATCATATTAACTGCATAAATTATAAGATCAATAAATAACTGTCTGAATTCATAAGTGTATTAAATTAAAAGATGTAAAAGTGCCAATAACAACTTTAAAATGCGACGAACACGCCTCTGTTGTTTATATCCGTCATTAGTCATTGTAATTACTATTAAATATCAAAGCCTATGGGCTATGGGTAGGTTATAATTATAAGTTAAGATTACTGTACTTAAATGCTAAATGCACGCATGAATACAGACTCGATAAGACTTGTTTTACTAATATCCAAAGAAAGTAACTGGTTCCAATAATTTAAAAACTAATGTAGTTCCACCCAACTTTAATTGCCTATTAATGATTGCTCCATACGATATCGATCAATAATTCTGGGAAATTTTAGTGCCTTATTTAAATTTATTAACCTACCTTACTAGTAACTATATACAGTTTACGTACTAGGTACCTATCTACTTTATTACACTTTACACATATTATGCACTTTGCAGGGAATACCTACTTCGCAATCTGCATAACTACTTAGGAACATTTACAATTACTTTTAAATGGATGTATATAATATTATAATTAATAACTATAGGTACCCAGTACCTATACCAACTATAAAATGGTCGAAACAATAAACATACCTAATCAACCTAACATCACCAGTAACCTTTGTATCAGGTATAGGTAATAGGTACGTTAAAAAAAATTAAAATAATAAAATATGTGTATTTTATTATTTTTTTTAAGTTAAAATTAAAAAAAAATTATTGATAGTTAGTACTGAAAATATCATCAAAAATATTGCAAAACTAAAAAACTAAAAACAATAATAAATTGTCTTTTCTTAGAAAGTAAATAAAATTGGAAAGTATATTACCTTCCCTTCGCATTAACCTATTAAAATACCCTACCATTACGAAAATAATTGTTTCATTTAGTCACGTTAATTTTTTTTATAATATTTATAATAGAATATATATATGATTCAACTACATATTAATATGGAGGGTACCTTAAAAGTTAAAATTCCATTAAATTTACTATACTATGTAGTATCATTGATTATAAATACTAGTAGAGTATTTATAATCAATGGTAGTATGTAGTATTTAACTTTCCTAACTATATTTATCGATTTTTTTCATGTCAGCACATTTCTCGTAAATCATTGTACAACTTTGAAGAATCAACTTATATGATTAAAATTTAAATGCAAACATTTGGTTGATCCTAGTATTCTACATGTATATCATAATGTAGATAACTGGTAATAAATAATAATTAAGTAAATACTTATATTTCATAGATTTTTTTTCATTTTTAATCTTGTGACACGAGTATTTTACATTTTTACAAACTCCTATCTATATTTAATTAATTAATCAATAGGTACAAAAATAATTATTACCTAACTAATATAATACATATACCTACTAAAAGTGGCGTATCCAGGGAAGGGGGATAACAACGTTATCGTTGATAAATTATTTTCAGATAAAATTCGTCAAAAATGAATTATAACCCCTCATGAAAAAAAATCTGGATACGCCATTTCCTGCTGTGTCCAGTAATAAAAAATAAAGAGGTAGATATTATCATTTTTCTGTTGCATATATAGGTACATGGGCATTTTTTTTACGTGCCGTTTTTTAAGTGCGCTGATATCCCCCCCTATACAGGGTGATTTTTTTATCGAAGAACACTCATTATTTCAAAAAGTATTAATGTTTAAGAAAATATTTTTTACATAGTTTCAAGTTGTTAAAAAACAATATTTTTATTAAAAAATTATATTTTTATATATTTTTTATCCTTTTAATTTTTTAATTTTTTTACTTTTTTGAATGACAACATCTAATTTTAATTTGATATTCAAAAACAGAATATTTTTCTGAGTATTTCGATACATAAAAATTGAATTTAGGGCAAGTATTTTATGAGTTATAAGTATTTAAAGTTTAGATGAGCGGAGTAGAGGACAAACATTTCGCGGGGTAACCCCGTACCACTCTACTCCGCTCATCTAAACTTTAAATACTTATAACTCATAAACTAATTGCCCTAAATTCAATTTTTATGTATCGAAATACTCAGAAAAATATTCTGTTTTTGAATATCAAATTAAAATTAGATGTTGTCATTCAAAAAAGTAAAAAACTTAAAAAATTAAAAGGATAAAAAATATTTAAAAATATAATTTTTTAATAAAAATATTGTTTTTTAACAACTTGAAACTATGTAAAAAAATATTTTCTTAAACATTAATACTTTTTGAAATAATGAGTGTTCTTCGATAAAAAAATCACCCTGTATATGTTTCTAGATATTATCCATACCACCATTGAAAATTCCTGAGAACGCCACTGTGTATATAGACGTCAATTAGGCCAGTCTAAGGGGTATCGCAATGGGTACTTTTGCTAACCCCGAGAAAAAACAATATTTTGATCAAACACTGTCGACCAAAATATTATTCGGTCTAAATATTTGTCGGCAAAAATACTGTCATCGACATTATCTTTGGACTTTGAATAGCCCCTCCTTTTGAGGAAACAATAATAATTAAGATACATCTGTTTCTTTGATTGAATAAAAGACGGAAACAGTTTTTCAATAATTAATCTATTGTGATGTCAATGTAAGTAAAATTTAAATCCCAATTATACATAGTATTTATTACGTCCTTTCGTGACTACTGAAGTCTGACAGAGTTTCTCAACATTTTACAATGTTGGCCATAATAATGGAAATAAATTAACAAAAAAGCAATTTTTATATTTTAATATTTATTTGAAAAGCCTAAATTATTAAAAAACATTATCTCAGATACTGCATTTTCACCACCTGCCCCACCCACTCCGGGCGTCTATGCTCTACGTACAGTTATGTCATCATGAATTAAACGTAAAAAACAAACATACAGCTAAAACATAATTGCCAATGAATTATAATCGAAAAATTTCAAAATTGATGCCGTTAGAACGACATTTATCAATAGTTTACAATACCTACAACCTACCTATACCAATATTTTACCATTGCCGGTATATCTAGGAATCTGGAATTTATATACCTATATTTTTTTATGAGGAAAGGTCTATTATACGGTTGGTCACAACTCAAAGTTAATCAAAATTTCAATCGTTGGCCACAATGACCATAGACATCAAGAAATGGACTTAAATTAATGTTTATTTTAAGACTTTAAGAGCTTTATATCAAAGATGTATGACAAGCAAGCATTTTCTGTAGTTTTAGTGTGAACAAATATGTTTTTAACCGTATACCCATTAATCACTATACACAATGGAGGCACTTAGGTACTTACCCCAGAATGTAAATATTATTACTTATATTTTATTACAACTAATAGGTATTAACATTTAACGCTCGACCTATAAAGTTCATCTATCTACAAGCTCAAAATGTACTTGCAGAATTAGGAACTTCTTTCAAATATTTCTTCAAAACTTAAATGCATTTGTTGATATATTAATATATAGGTATCCAGGGGCCAGTAGTCAGTACCCATTACCAATCTACCAATGGCGGAATTATGGGGGGGATATGGGGATATACCCCCCCTAGGCTATTTTTTCTAGAATAACTTTAGATGTTTTCTAGAATGCTTTTGGTACCTACTACATAATTCTATTAATTCAGTAACTAATAATTTAATTCTATGTATAGAAAAGCTATTGGCTATTTCCTGTGTTCAATAATATTTATGATTTTTATTATTTTAAATCGTATTACTGGGTATTTATTAAGATGTTAAAAAAAAAATAATAACTTAACTTAACTTAGGTTAATAAGTTAATTGAAAATGTTCGTATAACTTTTAACTTAACTGAGTTAAAAATTATCATTAACTTGCCCAGGCTATTATCATAGTTGAGATTATTTTATTTTACTAGTAATTATAAAACTACGATAGCTCAACAATTACAATATATGACAAGACAGTAGCGGATCTGAAGCTCATTTAAGGAGGGGGCGAATTGGTATCATAGAATTTCAATATATGTACATATTAGTTAATAGACATCTGTTATATATAAAAAAAAGCCCTGGGGGGGGGGGTAATTGCCACATGCCCCCCTCAAATCAACCACTGTGACAAGATAATTGTTTCTACAGCTCACGGACTAAGATATAATGGACTTGTCGAAGACATGGTAGGTGGTACGGCCATGAAAAGGTGTGCTTGCCTTTTGTACATACATTCGTAGCCGTGATAATCTGCTTAAATGGACTTCCGATGTTATCAGTGCATCTGGACATTAAGTAAGCCCCGATGACGTACTGGATATTTTGGCGAAAAAAAACAAAAAGGAAAATTGACTTGATATTATAATTTATTAAAAATACATTTAATCTTATTTAATTGTTTACTTTATTGTCTTTGAAAACCATTAGGTATTATACCAGTTACCTCATTTAATTTATAATAATAAATTAATATAATATTATGATATTTGTGATTTAGTGGTCAAGGGGTGGTGGGGGCATAGCCCCCCTCTAGAACGATAATATAAGTTTATATCCCACCCCAGAACCAATTCCAAATTACGCTACTGAAATCAACAAAACACTTTGTATAGCTCTGTATACACTTATGTCGGGTAATATTATTATAATTACGAATTACCTAGTTACCTATTTTTCTAACTAAACTACTATAGCGTTACAGGTGCTTTCAATGATTACATAATTTCTTCATTCTTGTTGAATATAGAATATGACGTCTAGGTACCATAAAAAAAAATTGAGCAGAACGTCACGTCAAGATTTATTGATATCTAGCATATGACTACAATAAACTATTCGCATAAGATGACTAGCCTAAGTAGAAATTAATTCTACGCAAATGGTATAATAGTACAGAAGGAAAAATTAAATAAATGTGTAATCGTTTTTTTTTACTCGTTACATACTCTTATAGATGCGTGTGTCCGGTGTCCGTCCATAAATCAAATAAAATAGTTGTTAATTTTGTGATTTGAATATTTTTACAAAAGACTATTATAGGTATAACAGGGCGCTGAACCCGCATTTATAAACCGTCATTGTTTTGTGTTACGCATTACAATAAACTCACGTTCAAGCAATGTCCTTCAAATTTGGTTTAAACCAAAAATCCAAGGCGACGAGTACCTAACAACGACTGTCAAGATAATACCTACTATTTTAGTGTGAGGAAATCATTAAAACATTTTACGTAGGCAACTATTTAAACCTCTCCAAGAGAAATGTTGAGCAAAAGTAACCCGCCGATGGACGACAGTTTTTATAATATAGAAATTAGAAGTTAGAAAATATTGTTTCTGTTTAATATAAACTATAAATTATAAAATGTAGGTATACTGTTTTACCTACCTCTTATATACATTTCGAAAGACACGGTAAGACACATTCTGCGAAATTTCAACAAACATCGCCTTGTTTAATGTTCAGCTCTTATGCAGTTTTGCGCTTACTTGTACCTATGTTAAACAAAGACGGCAATACATAAGTAAATGCAGGTGTATAGTGTTGATAATATTACGATACATATTTATATCGAAATAATAATTTATCAAACCTACAATGACGAAAATATTTTTATTATTATTAAACACAGGAAGACAATGCCGATATTATAAATTATAATTATTTGATTAAAATAGCATTTTTTTTCAACTATCATCAACTATATATACATATTACATAGGTTATTAGCTTAACATTTAAATTGTATTATTTATTGTAAAACACGTCACCTCTTCCAATAAATATTTTAACACGTGTTATTAAATTATATAATATTATAATACATTTTTTTTTTACCTAACTACCTATAGCTCCCTTAGTAATGACAAAATACATTTTACTCAATTAACATATACATCTGAAATAACAAAACCCTGGTGTCTGGTGTATAATAAATAATAACTTTATGTACAATGCATACTACTACAGGCTACTAGCTATATTCTTAAACGGTATTGTACAAAAAAATTTTAATACGTAGGTAAATATTGCGTATGTACCTAATAAGTATATTATATAGGTACTGTATAGGTACCTGAGTTTAAGTGTTTTTTGACAAATAAAAGATGAGATACCTATCAACCAATTAAAATTCTAAACGTTTTTCTTATATTACAGTCCTACAGGGCATAATAGATATGTAGGTACCTATCTACCTACTTCATATTTTTAATAGTATAGGTAGTATAAGTATTATTAAATGAACCACTACGCCATACGGCTGTATACAGCATAATTTTATGAATTAAGTACCTATCTTAGTAAGTATAGGTAAAAAAAACAGAAATATAATCATGCTACGCTTCTATTTATTTCTCTCCCAGCTATCTATTCCCTAGGAGGTAACTCACCTAATATTTACCTATTAGGTACCCATATAAATACATTATATAATATGATTTATGATGTTCGATTCAAGCTTGCAATTTCGACTCATCTTAAATTCTTAACAATATTTGTGTTATTAGGTATATTTTGAATTATTCATTACCTATGCCCTATGGAGTGTATAGGGTACATGTACTTAAGTCATGTTTTTGGAAATAATATTGTACTTAAAAATAAAAATCTATAATTATTTGTAGATGAGTCACAGTGATTTTACACCAGGAAAAAAATTGATTAGAAAATTACAATAATAATATTATAGATTTCCAGTTAATACTGACTCCACAACAATTTATGAAGGACATAGGTAGTATTTGCACTTAAAACCATGTGTATAGGTGTAATGTGTATACTTAACTAAATATATTTTATTGAAATTATTTTAGGTCCTAAAAATTACAAATAATATGTAGGTACATTACCTTTAAAGTTAAAACCTATTATAGAGTTAGAGTATACTGTATTAATGTGTACACATAAACAGATAATTACTGTCGTTTATACTTTCTATGATCATCAACTTTGATTGTTTCAATATTCAATGAATAATGATAAACAATTTCAAAGATAATATTCAAAGTTGTGTCTAGCATTTAAAAATGGATACGTAAGTTAGGTTAGTGAAGTAATTTGGATTCAGAATCAGAAATAATAGGTTTTTCAATTAAAACCTACCTACCTATATGGCAATAGGTATGTAGACCGTAGACCTGCACTAAGCTACTTAGGAACCTAGTTAAGTTAATAGCTATACCTACACAGTAAAAAGTCAGGAACAATTCAATTAAGGAAACTCTTTGTCAGGAATCCTTTTATGACAAGAACAAAATATATTATCTGGAAAATCAGATTCGGGAATGTCTATTTTAGGAAAATATTATGGAGGAAAATTATTCCCAAAAATTGTAAATTTATGAAATTTGTTGACAAATATAAATTATTATGTGTTATGGTATTACCTATAATACGTACCTAATCAAAAAATAAAAAGGCATAAAAAAAAATGTTTTAAGAAATTGGCTAATATTTGGTTTTATTCTGAGTGTCTTTAAAGTTGTACAAACAATTATTACAGTGGATAGACTAGCCTAAATGATGTTAAATTAAAAAAACCCAACTGTATAAATAAGACATGTTACGTTTAATAGTTTAATAGGTAGGCACTTGAGTGCATTAGAAAAGTTAAAAGAGAACTGGGAAGATACTATTAATTATTATCAATTATGATATAATAATTGAAATAAAATGAAATGTAAATCTAAAAGTATAATTGTAAAATGGTCAGTAGTTAGTTAGTAGGTACGAAAGCAATGTAATATAGGTATTGTTGCTAAAAAATAATTCAATTGTCCTCAATTGAAACTAAATGCATGTAAATATAATTTATCAAAACTTTAAACATACAAACTTAGACAAATTTCTTAATACCTATGTAGTTGATTAAATAATTTAATAATGCATAACACGACCTACTAATTTCTGGTAATATTTATTCAAGACATTCGCGCAGGTCAATAAAGGCTAAATAAACATAGTATAATAACTCCTGATCATAGGTACACTTATTGCTTTGCTAGTAAAATGTGTTTTATTGGTTGTTTTGATGGATGTTAAATTTTAAAACCTTTATCAATTGTTGAAATCTAATCCTATTTTAAATACATATGGTATTGTTTAAGAGATTATAAAAAGTAATTCAATATCCAATAGGTACCTACATACATAATAAACTGTGCATTTGTCCATTTGTTGTAGTTTTAATAGTTTATAAAAAGTAATTCAATATTTTATTAACCTATTAAAATTAATTATACCTATGTGGCTAGGTGCCTACTTTGTTTATTTGACGAATAAATTATTGCATTATATTTATTTTTCTGGACACACACTTAAATAAATTAACGTTTATCTGGTTAGATTAATTATTTATATTCAATTATTAACTACATTCTTGGGTATGAAACTCAACAGTCTTTTGTTTTGACAATATTAGAATATTATATTAATTATTCTTTAGGTCAGAGGTCAGTAATTATTTTCTAAGAAAATAAAAGATGTATACTACCAAATATTTGCCAATTACTTAAAACATTTTTTTTTTTATATTACGATTAAGAAATTTTCAAATGTACCTATTTAAAATTCTGTTTTATTTCAAGATATCAAAAATGTTATGCTCAATGTACCCATATATACTACAGTTACTACATAGTACATAGTATTCACTGTGGCTTAATTAATTAATTTAATTTATGGAGTACTAGAGCACCATCTATTTTTAATGTTATAACACAGTTTTGCTATATCATATTTGTGTTGACAATTAATATTCCTACTTCATTTAGTCCACAATTAAAGTCCTACCATCCAATAATCGCAGGTATAAAATGTACTTGATGTTATACATACCTACTTTGTATTTCATCTATTTATCAAAACTTAATTATTAATGAAATAATAGATAAACTTATACACTTGTGTAGTACTAGTACACAGAGGTATCGTTTAGTTTCCTCATTACTTCTTGATGATAATTTTATAAATAAATAAAAAATATAATATGAAAAAAAAATATTAGAATTTGTTGTTTTAGTAAAAGATTTGTATTGAAAAGTCTAAATAGGAAATTGATATTACTACAGGAGTATACTGTTAGTATAAAATTATTATGTACATTCAAATTTTTAAAAATTGGTTTATTCATTTTTTTGAAGACATTCTCTTGTTTTTATTAATTCTACCCTTATTCTTTCCTTTAAAATTTGATTTCCCACTACCACCAAATGTACTTTCTGTAGTATTTTCTTTCATGCCTCTTTTTTTGCCACCAAATCCATACTTTGTATCTTTTCCTTTTCTTTTATGTTGTGATCTATAAAATAAAAAAATTAAAGTTAACATATTTTTAATACATATTAACATATTAAATCATGCCAACAACATAAAAAAATAGTACTTATAAATTAAAGTATGATATTGAAATGTACTTTTAAATTTATAGGTATTTGGATATATAATGTAAATTTTAAGGGGGCACAAATCATCTGCTACATAATTTTACTTAAAAAAAAAATTAAATGAACTTATCTGATTATGATCAAAATAAGGTAATACTATTTTTATGATGATTATAAATTGAAGGGTAACATATTTCATGACAGAAAACAACTATTGATAGCCATTTAAATATTTAATAATGAAGTATGAATTAAAATGTAATTTATCATGATACATTTTTCAATTTTAAGGACTATAATGAATATAATTAAAATAACATTAAATTTAAAACTCGTTTTTAAGAAATGTTGAATAGTTTTTTAGTTCTACCTAATGGTTATTATATTATATTTAATTTAATGTTTTCAATAAATTAGTGACATTTTGTTCGTCCTACTTAATAAAATAAGTTAATATGTACGATGAACTTCTATATTCACAAAATGTATATCCAATAATCTCAATTCAATCAAGTAATATATTTGTATACTTTCACAATGACTGTGTCTAAGTACTACATTGTCAACAAATGTATGGAAAATAATTACATAAAAAAAGCTTATAATATCCAAAAATGTAATTTTAAGAAGCAAAAATATTTCAAGACTGCACATAAAAGATAGGATGTATTTATGAAGATTTACTATAAAAAATGAATTGATGTAATCTGTGGTTGTAAAAATTATTATGCATGTATTCCAAATTGTAAGTACTATTATAGTTAATTAATATATAAATCAATAAGTATAGGAAACAATAACTTTATATTAAAACAAATGGTTATAAAAATGGGTATTCATCACAGCATCATACTTTCATATACAATTATTATGGACAATTTTATTTTACTTTTCAGCTCTGTATTGAAAACAAATTTATTTTATATCAATTCATTATTTTTTACCTGTAAAATATTATAAATCATGTAATATAAAAAATGTATCAAAAGTTAAATATTAATATATGGTCTCTACTCATATAAACGTTATTTGATGTTCAATACTAATTAAAAATTTAAATACCTTGAAAGAATTTTTTTCTTTTCACCACCACCACCTCCATCATCTTTCTTCTTATTTTTCTTCCCACTATCAGTTTCCAAAAAGTCTAAATCATTTCTTAAACCTTTTCTGAACTTCTTAATATTTTCATTAAGATCACGTTTTTGTTTATGTTTTGCTTGTATAGCTGCTACTTGTTTCTCTTTAGCTAATTTCTTTTCTTGCCGGATACGACGTACTTTTTCTGTTTGTTCTAGAGCAGTCTTTCTTTGTAAAAGTGCATGTCGTACCTTTTGCATATGCTCATCAGATTTAAACATTTCTGCAAAATAATCTTCTGGTCGATGTGTAGCTATATTATGTTTACGTAACAATTCAATGCCACGCATAACAGCTGTTTGGGCTTGCCGGTGAAACATGGTTTCCCGTTTAAAATCATTTAATGCTACTTCATCAATTTTACCAGCTTTAAGAAATTGTTGTTGTTCAGTAATCTGAAATAATAAGAAAATACTATGATAAAGATAATGATACAAGCTATAAGCAATTTAAAAATTACAAATTTTTATTCCAAACATTGTGCTGGAATAATACAAAAACATTTATTTAATTAGTACATTTAAAAAATACAATTTTATTTAAGTTTTTTATTAAAACTGTGCATGCAACAAATGAGCAAACAAGATTTAAGGTTTATCAAAAATTAGATTTTTATCACTGACTAAAATACAGTTCAAATACCCTACCTATATTTATGAACTTGATTAAGAGGATGTGATACCCGCATGTATTGTCTCAGTCTTACAAGTGCATAACATAGCAAATTTTACGCTCAGCAAAACACATGTAGCTCCGTTAATTTAAAAATTAGTAAATTAACCTCTTATAAAATCTAAAGGTAAGATTATTATCTATACTCTGTTCAAAATAAGATCGTGACCCGGCGGCGACCAGTTTTCGTCGGGCGGCGGTCAGACATATGGAAAGATGCCGTCCCCACTACAGCGACGCGTCGGGCGCAGCCACGGAACGAAGCCACGCCCATGCGCACAACTCGGCCGCCGGGTCACGATCTTATTTTGAACAGAGTATAGATAACCTCATGGGCTTTTTATAATATTTTAATTTTAAGCTAGTTATGAGAACTTTAAGATCTATAAACAATTTAAAATTTTAAAATACTCATAGCTCGCTTAAAAATTAAAATATCATAAAAAGCCCACGAGGTTGTCTAGATAATAATCTTACATTTAGATTTTATAAGAGGTAAATTCACTCTAATTTTTAAACTAACGGAGCTACATGTTCTGCTTTACGTATAATTTGCTATGTTACACACTTGTAAGACGAAGACAACACATGCGGGTATCACATCCTCTTAATATTTTTTAAAAAATCGGTACTTGTTTGTAATTGTCCCGTCACAAAGCCATACACAATTTAACACCCCTTCAACAAGAAACCTTATGTCAGCAGTATTTACCAAAATCTAAAATCTTGATATTCTGTTTTATTCAACTTTAATCATGTTAGTATGGAGTTAACTTGTCGTTATATTGTAAGTATGTATAATTTAAAGTGGGTAACTATTTTACATTATTAGATTATTATAAAATATTGTTAAAAATTAATTTTAATTAATTATTTGCTGGAATATATCGCTGAATAATGGCATTCAATTTATACAACAAAATCATATTATATTATTAAAATAAATAAAATGAGTGACTTTAATTAAGGATCTTAATAAAACTATCTTATTCTTTTACAGTTTTATGTATAATTATGAGATATTAATAAAATTATTAACTATGTTACTATTAATTTTAAACAATTTATTATTCTTTACTTTTAATTGGAAGTTTTGTAAAGGTACATAAAAAATATCATTGTATAACAGATTACAGTGTAAAATCAATGGTGAGGCAATAATAAGTACCAAAAAATTGATAGAATTTATGATATTACTACTTTAATGTTTTAACTACTGAACCTATTATTAATATTTATGAGGATTGAAATCATGTCTTTCATCTTAGTTCACATCATATTTAAAGAATTTAATTGATAACTTCCAATCGTAAATAATATTTTATTTTTAATTTAAAATAATGATACATCTTCTTATACCTGGGTTGAAATTAGAATATAAATAGACGACAAACATATCCATATTTGTTACACACTGGCACACAGCTGAATTATGATTGGTTATGTGTGTTACTTGAGCATGGTGTATAGTAATTACACATTATAGTAGTGTTTGCTGGGGGCGGGTACAAGAAATTGTTTAGTTGATAATCTTCTTCTGGCACTAGTGTGTAATATAGTAATTTGTTGGTAAAAAAAGTAAGCAATAATACAAATCAAATTAGAACATCTAATCTGCTATTTTAAATTTCCTTTTAGTGATATTCAGGTATAAAGAATATAATAATTAAATACATACTTCCATTGAAAGCTCAGGAGCCATTGGAGCAGCTTCGGCCACAATATCGAGTCGTTCGCTCCATGGTAAACTGCTTTGGAATGAAGCAATAGCTTCTTTCATTGCATTCTAAAAGAAAAATAAGCAATGAGTAATTTGATCAAGTATTAAATTTATATGTACAAATTGAATACAAAAATTATTAATTAGCCTTTGTCCCATGCAAGTAGGACATTCTACCCTATCCTAAAAAAAAATTGTATTTCCTTCAACATACATAGATAATGATAGCATATAATTCTTCTATACCTTACTACTATTTGCTTAACTTCCAAAATAGGTAGAAGTACTTTTTTGATGTATCAAAATGATCATAATAATATACACTATAATATGTACCAATAAACATTTAAATAATAAATAATATTAATATTACTTACAACATTGTTAATGAATACTCTATCTTCTTCTACAGGTATATTTAAACCTGGCTTTAATTTTCCTATTGCATACAGCTCCAATAACTAAAAAAAAAGTTACATATTTCAATAAATATTACATGAGCCAGTTATTTATATGTAAAATAATTGTATAGTAAAAACTAATACAAATGCAATATTATACACTAATCAATAATAAATGAGGTAAACTAATTAGTAAATAAATCTAATAAATTCCAGTTTATTGTTAAGTTAAGTAGGTACAGCTGAATTATTAATTTATTTCAGAACCAATTAAAAAATGAGTATGCAATTTTTTTAAGTTCTTAATAACTAATATAAACTATAAAGACATTTAAAAATTTATTCTAAATCATATAGAGATTTTAATTGCACTTATGGTACTTTAATTTTATATTTATAATATAATTAATTTCAGAAGCATGAGTTCATCTGTGATATTGAGTAATGGTCATTTACGCCATTCACTGCTCTAGACGTAGGTACTGCTACGTTCCTGTACTTCATAATATTATCATTTGCGGTAACCGTACAACTTTAAGAAACCCTGCCTCGCATTATTTTAAACTTAAGAAATTATATTATAGATCTCAAAATTAACATTTAAGAAAAATTAAAAATACATAAAAATTGCATTTTATGTAACATACACAGGTTGGAGAGAATAAGTGTGTGATAGTAAAAAGATTAAAGATTTAACATTAAAACGTCAAACTAATCTTCAATTTTTGCATACAAACATATTATTGTTTTAGTACTAACTAATTTTAGTGCCTAGGTTAAGCAAATTTTTTAAACATTTTCAAAGACTTCAGTCCTCAAACAAATTAATTATTTAAAAATTATAAATCTAAAATCCGCATATTGAATTCTCAATAGGTACATTATATTATACGAGGACGTTTAGAAAAAAATTATAATTGTAGGTATCTTATAACTTACTTCTTCCTCAGAATCGACATCCGAAGACATTACGATAGCCATCGCGGATATTAATATTTACTAACAAAACAACTAAATACTAACAACAGTACAACACAACTACACAAGTGACAAGTATTAAACAAATAAACAATTAACAATTCAAAGTTCAAACATGTGCTTCGTATTTTAAATCTTAATTATTATCATTCTCGGGATAGCTCATATCAATAACCAATGTGACCGTGTTTAAAAGATTGTTCCATGTTAAAAGTTATGAAATAGTAATACCAACCTAACCATTTTATTAAATTGCACTGCGATTCGAAATCAAAATAATTTTTATGAATAAAATATAATAAATTACATTTTTAATTTCTTAATTAGTTGTGATTTTGTGAAGTTGCAATTCTATTCTATATCAAATATTCAAATACGTTGAATACCCTAAAATAAATACCAAATTGTTTTATTTAAACAACGAAACATCATAATGTGTAGGTAACTAATTAAAAAATTTGTCCTGATTTCCAGGAATAATAATTTTAATTTTATTATGTAAGGAAAAAAAAATAAATATATGAACTATTATTAAACCATTCAGTGACATATCTAGGAATTTTTCATGGAAGGGGTACAGCTAATATTCCAAACACATTTAAATCAGGGGGGATACAGCCTACAGAATATATTTATATTTATTGTTTAGGTATATTAGATGTTTAGATAGGTATTTATGGGGCCAATGGCGGGGGCCAGACATCTCGTAGAACGCCACTGTCAGTGTTGTAATTAGGTTTTTGTCTTTGGGGGGGGAGGAAGATTTTATCCATTCGCCCCGCCTTTTAAGATAAAGGCTTTAAGTTAGAACTCCAAAACCTTTTGCATATGCATATGGGAGGATTGATCCCTTTGATCCCCCCCGTAAATACCATTTATATAGAATATGAACAGTTATTACATAAATATATACAAGTAGATATGAAATATTTTATTTTTTGGCAAAACTTATACATATTATTATAAGAAAAAAAACTATAAGTCTAAAATACTGATTTTTATAATTTCATACCACTAAACCTTGCGATAAGTACATGCTTTTGGTATGACACTGGCATAAAAATGTAAAATAACTAGCAATCGATTGTTTTGCATAGAATATTATATATTTAAGATCTAAATATTGAGTGTATTGGCACTACAAAAATTATGTTATATCCATTTGAAATAATTATAAACTACAAGAATAGGTTAAACCTCTGCTGGATGCCTGACTGGGCTTAGTACTTAAAACTTAGAAGCATCCTATGCATAAAAACTATTCCTTTAAAAAGATTAAATCAATCAAAACTCCTCACACAAAAATCTAGAATTTAACTGTATGAATATATGAGACAACGTTTTCAAATTTTAATCAATACTTTTGGTTAAACACTTTGAGCCGGATCAAAAGAAAAAAAATATACATTTCCACAGTATTATTTTTAAATTGAAAAAGTTAGATTATTAAGTCTATTGTTGTGTTATTGTAACCTAACCATACATTTTCTATAAAATGAAAAGCATAGAAAAAAAAATACAAATTTACATTTAAATAATATTATAATAATATAAAAGTTATTGTGCACTATATATTTATATTTTAACTAATATTGACTGAAAAATATGTATAAAATAATATATCCATAGAATATTGTTATTTCCAGTAAATTTGCATCCAGTTAGTAAGTACTCTTACTATAATTGTTTGTCGACCAACCAACATTTAATATTAAATGGTCATATCCATATCCGTGTAATCCTTTAATTGCTCGTTCGGCATCCATTTTGGATTTGAAATTAACAAATGCATATCCTTTACAAGCACCAGTGACCTTATTAGACGCCAAGAAAATTCTAGCAACTTGACCAAATTTGTTCACTAATTCACTTAAATCAGCTTCAGATGTACTTTCAGAAAGATTTTCTATACGGATAGCAGGTACTTCGTCATAACCACGTGAGTATGGATCTCGTTTACCAGCTGTATTTGTGGCTCCTTCTCTTGCTGACGGAGGAATATATGGTCTAAAACAAAACATGAGGTTAAAAATACATATTGTGTACATATAGTTGTATACCAGAATAATTTTAAGAGAATTCAAAAATAATGTGAGTTATTATTTGTCTTGAACACATGTAATGTATTAATTTGAGTTTCTCAATAGTTGTAAAGTTTTGTTAATTATTATTTTTTAAGACAAATAACTATTTAAAAAAAAATATAAATAATACAAACAATATTATTGTATTAAAAAATATAAATAGTTATAAAAACTCCGCAATGGAGCATGATCAATGTTTTCATTTGTAAATTTAACAATAATACAAATATTAACAAAAACATTATATTATTATGATACAAATTGATATTAATATGACACTATTTTCTCAAGGTATGCATGTATGCAAGACAAATGTGGGTATTAGATGATTATGTCCTCATACCTACATGAATCAAAATTTTAGAAAATAGAAAGTCATTGTATTTATACCTGTTGGTACTGGTATTTTTTTCAGGCTCTGGTACCTTTTCTTGAACCAATTTTTTATCTTCAATCACCAAACCGGTACCCTTGAGATGACATGAAAACGACCAATGCTCTCCGCCACAATTTCGGCATTTAATGTTCATGTTCACATTCTTTAATTTGTCTAACGGGTTTTCTTCAACTTTGTCGCCATCCTTGCCGGACAAGAATTGCATCTGTATTTCTTCAGCCGGAATCGTGGTCGAAGTATTTGGTCCTGGTTTATCATTACGTGAATCTCCGAATTTAGCCCATGTCTTGCGCTCAGCTATAGTTTTGGACACCAGTCGTTTTTCAATTTTATATGTACGAACTACCTTTTCTTTTTTGTCATCCTTGTTCCAACGATATTCAGTAATAATTTTGGTATTTCCGTGTGTATCAACCTTTGCTTGTGGCAATGTTGTTTTCTCCAAATGATCTTCAACCTCATCTGCCCAACTGGATTTGATCAGATCCTTATTATGCATCTTTGCACCTTTATAAAACGTAAGTATGTGTTACAGTATTACCCGTTTATATTTTATATTGATAATCAAAATATGGTACCCACCTAGTCGATTAATTTTTCCAACGGGAAGCCTTTATTTAAACAAACAAAATCCAAATGAAATTGTGAAGTCTTCGAGATTCGTTCTATTTCTGCCAAGGCGGATGCCGTTAAATCGTATATAGAACAAGTAAGATTTTTGGGACGTGACTCAACGTAAGCAGTACAGCACTAGTGTCGTACCACAGCCAAGAAGTAAGAAGTTAGAACTGAGAAGAGAGAACGAGAGTCGAGAAGTACACGAGTAGTTGCAGACGTAGAGAAGGTTAGTTAATAATTAGTGATGGGAACAATCGAGTGAAAATAATCGAGTAACTCGATTATTTGATTAAATCGAGTAACTCGATTGTTATGAAAAATAATCGAATGATTTGCTCGGTCTCGATTCTCGGAACCAACTGAAAAAATCAAACGAAAAATTAGTAATTACTAATTAGTAATTACTAATTTTGGTAGTAGTTACTCGAATATTGTAAATAAGTAAAATGAATGAAATAACTACTAATAGTAATATTATACTCGAGTATTTTTATTCTACTAATCTAGTAATCTCTTCACGGTATTTTCGTTCAGTTAAAAGAACCCGAAAATAATAATCCAATTACGGACTACATTATCTCAAAGCATATATAAATTTTAAATAATTATAAAAGTATAAAACTTTAAAATTTTATAATATGGACGCGGTGTTGCACAACCTCAATGTAGTAGTACACGAAACGTCATAATATTATTTGGTTTTATACTTTTATCGAAATAAATTCCGTATACGAATCGGTAGTTAATAAATAAGTTATTTACTGTACTCGTACTTATACTACTATACTTAGTTTTTATAATAAAATTTATAATAATAAATGTAAAGTGTTATTTCAATTAAAAATATTACTATGAATTTTTATTAATAAGTTGATTATTGATTGATTATTAATTATTATATATTAGTTCATGATAATATTTCGATTATTTTAATTGGGTGAAAATCACGACTAAATAATATTTCGATTATTTTAATCGAGTGAATATCTCGATTATAGTAATATCTCGATTACTAATTACTCGATTATCGAAATCATTCGATTATTCCCATCACTATTAATAATATTATAATAAACAATGATAACACAATATCACGCGACCCGATAAAGGATTTAAAGGTTATGATATATTATGGTTCCATAATTATTATAAATATAAAAATAATAATATTCTAAAATTTAAAATTTAGCCCATCCGTTGTGTGTGTGTGATTGTCGTTGTGTTTGTGGAAAACCATGAATTGCGATTGTGAAATTTAATAATATTACAAAATAATGTAAGGTCAAGATTACTATGGAAACTATGATATTAAAGATGACGTGGGACGTACGCTGTATAGCCTATCTACAACGCCGTATAATATAATATTTAGAAAAAATTTTTAATTTAAATTCAATAAGTTATGCCGTTTGGCTTTTCACATAATAATGTAATATTATTATGTTATATTCTTTGGTAGTTTCGTATGAAGTATTTAGTACGTTTGCTAATTTGGTTTTTATATATTTTTTTCATAATATGAAAATTATCATTATTTTACAAATTCAAATATTCAATATTATATTATTTTAATCGTACTTCGCAATTGGGTTTGATTCACAAGTGGTTAAATGTGGTTTTATGCAATATTCTTAGTAATGTTGGAAGTATTATTTTGTAAAACAATAATATTGTACAATATAAAAAAAAACAATATAATACAATATAATATATTGTATTTTAATTTCATTGAATTATTTAATAATTATGTAAATAACATTTTTTGTATTTAAATATGTTGTATTGTTTTATTATTGTTTTATTATTGTATTATTACTGTGTTATTATTGTATTCTAACGATCGGTAATGAACTATATTATTTTAAATTATTATAATTGGATCTTTTGATCCGTTGTAAATAAATAAATAAAATATATAAATATGTGTACGCAATAAAATCATTAGCACTGAATGACTGAAAGGTTATAATTTTTGAAAAACAAAAGAATATTGTACAATATTGTAAATTTATAATATTGGTGTTTATGGAAGGTATACATAGTTGTTAATATTGTACATATCTGTGATTATTGCTGAACATTTTTGATATAATCAAATACTAAATTTCAGCTGATAGATAATGAAACCATTTAAAAGTTAAAACTACTATAGCATTGACTCTTGACGTATTGTCAATATAATATAGAAACCTGAAATTATAGTCGATTTGGTTACCAGTCTACCAGAGTTGGGCATCATTTTATTTAAATAATTATAATCCGAATAATTTTCAAACACAATTGCTTTTTTTAATTGTTTGAATATTTTTTTATTCGATTAACTGTATTTAAAAACTAATCAATTAAATATTTAAAAAAATAATTGTAATACGTTTTTATTTGAATAATTACAAAAACAATGTAATCAAACAAAATTCTATGTAGATTTAAATTAAAAAGTTTATTCGAATAATGCTGACTCTATCATATCTTTTAACCATCAAGTATTATAGCATGTGACAAGAGTAAAAATATAACACGGTTTTTAAACTCGGTCGTATACTTGTATGTTGTAATATGTAGTATGTACTAAATACTAATGAACTAATTTAATTTTCGGGAACTATTATCATTGATCAAACTAGTATGGTTTAATGTGATACAAAGTATGTATAAAAAAAAATCAAGTCAACATTCTGATTAGTGGCCGAGATGACTATAGAGATATGGAGACTTAAGAGCAGTGGCGTGGCGAGCATCTTTCAAACCCTAAGCAAATTAATTTTGTAATGACCCCCCACTTCCACCCCCCCCCCCACAAACTAAGTATAATTTTCTACATGCTAATTTTGAATTTTTGCTATAGGAAGTCATCAAACATTTATTATAAATAATAATAATTAATTATACATAAAATAGTAATAGTATAATTAAAAATATCAATTAACTCTGATGACTTTTGAAGCAGTCTTTTATGCAGTAAACATAAGCCTTGCTTATGTGTAAGTGTATTATCAGAAAATAGATTACATAATGCATTAATTATAATTAAAATACAATACATAAAAAATAATATAGGTATATACTAATATACTAATATCATTTTTTATTTACAGTATCACACTATCACATAAATATACAATTATTTATTTATTTAAATAAAAGAGCTTTTTCTAGCAGTTGAGAAGATTTACTCATTCTATCTAATGCTTTTTCTAAACTAGGTGAAATATATTTTTCCCAAGATAAAAGCATTAGTGATTCCAATCTATTTTGGCCGATGGTTGTTCATAATATATTCTTTATTATCTTTACCTGAGCCAAGGGGTACCCAACCCCCTGAAAACTTTCTAGGGCTAAGCAATTGCATTAGGTAAACGTCGTTCACCACGCCACTGCTTAAGAGTGACAGAATGACTTTAATACTCATACTGTAAATTTGTATATTATAATATCAACAACGGTGTAACATTAGTATTTAACATTATTTTCATACATCAACGGTAAAATTTGCAGTTCCAAATCGTAAATCCATAATGATTTATAGTGTATAATATAAATATGGACACGTGAATATACCATAAGTATGCACATAATATCATTTATCATTGTATCAATGAATAAGTTTAAAATATATAAATAAATAGTAGTAATAATTAATTTAAACGTATCACAAGACTGAAACACCTTAACAACTATATAAAAATATTATATTTACACTAAAGTTTATGTACAGCATATATATTATATTACGCGTTCTATTTAATAAATATTCAAAACAAAAATAATATTAAAAACCTATGGCTTTTATAATATATAGATCTAAAATTCTGTATATTATGCATGGCAGTGTAAGGCAAAAAAAAATATTTAAAAATGTACGACTAACAGATGACGGACAGATTAAAATCTGTAAATTTCAATAAAATATGTACATTCGTTGAATTAGTGGGTCCATGCATATAATATAATAGTTTTAAAATAAATTGTATGATTAATAAAAACAAAGCTAAACGATATCAATCATGGTTGACAATATTATTGTAGGTATACGAATTAACCCTGGAGATTGAATGATGGAGTGAATATTGATGTTATTTGTCAATAATTAATATTATTTAGTACGTACTCATCTCAATTCTTTAGTAAACTTAGTAAACTTACAAAAAATTCAAAACGAACGTAGGTAGGTACTTGTGTTTATCGAGATGTATCGGTTTTAAATTGTTAATAAATGAATGTGAGGTAAATCTTTCAGATGACCCTTCGATCTGCAAGTGGTTTTTGTTTTTGCCCAACACTATATAGATGATGCGTGGAGACAGATGATATTATCGAAGGAGAGAGATAGAAAGAATGAGAGATAAAACACGGATACGTTATAATAATACAATAATATCGTGTAAAGAAAAGTAAAAGTTAAGAGCTCAACGGATTTTGGAACCAAGTGTCGAGGTCGTTGCTGTTGCCGTTGCTGCTGCTGCCGGCGCCGTCGTCTCCGTCGGTGCGTGGACTGCGGGACGTGATCCTCAGGTCGTTGGGCAGATCGTAGCAACGGCACACGCAGCACGACGGGAACCTGAACCAGTCGGAGAATATTCCGCGGCAGTCGTTGGACGGGTCGTAGGCGAGCAGCCTGTGCAAGCGGTACTGCTGTTCGCACCGGCAGCCCTGGCGGCAGAACATCTGCTTGTTCTCGAACCTGCGCAACACAATATCATATTGGTATACACGTGCGAATATTATGTGCGTTAATTGTGCGTATAAATATGACGTAATATGTATAGGAATTTTATAATAATTTATAATTATTATAATTTGATGAAGGCGGAAAGGGCTCGAGTGATGTATATGTAATCCACACCGCCAACAATTGGAAATCATTATTTTTAGTGTATTACTAGAGATTACACTATCGCGATATACCAGTTCACGATAAAAAAAAAAGTGGTGCGCTACTTCTATAAATACTGAAGTTTTTTATTTATGGAGCATATTTTAATGTTTAGAATGTAGATACTATATTATAGAGTCTATAATATAGACGGCACTACTGCTTATATCGATATAAAGTATAAACTGCTTATAATATGCCATGTTGAGGGCGTCGGAGCCTGTGGGGTTTTCAGTACAAAAACATGTACTACAGGAAAAACTCTCACGCTCTGTAGAACAATAGGATTTTTTTTATTTATGTAAAAGAAGAGAACATTCTGCAAGCCCGATTTTCTAAATTATAATTATAGCAGCTAAAGTATGCATTTGAATAATACACAAATACACAATATTTATGCTTTTTCAAACCTGTTTTTCGACCGCTATTTAAAGTAAATTTAAAATTCGGGCTTTGATCCGATCTGAAAAATGTTCTCTTCTTTTAAATAAAAAAATATTCATGAAATCCGACTATTCTACATGGCTTGACAATGTGAAAGTTTTTCCTGTGAAGTAATTTTCGTTGATATAATACACTTATCAACCCCCCACTACCTAAATAGGTATCAAGCTGTAGATTAGTGGAAACAGTTTATAATTAATGTAGTAGGTAAAAAATAAAATAGAATTTGAAAATTTGATAGAATTTTGGAAAATTGGAAAACCCAGCACTGACATTATTAGTCCAACGTTCGATTATGTCCTTTAGAAAGGCAGCATTATAAGCAGTAACCTATTATGACAGCCCAATAGCCCATTAAGCAATAATTTATATTTTATTATTCCAGTACACAGATCTGATCTTCATTAAAATTAAGTATTACTGCATTTTAGAGCTTATATAACTGCGCTAGTAAAATTGGTTTAGATAAACACAACAATTATCGAGGTAATGATATAAACGTATAGTTTCTCCGCAGTGATTGAATCACACTGTATATGATACTATTAGGTAGTATTATAAAGTATTGATCATCGACTAGGTACTCAATACTCACGTGCATCGCTCCCAGTGGACATACTGCTCGAACGGGTAGAGATTAAGCAGCGCGAGCACTTCGCCGCGAGTGTTGTTCGCCCAGAAAGGCGCGACCACCTCCTCCTTTACCGGGCAAGCGTTACTGCAAGAAACAAAAACACGTGGTTCCACATAATCGAAAAGGAGATATTTTATTACTATTACTATTATTATTATTTATATTGTTGTTATTATTATTATTGTACATTTGTACTATCATTATTCAAAGCCCAAAAGTTATAATAATGCGTTCAATGGAAAACGCCAAGTTTTGCTTGTTATTGGTAAATGTTTTGTTTTGGAAAACAAAATATGTCATATTATTATAGTGCGGTCGCGTTATGTACATGACTAATAATCTATTTCACATCATAATAATACTCGATTTTTTTTCTTATTGTACAAGTACAGGATACTCACATGCCTTTTGATTTCTGAGTGTTGTCCGCGTCACCACCGGTCGACTCCTGGAAGAATCCCGGTTGCTCCTGCACCTGGTCGGTGCGTTGGGTCGACGCTATAGGTTCGGTGGTGGTTTCGAACTGCAACTGGTCGTCCACGGTAACGTCGTCCTCGGTGCTGTCTTCCACGTCTTCCGCGACGGTGGTCGTCGTGGGCGGCACGACGTCGGCCACGGGCTCCGTGGTGACATTGGATGGCCGGGCTGTGGACGCAGTGGTCGTGGTCGTGTTCTCGGTAGTCGCCGTCGCTGACGTGGTTGTGGTAGTGCTACTAACTTTGCTAACTGTAGCGGTGCCGGTGGAGGTTCCCGAGGTTGGTGCAGGCGGCGACGGTTGCGAGTCGTAGCGGTTCAACGACGACTCCTCCCGCCGCCGGTTCCAGACGCCACCTTCGATGTCGTTGGTGTCCATGTCTGCGCGCAACACCGATATGTGTCGCTGTTCGCCGTACATGCGTTTCATCAAACCGTGATTCTCGAATACGAACCGTCGGACTGCGTGCCTGCACATGGTCATACGAAATTCAATCAATATAATAAGTATTATAACGGCCGTTAAGAAAAAGAGCAAATCATAATGTAGATGAATAGATGATGTATATTTTAGCCATAATTTCTTTATGCATGTCCCGAGGTTAAAGAAATGGACATATTTAATTTGGTGGTAAATAGTAGGTTATGGTATTTAGAGTTTCGTCTGTTTTTATAAGTGCATCAAGTGTATAGCAAATTCATGGCTCTAATACTCTATTAAAAGACACTAAAAGTTGACATTACTGATTATGCTTTCCAAAATTAGAAAGATTAAAGAGATCAAAAAGATTAAAAAAATCCTAATAATATCGACCATAATTAACCGTATAAAATATATGTCATATATTGTGTTTTAACTATCCCATTCTCATATAAATTGTGAATTATAGTGCTTTTTAGTTAATTATTTACCGTAGTTATACCCATCTGGAATCTAAAATATTTTTTAACGGTTCAAAAACAACAAAACATTTTAAGAGATTTTTAATCTTCGGGATATAATATTCGATAAACTGTATACGAGCAAGTTCCACGAGCGTGATTTTTGGGTACTTTGAATAATATTATAATATTGTATTTATGTACCTAACATCAAAGAGTCTAAAAATTCAAAATGTGCACGAGAACGAAATTTAAAATTTAAATATTTTATTTTTAAATTTATTCTTAAAAACTAAAATAAAAACTACCATAGATTTGAGACTCAGAAATGTTTACCCTATGTTATTATATAGCTCCATTGGCGGTTTTAACTTTTAATGCTGTTTTCAAGGGCAAGCGTAACATCACGTATAGTTTTAAACACCTCAGCTTTGCTACAATGGTCAATAACGATTAACGGCCCATTGTTCGGATATCATGATAGCCGGATAAAACGTGATTACGATAAAAAAATAAAATATAATAGCAATCGACTGTTGCAAATCAATGTCTGAAATTGTAAAGTGTGTCGATAGTTTAACAACCATCCCCAGGCTATAATATTGTAAAATACTAAAATGTAATGTTATGTTTAATATTCTCGTAATTATAATATGATGTACATATATATCATATATATGTATAATATGGACTATGGTACATACAATATATAATATTATAGATTAGTATACGGTGTACCTGAGCCCTGTGGTTATACATGTTTTAGGTTCTGAGCGGAACGATGAATGTATTGATTTTTCAATGGTCTGTAGTCTGTTTTATATTATTTTTTTGTGTCTAACATCATATTTTAGAGAAATAAAAGTGCTTCTATTTACAACTTTGAAAAGTTGTGCCAAAAATAAAAATGTCAAGTACAAAAGTATTTAAAACAAAATAACACCTAAAAACCAAAAAAAAAAAATTAAGGAAAAACTGGATTTTAATGACCAGGAAGAAGTTCGAGCTATCGACAATTTAAAATGTTTGAGTTAAATAAGTTCGATTATACGGTGATAACATTGCTTCTAATTAGTTGTCTTGCTGACTGACTCATCACTCCAATAAGTACACTCCCACAACTGCATCCGGTATAGTGTATATTGTATTAACTAATAATTAGTAATAACCACCATGGGGCATGGTTTACAGTAGAACGCATGTTGAATATAAAGTAGGAATAGGTATGTAACATATCCCACTGTGAGTATATTAGTGTAGTAACTTGAAAATGGAAATTGGAAGGTTTTGAGTTACACATGTTTTCTAATAGTAAAAATAACATTAATTTACAATGCACTAGTGTATTATGTATTAATGGAAAAATTGAGTTAAACTGTATAATCTAGTATAATTTTATGATATTGAGATATCAATAACTCAATTTTCACAAAATCTTCATTTTTTAGTTACCTAATACACTGATGTACTCACAATGTGATATATGCAATTTAAGAACATACTTTGTATTTTGTTGAATACTCGTCTTTTTAAATAAATCATGTTTATTTATGATAAGCATTTAACTAAAAATGTGATTTTTATATTTTTAAAAGTTATAATAACTATGTAGAATAAAAACCTGGGAAGTTGCTCTGCTGTATATTATGTTCCGAGTATACCTCGTTATTGATGTTGTAAGACCAAACTATGAAGAACCTTGTATTAAAATTGTAAAGTTAAGCTGTATAAAAATAAAAATTTTTATGAATTTTTAACCACAAAATAATTTGTTAATGTTCGTAATTGTGATGAATTTATTTTTTATATTTTTAAATTACTGTAGGTATATAGTATATACCTACATTTTAATATTATATTAGGAATTTTGTATTACATTTTTTAGGTTTTGACTAAGCATCAACATTATTTAAAGAAAAAAACAAAAAAAATTAAATATGTTGAAAATTATACCTGCCTTCGTCTAGAAAAATCAAAATTATAATATCATTATATTGGATTGTCTGACACGAAGTTTTCCAAGCTACAAAATATGTTTCATGCCGATTCATGCATACTATTCCTACAATTTGTTTTTTAGGACATTTTTAAATTTTTTATGTAGTTGTTGACCTGTTTCCAGTAATATGGCAAAAATACCTGCTTATAATTCAGTATGTATAACAATATATTTTATTTTCATTATTGGACTTTAAAATGTTGTTATATGTGGCTTTATTTTTTTTTAGTTACATTAATCTAGGATTTATTTTAACATCAAGATCATCACATCCATACTACGTTTACTGCAGATGCTAATTATTATATTAATTCAACAAGGTTCTACCAATTCTTTAAAATAAATTATTTATTAAACAATAATTCTTCTTTTTGTACCTATCAAGAGGCAAGTTTGAGCATAAACGAGTTAAAAAAAATTAAAATTTAATTTTCAACTTAACTGATTTTTATTGATATAAACGTATGATATAAATAACGAGTTACTTTTAATTAAATCCTGCAAGTTACGTTAATTTATAAATATTTAAATAATAAATATAATACCAATTATTATTGATGACGCAATGATGCATATTGCATATTGTATGAATATTTACTTTATATTATTTCAAACCATATTACTGGCTATATTTACATATTATTAAAAAAAAAAATTACTTAACTTCAGTTAATAAGTTAATTGTAATTTTCCGTATAACTTTTAACTTAACTGAATTTCAAAAAAAAATAGTATAACTATTAACTTTAAACTTTTTGAAATGTTTACTATCAACTTAACTTAACTTAACTCAATTAAAAATTATCATTAACTTGCCCAGGCTTGAATTCAAGTCTATAAAGAAATCACCTTTTGCGATATTATTTACAAAAACATATTATAACAATAACACAATGATTGACCTTGACCCAAAGAAAAATCCAGACATTTTTGTGATGCATGGAAATACTCTAGTTTTCCTTGAAAATACTTAAATTATAAACACTAGGTATACTTTCACCTTGTCCCTAGAATATGCGTCTTATCAGATCTCGAACATACAAAGAACATCACCGTTTAAATCTAGAACTTTCACTCGCTCGTGTCACATTAGACATACTTTCACCTACATTTATGCGTGTGTTACATAAATCATGACAAACAATATAATCGGCAGGTTTTTTTCATTCACAACAAATAACCTACGTCTAACCTACGCATATTTTTGGGTAACAATGAGGTTTTTGCTTTCTAAATATTTGGTCATTGGAACTTTTGTGTCGCAAATAACATTATAATATATTACCACGGGTACGTTGATCCAGGTACCATGCACCATGATTGAGTGTTAAAATCGCACGGCAAATCCGGAAATTTGGCTCTTGCATTTCGATACGGTTTTGTGCAGGTGCTATAGCCGTCGTAACCGTAACCATTGAGCTCCAACGGCAGCTGAAACAAATAATATATTATATTATTGTATGTATTTAAGTAAAAATAATATAACTGTGTCATAGATACAATTTACAGAAGAAAAAAATTAGATAGGTATTTAATATTTTCTTTTGAAAATTTCTACGCAATATCAAAATTTGAGAAAAGTATGACCTGCTTTATGTGTTATATAGGAGCGGTATGTCGGGCAGAAGAAAGGAGCCGTGAAAGTTAAGCGTTGGCATTGGAAACTGTGCCATGTGGCGGCTGACGATGATTTTTATTGTGCACACAATGTCAAGGTGCCTCAACATTGCAAGGATGAATTACGATTATTTTTTCATTTCGTGAAACATAATAATATACGCTAAATAACTATATAATACGCGTATATCATGCACTGTATGCGGACAATGGCTATCATATTTTAGTTACGGTTCCCGGGTGTCGAAAATCAAACGATCGGATTTCCAATTAACGTCTCCGACAAAAAATTATATATGCACGCGAAAACGCCACCGAAGATTTTTGTATACATATTTATTCAATTAAATACAATATAAATATATCATATTATAACCACTCACGAAACAGTCAAAGACCTCCTCCGGTGGTGTGTCTATCTCACAAGGACGAATGAATTATTAATTCATGTACAGGTGCAGCACACCGCGCTTCCGCGCTACATAGTGTGTTGTGCAGCAGTGTAATAATAATACATGGAAACAATATTGTAATATGGGTACGAGCCGCTAGTTTCGCAATAAATTCGCGGATTCGACGACCTCTGCGCGGTCAATGATGAACGTTATTTTTTTTTTGCCACCAATCTGGTCTGACCACTTTAAACGCACTCTACGTCACGTTTTACATACCTATATAATATGCACACAGTTGTTTCGGGTTTTGCTCGTGAAGATCGCACTCGATATGGGACCGCGGTGGTTGTGACTTAAGTCTTGTCTTTTGCCTATTAATTATTATTTCAATACGTTTCTAATATTATATTTTATTTATACAGCTTAATGCTTGAGAAATGTACACTGACGATGTTATAAAACATTGATTTTAGGCGTATCCATTGTCCGTTGGTTGAGAAATTATCAAACTAATGAGTAATGAGGCACAGGCATAATGAGCAATGAGTAATGTCCAACCAGTTCCGCCAATCAATTTGTCACTACGAATTGGGATTAGTTAAGAAAAGGTATACGATATACATATACACAAACGCGGAAAGAGCTTAAGAGCACTATAGGTACCGGCTGTAGTCCATTTGCACCAAAGTTGACCCAAAATATGTACAACATGTGTAATTTGCACCAAAATAAGGATATGTAATTTGCACCAACTTACAAGTTTCTATATCCTAATATAACTTTAGCTTAGTTTTTATTTATAAAATGGCTGAGCTTATGCACATATAATTGTTGTAAGTTTTTATAAAATCGAATTCTTATGAATATAAAAAAAAGTTAACTTTTTTTAATTTTACATATAATTATTTTAATTGACTAACTTTTTTTTATATTAATAAATAATAATAATATGATTTTATATAAACTTACTACAATATGTTTATAAGCTCAGCTATTTTATAAATAAAATCTAAGCTAAAGTTATATTAGGATATAGAAACTTATAAGTTGGTACTATCGAAAAAATAATCGATTTTAATTTTGGTGCAAATTACAATTCCTATTTCTTACTACCTAGGGGTGGTGAAAATTACATACCCTTATTTTGGTGCAAATTAAAAACTCCCTCGGTACCTACTTTAAAAAGTTATAAGTTATAACATAACACGAAATTCGGAATTGACAATAATATGTTTAATATATCTGGCAATAACAGCCGGATACCGGAGACTTTTAAAACATAGCGTACACTGCACAATATTGTTATTATTATACAATAATAATAACATAAATAATTACACATTTACACGGATCTATGTGAAAATGTGTGCAATAATCATGCAGAAGTTAGGTAGTTTTAATAATTTTCCGAGCCTTTATTATGATGAACAAACAATTTTAGGGGCGAATATGAATGGATGTACTCCGATAAAAATTACAAATAATAATAGAAGTAAATGTTACAAAATGTGAGCCTATTGGCTATACAAATAGACGAGAAGGTGCGCCGAATATGGAATACCTTTATGTTTTTGCTCTTTTATTTGATTACGAACTAATCAAATAAATCAAATACAATTTTTGAATTAGTTTAAAGTACCATTTACGAGATAATTTTGTTATATGATTTTAACACTGAATGTTAAACTATTAAACTAATAACGTTCAAAATGTATTGGCATTATTGAATAAGGTATATTCCGAAGGGTTAAGGGTATTCCATATAAATTTAAACTATTATGTATTTATATTATGTTGGTAATAAGTTAGAATTGTAACAAACTTATAGCCAACGTCGTTTATTTTCAAAATCATCAAATGAAAATAATTTAATTCCGAATACTTTGTAATTTTATTTAAGTATAATGATTATCGTAATCAGTCTTTTGTATTGAATACAGATTAATAATCTATATTTCCATACCACGCAATCACCATTAGGTTCCTATATAGATACTTTAAAATATAAAACGTAACACTATTATTTTTATATAATTGTATTTATTCAATGATTTCAGAAATTTTAAAAAGTTGATTTTATGACTTATTCATTTGTATTATAATATATTATGTATTACGTATATAATACATAAAAAAAATTTAAATTTATACATCTTTAAATATTTGCGTATATTGCTCCGAAAATTAAAAGATTGTATTTAATAACCCATTTAAACGGCAAGTAGGCAACAATGATTATAACTTATAAGTACGTCCTATACGTGAGTATAGGTACGTCCTGTCTATTGTCATTCGTCATATTATTAGGTTCGATAAAATTATGTACCATAATACTCAATATATACCTACCTAGTTCAACATATTCTTTACGGAACAGCCTACTATTCCATATTTGGCACACCTCCTCCAAGATTTAAATGTAGCAATACGGTCGGTCGTTCTCACGAATCATGTACGAGTGGATTAGATTCATATCGAAAAGTTTAATTTATTTATTTTTATCGGATCGGATATTGCGGTTTATCTCGACATGTATAGCCATATAGGTAATAAATGTAAAATATAATAGTATATTGTATTGAGTATTAACCTTAAATATCAAAAATATTCTTCTTCTTCTTAATGTGCCGATCCGTTTCGGATGTTGGCGATCATCATTGATATACGAGTAAAAATATATCTGATAATAACTAATAAGATAATATTAACTCGGTCGAGGGCATTGGTCCAGTTTGGTATAGGTATACTCGACCGCACTGGAAAGGTGAAGCTCCGACCTTCACCCTGCCTTGCCGATAGCTCTTCCTCTTCCTGCTCCCGACCACGCGCTTTGTTAAAACCTCGTTGTATACTTTTACATATTATTGACTATCGTATGCGTGCATTTGGTATAACTACCTGCCTGCACATACGTACTCACACACACATACAATAACGGCTAAAATTTATTTTATTGGAGCACGCCATCATGCTCGTGACAAAAACCGTCTTATGAGTTATGTTTTATTTTATATCAATAATCAGGGTGATATGGCCGGCACATAGGTTATTTTCAGGACCGAAGAAACAGGAAAATGTAAAAAATTCACGTGAGTGAGAAAAGCGATTGTTGTCATATTGCACCCCCGAAAACTCGTGTATTTCATTGGGCGTGGGACTACGCGAAGTATGTCCAACAGGACAGATAGAAAAATAAGAATTTTTTGCCATAATATGCACATACGCATGCTACAAGAAACGAGTTCTGTGTGTATTACTGTACTACTATAATATTAGAATACATATTGTTTTACATTAAAATGCTCACTATTGCGCTCGTCATATCATGATATATAATATGAACATTTTAAGTTTTAGGTAAAAGTTGGCTGTTCCAAAATGTCTCGCATAATATTAGTTTATAAAAAACAAGTTAAATCAAAAACCCGACGTGGTAGGGTTGTTAAACCATGACTAATAGTTTATCTTATGACGTATACCTATTACCTACATCCATCATCGTATATTAATGTCATTATAATATCATCAATTAGTACTTACTGCCCAAAGGAATAGTATCTTTAAGTACATGAGTCGTCCACATGCAGTACACTGTAGGGGCGCGCGCGACCACGCACATGGGTTTGACTGAGCTCGGCCGGGTGTCGCACGCGAGACTGACTGACTGGCTGGACGGCGACGACGGCGGTGGCGGCGGCGGCGACCGCAAAACTGGGTCAGCAGCAGCAGCTCCGTAGCGTGGCATATACCGTTACGTTTAGCCTACTCGGACGGCGACGGCGGCGGAGTAGAAGAAGAAGACCGTACAAGACGAAGAATGAGTCGAAGATCGGAGGTTCCCACGCGCGCGCACCGCCGCCATCACGTCGACAGCGCCCGCGCACGTAACACCCGATCGCGTCGCTCACTTTCACCGGCCGCCGCGTGTGTGGATATATTAGTAGTAATAATAATATTATTATTTTATGACGTGCCTACTCACCGTATAAAATGATAACAATAATAATAATAACGATAATGATGATAAATAATTCGAACGCACGTGTGCCATTATAATATTGTTATTATTATTATTGCAGCCGAAGACGAAGTTCGCGGATATCCCGGCGCGATTGAGCGCATTTCCCTTTTTTTAGTTCTTATTGTTTATTGTTTATTTCGTTTTTTCGCGCCCCCCTACAATATTACAATAGACTATAGACAGTAACGTTTGTTTGTTTTCGGCGCACGTGCGTATAAAAATCGAATTCGACCGAGACCGATCAAAGCGCGGCAGCGTCGACACAGCCGTTTGATTACCTATATTATACTATTTTAGCCATTTTAGGTAGGTAAATTGATCATTGACGAGTAGGAATTATATTATTTTCATAAAGTATACTAACATATTATGATATATTAATATATTATATACGATGTCAGACATATACCATATGCGCAATACGCATATTAGTATTATATTTTTATAAACGCAGTTCTACACTTCTACCTACTGTGGTTCAAATCATTGTTATTTATTTTTCAAATTTTTGTTCGGCCAAGCTATATAAACAAATAACCTCGATGTAACAGTCCCTATCTATTGATGTATATCGGATATTGACAATTTAAATGTTGGAACCCACTTTGAAATCTAGTTCAAACCTTGGGTATAATAATCATAAAGCACTATTGGTTTTTATCAGGTACATTCGCCGCGTATCGCGGATGCTTTAAATTTATAATGCGTACTTAATACCTATTCAACTGCTTATGTCACGTTTAAGTCTCCGGCCACGACCGCTCGACTTGGCCGATTTGGCATTCGTTCAAATTCATATATAATTTCATACAACCAACTGCGCTTTAGAAAATATAACCGTATTACGTTATTAGCTAATAATATACAATACCCATATATAATATAATATGATCCGTACTAATATTATGACAAAACATAGGTAGGTATAAGAACAATAATATGGTAAATCCAATAAATGGTGATTGTGGCATTATGAAGGTACTAGGTACATAGTACAAACATATCTGTTGAGATGTAAGATTTATTTTATTTGTTTAAATAGATGTATTATGTATTGTTTTAAATGCGACATTTTGTTCACCATAAACTATCATAATATGTTTAATCGAAATAATATTACAAATATGATCCTATACTTATCGGCTGTCGACCTCACGACTACTCGTACGTTTAAAATGTAGGCATTATATAATTTATAAAATTTAATAATGTAGTAAAATATTATATGATGATAGACGTAATTACGTTAAAGTTGTTATATATAGGGTAGATATAATTTCCCCATGTACTCAAATAAAATTTAAGAAAATAGGTATGCATGGTTGGGGACTAAATGTATTCATAGCTACCCTAAACATACTTCGGCAATGCTATACAGGATAACAATAGTCACGAATGTTTTCTTCAATGAGTAAAAAAATGAATAAAACGAGTTTTCTGCAAGACTGATGATACAATTGGAAATATATATAATTTAAAAGGCAGACAATTTATATTGATATAACATTTTAATTAGTTCATTAAAATATACCTAAAACGTACATGTTTGTATATAATATATAAATATAAATATAAATATTAATGTAAATTATATTTATTATAAGCTACTTATAAAATATATAATATTAAGGTGTTTGGGAAATTTCTATCAGAAATAATAAACAAAAATATAGGACTACGGCATCCCCAGACCACACCAAAGAGATCAGAGGGTTTAAAAAAAAAAAAAAAAAATTCAACCTCTTATAGATTAACAAAATAATAAATGTCTATTTTAAATACAAATTAATATTGATAGCACTAAATACTAATACATAAATAATTTAAAAAATGGGATTTTTACGTTTTTTTAAATTTAATTTGTTCTTAATTTGAAAAAAAAATAGTTTAAATGACAAATAAAGTATTTATTCCATTATAAGAGTATTAGACGGCCTAACTAGTAATTTGTACCAGGAAATATTTACCCACAAAAATTCGCCATCTACTTTGATGCCTCTTTAGGAATATTATATTATAGTTTTCCATATGGAACATTTTCGAAACAAGTTCTATAATTAGAACTATCTAGTCAAATATAGGAATATGTGATCTCTGTTAAGTTTAATTGCGGTGTATGACCTCTGGAGGGCAACGAACGTTTGGACAAAAAACAAATTTAACTGTATCTACGCAATGCATGAATACGCTTGTCCAACATAAATATTTGTATTATTACATCATATAATAATATGTTAAAAAAATTAATTCTTTATTTATTTTAGATTCTTTAATTCATTAATTTATCATTCTAATGAATGAATTGCAAAATAAGCAATCATATAACATTCTGATATTCTGATATTAATGATTATTCAATATTCACTACCTATAATATTAATATATAATATGTCTAATAATACTATATGACGTCTGTCGTCTAATGTATAAATAGACAATAGACATATCACATATAGACATAATATAGTATAATATACCTAGTGATTATAGGTATAGTCAATAATGTTTTTCACTTTATTTTATAGTATTATTGAGATGTATGTTATAATGTATAAATATATAATATACATAGGTATATTATACATTTATACATGTATACCTATGGGATATTACCTATATTACTTGTTTGTAGTTATTATTCTAACAATCTAACAGGGTAGATAGTTGTTAATAGGTATAGTTAACCAACGGTAAATCTATTTATACCAAATTTATTCAAATTTATCTGAATGCATTCTCAAAATCAATTAAAATAACTTGAATATTTAGAATATAAACAATGAGATTTGTGGGACAACATAATACATGGGCAACTCGAATTAATTTTATAAAAATATCATCCGCAAACGAAAGCAATTCTTAATGCCAACGATGCAAAGGTGGGCAATTTAATGAAGTTAAGTTAAGAGAACACAAAATTGATAAGTTAGAAGTTAACAGCTAACAGTTAACAAATAATAAGTTTAACTTGATTAATTAAAACTTAAAAGTTAATATGAAATAAAATATTAACTTAACTCAGTTTAAAATCTCCTAAATATATAACAAACAATTTTATTTTATTGAACTTCAAGTGTAAAAGCCTAAAAACAAAATATTTCAAAACAATTTTAACTTGATGGACTATTTTTAAGTCGACTCTGGAAAGCTAAGTTATTTTAACTGTCAATTAAACCCGTTAAGTTCATAAGTTGATTAGACAATTAAGTAACTAGTTAATGACCACCTTTGCTACGATATAACATATAATGTAATTAATAATTATATTTGGGGGGCGTGCGTAGTGTATGTCGTGTATGTCGTGCGTGGTAGTGGCCGAGCGGACTAAGGCGTCGGTTCAAACTTCAAAACCTCGGATGCGGGTGGCATTTTTCTTTGGGCAAGTCACGGTGTCCGGAGAGAAGTGCCGCCATCCCCCACCCGACGCGGGCAGCGTATTAGGAAACCCAGGACGCCACAGAGCGCCTTATGTATACCACGTTCTCATTGGCCCATTTCAAATTTCCCGCTTTTTTTTGTATCATTTATCAAATAGTTTAATTTAATAATATAATATTAATTTAAATATTATATTATATTATTTAATTTAAACAAATTAAAATAACTATTTAGTAGGAATAGAACTAATATTAAACAATATTATTATGTTATTATAATCCAATAAATTAATGTAGAATGTGATCTCTACACAGTTATTTTTATTTTTTACTTTAGTAGGTACCTATACCTACCTCAGAGTGAACATTTCTTACTGGACTAAGTGTATTGTACTTGTACACACCTTTTGTGCTAGCTAAAAAGATTGTCTAGGTTTTTCCTAACATAGAAACAAAATACCAATCTTACTTAAATGTTTTATTTTTACTAAAGCATAAGATTCTTAATTAAAATAGGTAGGTATCTTACCTAATTTTCATTCAATTATATTTTGCTTTCATGTAAGCGTATCGCTTCAGCAGCACCCATTCCATCCTCAAAATACATATTAAACACTTGCTCCACCTTTAAATAATAATTACAATTATTTAATTAAACATATATTTTGAATTATTAATACACCTAATATGTATATTATGATGAAAATGTCTTATTAAAAATATTATTTAAAAAAAATATAATGATTTAACCTTTTCAATATGTGCCTATGTAATTGTGTACATAAAATAAAACAATTTTTCAATTTAAAATTCTAAAACAATAGTTAATAGGTTACTGCTATAATTCTATTCATTTATATTATAATATATTAGTATAACCACCTAATGTACACCTTGACAGCTTTACTATATCTACTAACTACATGTATTGATGTACAAGCACATTATTAAACATACCTACTAATTTAATAAAATAAACTATTACCTCAGGTGTTATCCGTAAAAAATTCATTGAACCAATTGTATTGACTGAATGATTATGACTTTCATTCATCGATATTTTAGCACAAAGAGGGGTCTCTTAACAAAAATGTATAATTTTTTCTGGTGTTACGGTTGTTTTTTTTTATTAGTATGTCAAATTTTGCATCACAGAATGTGTTTCTAATTGTTTCATTACATTTTACTTTGTTCACCTTACTGTGCTGGCATACCCAATATTTATGAAACATTACTCTGAAAAAAAAAATGTCTTATACATTAATATTAATCAAATAATGAGAACTATTTTTACTTACCTTGATGGATTGTCAAGCTGACCAACACGAATCCAATTAGTTTTCGAAAATTCTTGGTAAAGCATTATGAAATTCTCAACTTCATTAACATTATTAATATTATTGGCTCTAAGAATCGAGGTCCTTTCATTTATATTAGAAACTTCATTTGATAGAACCGCAATGATATTATTATTTTTTAAGAACTTAATGAATTCGTCCATTATGAATACAATATTGAATATAATTGATTATTCAGAAATGCAGAAATAGAGAACTACCACCAACAAGTTAAATACCCAAACAACCAGAGCTTAAAAATACCTAACTAATGAAAATGCTAAGATGCTTTAAACACTAACAACTTAAAATTAAAAGTACAACTATAACGGAGATGTACAATTAAAGTTTTAACATGACAGCAAGTCAATAATCAATTTAATATTCCTGTTGACAAATTAATAATAGCTGGTAGGTAGTCTGGTAGTCAATAAATAAACAATGTGACTATACTGTTATCAGTTTGATATATTTAGATTATAATTTAGGAGCTATATCTACATATATTTTAGTGGCGACATCAATTAATTAATAATTAATAAACGAAGTAGGTACCAAGATGTAAATAAGATAAACTTCTGTTTAAAGTTTTGATATTTAGGAAGTCATGTTGTATATTCAGAGCTCAACTGATGTGCCATGTGGTACCTGCAGCGATTGTTTTCCAGCTTTTTCACCTCTAAATACTGTGCATCGACAGAAATTTAACATGCGCCTCGCATGGTCATCATAGTAAAAAAAAATACTTTAAAATATGTTAAATATGAAAAAACATTAATTTAGGATAATCAAATGCAAAATCCCATGGTAGAGGTCACTGAACATATAACATGTATTTTTCATTGTTTTTACATATTTTTTTATTCGAATTAATATTTTATGACTTCATTATGAAGTTTATACTGGAATTACATTAAATTATATTATTATTTGTGACTAGGTATACTGTTATCAGTTTGATATATTTAAATTATAATTGATAATAAACTTAGTAGATGTAGAAGATAAACTTCCCTACATCATAAGATAAACAAAAATTAATGTAATATAATAACAAATTGTTTAATTGTTTGCTAAAAAAATTCGTAAATCTGTGTTCAAAATGATTACCTAATCAAATTATAATAAAAATGAATGGTATATTTTATAATAATTTTCATTATAATCTATATAGGAACTTGTAACACCTATAAAGTATTATCGGGTAGGTAAAATTTTTGAATTTTGTTAGTAAATTTTTGTTATTTAGGGAGTCATGTTGTACATTCAGGACAATTAAATCATATTCAGAGCCCAACGGACAGAAATGAGTGCTTTGAATAATTAATAAAAATGAAACATAATAAAACAAAATGGGACTTGTAGTTTTTAAAATAAAAACCTCGAGGTCCTCCGCACGGTATTATAGTAGTGTTGCGCGCACGCGTATAAACGTAAAATCGTTAACTTTGAGAGGCTATAACTTCCAAAATAATCATTTGTGCACATTTTTTTTTTGCACCATCTTTCTTAACTCGTCAAAACAACTCTTTTCAAAAAAAAAAGGTTGCCCGGTAAACTAGACTTATTCCAGTTTTATTTTCTGTAGGGTGTTTTAATAAGTGCTAAAAAATTAATAAGGAATCTACACTAAATAAAATTATATATTCACTATTTACATAAAAATCCATGCCCTATTTATTAGTGTTAGGTAAAAGATAACTGGTACTTATTGTTATACTCTAAGTTATGACACAATATTACATTATTTTATATTGTATACAAATCTTACACAGTAAAAGTTTAGAATAATATTCTTTATTTTACTATTACTATCATATAAGATATTATTAAAAATTATTTATTATTGAATAAAAATTATATAGTAGGTATACATTTATTTTGTACGTTGTTTCTTTAGAGTAGGTTTTTGGAATACTTGTTTCATACCAGCTGCTTGATTAGTATGAAATTTTAAGTTTTGCGCTGTCTCAGACACCCAGGGCGAATCAAAACTAGTTGTGTCTTGATCAACCAAATGTGTATATTTTGTGCGTCCACTACGACCAAAGTTTTTAACCTAATAGAAAAATTAAATGTATAATAATAATGTTGTATAGTTCAAACTATATTGATAATATTTTTGATAGCTTACTTGCATAACTTTAGGCAAGATTGTCTTATCAAAGTGATCTTCAAGAGTGGCTGATGAATAATCTCTTTTGAAAATATCATTTTCTTCATCCTATAAAATACAATAAGCGAGTATTTTATAAATGCATAATATAATATTATTATATATAATATTTAATTAATTGAATAATACTAACCAAATAAAATACTCCACGGTGGTAATATTTTTGCATGAATTTATATTTGCCTTTAGCTGCTTTATTAGTAACTTGTTTTGGATTAAGTCGTATTTCTAACCTTCTCTCTTCTTCAGTTAAATTTCTAAGGCGCTCTATCTCTGTCTTGTCAAATTCTCGCCTAAAATAAATGTATGAATTTATATAAATTAAACCCTTATTTTAATTGCTAAGAAGTTCTAACTTCTTAGAAGCACTTTAACTGATAACATACAATTAAAGTTGTAAAATATTTTTCTAAGAATTCAAAAGCTTTATAAATATATAAATAATTAAAATTACTGTTCATGTTCTTCTCTGTCTCTTTTAATGTGTTTTAATTCTCTAAGTTTCCAGGCTTCATATTCATTTTCATCATTTTCATCATCTGTGTTTACATCATTTAAACATGGTTCGGAAAGTGCGCTATTTGCTTTTGATAAGGATTGTTCTTTACAAATTTCTTTTTCAACCATCTAATTGTGAATAATAATATTAGATTATATAATTATTTCTAAACCTAAATACCTAAGTAATTGTTAGTATTTTAGACTTTTGACTGCCTATCTCAAAAAATATTTAAAATGTTTGTAATTATATAATTATTACTTTAAAAGAGTATAACTTCTGGTACAGTGATGAACAGCAGATAAAATACTGCTGTGAATCAAAATTTTTATTCCGGGCAACGGAAAAGTTAAGATAAATTTTGAACACTATACATTGACTATTAAATAACGAATTGAACAAAGTTTGAGTCATAAAGATTTGGTACATTTAACGGGTAAGAAAGTGCACGGGATCAGTTATTTTATTTTATATTTTTTGATTTAAAAAAAAGTGGCATGCTACTAGATATTTTCCTCGGCAAGGAAAATTGAAGAATTATACATATCTTTTTGGGTATAATACAGAGGAAAAATATCTATACTCTTTTCTACTAGAGAACGGTACCGGTGGCCGACCAAAACGCATCCTCCGCAGGGCATTCCCCACCATCTATCAGTTGTAAGCGTGATCACATGGTCGTCCAAGCACCAATCGAATCATTTTACATGTGCGAAACGGTACCGTTCTCTCGTGGAAAAGAGTATAGTAGGTAGATTTGTAGAATAATAATTGTTGCTTTACGATTCTAGATGATTTTTGAAGAATGCTCACCAATTTCTTCTTTAATATTATATTTTTTCAAATTTTGATTTTTAGAATTTTTAAGATAATATTAAACTAAAATAATATTTTCCAATCAGAATTTGAATATATGCATAAATATATGGTGAGCATGCTTAAAAATTACACTGTGTATGTTTTTTTTTTCTTTTCAACCCGAAGGTTGGTTTACAACTCCAATTCTCCATTCTAACCGATTCCTCGCCTTTTCTTTGAGTTCTTTGAAGGTTTTGACTTTTGCATCGATTTTAATTTGTCCTATATACAAGTTCCGCGGACGTCCTGCAGTTTTCTTTCCTTCTGTCATACCCTCCATTATTATTTCTATCGATCTAATTAGCACTCACAATCCTAAAATTGCTTCTCGTGTACCTTTTTGTCTTCTGAATCCATATTGGTCATTTTTTAAGTGTATTTTTACTGTGTATGTTAAAAAATATAAATATAGTGAAGATTGTGGATTTTTAATGAAAAATTTTCATTAAATTACTTTTAACGTCTTGTGTCGTGAAACACTCAAAAATCAGTTCATAGATAACGTTCATAAATAATGAGCAACTTCATTCAATTTTAAGAATTGGGACAGCAAAATTTCAACCAGACTTTTCATTATTAGTAAACGAAATACAATGCAAAATTTCACTTTAATAATAAGTGTAAAACATCTTTACATATTTTTATTGTTATTAATATTATTAAGTATTTATTAAATGTAGACCTAAAAGAATTAAAAATTTGTCTTTTTAGATATTTGTAAGGGGCTATGTAGAAAAGAGAACTTAGGGTTAGGAAATACCTAAATATATAATAATATTAATATTACTCTTAATGTAGCTCTGCGTCTTTCTTCAGCCAATTTCTTTTGTTCATATTCTAATTGTTTTTGTTTTATTTCTTCTTTTTTTTTTTCCAATATAGTAACACGTTCTTTCTTTCTTACAAAAATTGGCTTCAATCGAGGACCAGTTTCTTCATCAGAAGCTGAAACAAAATTATAATTTTTATTATGACAATAAAACTTTATTACTATAATAATTTACCAGAATAGTCTTCATACTCTGAAGATTCATCACTATCATCATCATCTGAACTATTTCCTTCTTCTTCTTTTTCAAGTACTTCATTCATTTCCTAACATCCAAAATAATTAAAATTTTAAGATCAAATTATATTTAGTGTATAGATCATACATGTATATCTTGATCATGAATTGTGAAATAAAAATAACACACAAACCACAGAACAAAAATCTTTTAAAAATAATTTTATATTAAGATGGTGAATGGAAAGTATAATATTTATTATAGATTATTATAGCTGTTGGGCCATCTTTGAATGTTATTGAAAATATTTTCTTTGAAATCTTTTTGCGCCTAATAAATATTCCTGTATTTTTAAAATATGTCGATTATAGTACAAGAAAAAAGTGTAGTAATTAATTTTATTTTTTATTATATATACATTTTATAAAATTAGATTGGCCTAAAATGTTTAACAAGTACCTTTGTAATGTATTGTGTAATATAATATAATCAATAGTTAATAAAGAAAAAATTGCATTTTTTAGGAGGATTTGTATTCCAATTACCCTAGATTATATCCAATAAACTTATTGTCCCCATTAGGTATATATAGGTTGGTTATTTCATATGATAATAAAAAATAAATTATATTTTAGTTTTTAGTAAATTACTTTTTCTTTAGTTTGGTTCAAAACTCTTTGTCTCAACCGTTGTCTTCTCTTTTCTATTTCATTATCACTAAGTTCTCCATCATCATCATTACTGTCTTTTTCATCACCAGACACCTGTCTACGACTTCTACGATTGCGTTCAACATCAGATTCATCATCAGATGAATCATCTTTAATAACTTGTGGCTCATGCAAAAGTCGCCTATCTTTATGCCCATGTCGGGCAGTTAAACCACCTAAACGTTTGAGGCGTGCATCATTTAAGGCATCTGATGGTAAATGAATCATCTGTTCTGAATCAAAATTAGTGGTGGGAGATGCTCCCCGCACTTTACGAGAGTCCAAGAAATCATCATCATCTGATTCTTCTTCAGATGTAGACTCTGGAGCATATTCTGGACGCTTGCCTTGAACATATCGGTGAACTTTCACCTTTTGCATTGACACTTCACCTAAAAAACAAAAAAATAAAGTAAACTGCTGTACAGGACATATGTAGGTGGTGAATTAATAGTGAATAATTACCTTTCTCATTTCTTACAGGAATAGCACCAGCTGTGCTTTGAATTTCTTCCATTTTAATTTAAAGATAGAGCCAATTTTTTTCTTAATATTTATGGTTTATGGGCTTATGGCTAATGGGCAATGGATATTAACCATTAAGAAAATAATTCAGATTATTATTATTTATTATCATTTATCAGTATCTTATTATTTTTTTATTAATACTTAATAGTACAATCAAGGGGGGTTCACACTACACCGTGTCGTGTAAAATAATCACGGTTACCACAGTTACCAAACGATACCGCATAGTTGAATATATTCAACTTTTGACCGTGTGGTTACATTTATGTGCAGATAAAGCCGGGTTCATACTTAATGTAACCACACGGTCAAAAATTGAATATATTCAACTATGCGGTATCGTTTGGTAACTGAGGTAACCGTGATTATATTACACGACACGGTGTAGTGTGAACCCGCCTTCACAGTACCAAAGTGTCGAACCAGAGAATTCTGTGGTCAAACCATGATCTACATCAGAGACCTTATACCTGGTTAATGGTTCAAGATTTTTTTCCGAGGATTTTTTTTTTTTTAAACCATGTTGACAAGACTGGCACGTATTTTGTACATAGTTTTATTAGCAACGCCTATACAATATGATATAATATAGGTATATGATCTAAGAGAAACGCATACAAAAAATTATACCATCTACATCAAATACTATTAGTACTGTATACTATATTATATTTATTATATTTCTGTTATCCACGGTCTTGGAACGTTATCAGCGGTTATCAGTTAGATAATGCATGTTTGTCATGGTAAATGTTAAAAAAATGTGAATGGTAAGAAAGTAAAAAACATTGATGATATTATCTCAAACAGTCAAACTCACTTTAATAGTCACTAGTACACACAACACTGACTCAGTCAAAGTTTCAAACATACCGGTTGGTGATTGCTGAATCTCGAGTTCCCGATTTCCGTATCCCTGTGTCCTGTCAAACAATTCGAATTCGATCGTTATTCGTCAATTAATATATTAATTTGACCATGATGGCGTAATTTGATCATTGATTATTGAACGTTTATCTTTATTTTCAGTGCCTAGGTACATACTACATTTGTACTGTATAGGTACCTAGTCTAAGTTTAATGTTCTTCACAGGATTTTCTAAAGTCAATATGGCGTTGTAGATGGATGGTGTTTGGATTCTTCTGTTTTAACTTGTGGTAATTTTGTTTTGTAATTCATTTTCATTAACCCACCGTTAATCGCGTAATATTCATTATGTTTGCAATTATATACCTTGAATAAAACATAATATATATTTTACATTGCAATCATTGATACTCAATATACTTTTTACACATTTTATTAAAAATAATAAAATAATATTATAAATATATTTAATAATTTGGCTTCTAAGATTTTTTTTGAAAACTTCAATTGTTTACATTAGGCTCCATATAATCTATACATTTTTTATTTTAATTTTAAAATATCCATTTAATGTATAGGGTAGTACATTTTTATAACTAAAATTTTAAATTGTAAAAATATTGTGTAACAATTATTTGTTTTAACAAAATTAATAAAATATATGAAATAATGTTTTTATTATTGAAAAACATTACGGGGTCAAAAACACCTCAATGTGACTAAATATCAATACACTAGCGTAACTAATGGCGGGTTGAGATTAAGATGAATGTGTTACAAGTTGAGTGTTATAAATGAAATTTAATACAATATTTGATTAACATTATCGGAATAGTTAGTATAATACATTTTAAATTCTCATCAATTTGTTGTACTTAAGTGCAATTTTTTAAAGGTAACTTTTAAATATTATTACACATACGTAGTATTTATACATTTTTTTTTTTTTTTTTTAATTGATCCTTAAGCCCGGCAACTATGGCCATTAGCTGTTTGTAGGGTTGTATTGTGGTGGTGGTAGGATTTATAAATTATTGTTCATATTATAATAATTTGTTTATAAACATGGAGCTTCTCCAAGTATAGCAACCCCAATTTTTATCTTCAATAATGCAGTAATTCAAAATCTGTTTAATGAATTTTTAATTTTTAGTATTTAAAGACCATATTTTTGAATATTTGAGAATTTTTTCATATATGATTCGGTAATTGAAAATATATTAATTGTGACCCTATCCCCAATTATTATTTAAAATGAAAAATCCTACAAGCAAAAATATACAGTATAATATAACAATTTAAATAGTTAAGAGGATATTAGCTCATGAATCATGGATAAAACATATTCATGTAAAATCAATCTTTTATGATTTTTGAGTAATCTTAGCGTAAAATCAACTATTAGAATAATTATAGAGGATTATATTTTCGAGGGTTTGTCATATCGGTTGTATATTTTATTATTATTTGACTTAATATTGGACTTAAAAAATAATAAATACAATTTGTATATTTAAATGGCTATAGTAGAATAGCTCTGAAACAATATTTTAAATTAGATAAATTGTTATAGGTACCTAATAAAATATTACTCTATAATTTTTGTAATTTGTGATGTTATTCTAAGATTACTTAAAATTGATTTTTAATGAATATGTTTTAGTCTATGTTGTTTGTGGACTAGCGTGAGAAAACAAACAGTTATGGACATATTTTTAACAATTAATACAAATTAATAAAAAATAAATATTTTAAGGATCACAGTAATTGTATTATATTCCTTTGGTCAGGGGTTCTTACATTTTCTGTATTATGGAACCCTGTATCATTCACAATATTTGGTATAGCCACAAACCACCCCCTTGCCCCTCCAAAAATAAAAAAAATTATCATTTGTATAAAAAATAATATTTTAGTGTTCATTAAAAAAAAAAAATGTTTTTATAAGTATTAGTTGTAATAATTACTTTTACACTTTTTTATAAGACTAAATTCGAAGAAACATCAATACAAATTATAATAAAATCTATTCCGCAGACTACCGAGTAACTGCTAAAGAACCTTCGTACCTTAGGATGATTAATTATTTTATCTTAGAATCAAATATAATGTTTAAATATACAATATCTTGTATAATCAAATGATAATAAGTTATTAATTGCATAAAATGTTAGTTTAATTATATTTTGTGTTAAAGATTTCCTGTTCCTCAATTTGAATACTTCAAAAATGGACCAACCACCAAAGGTAAAATACTTATTAGTTTTTATTGGTTTACCTAGTATTCATTTTATACATTAAAAATTAAAACATTATTACTTAATATTAATTTGCAAAAATACTTGTTTTAAATCTGACCTTTGTTGAAGTAATATTCAAAATATTCAAAGTATTAATTTACTTTAGGTAATTAAAAAACTGCATGAAATGTATTTTTAGTCTATATTTAATAGTTACTCGTACAGTTCTCAATGATTATATAGAATAATTTCAACATTTAATTGTTTACAAAGATAAAAAGAAAAGTTGTTGTTTACCTACCTTACGATTCATGAAATAATCTTTAAGAACAATTTAAACATTTAAAATAATACCATATTATGAAGAATGTAGACAAATGTAATTTTTTTTTTTTGTTGATATATTAACAAAATATATGTTATTATTATGATTATGTCTTTAAAAATATTATAAAAAAAACTTAAATTTGATAAAATATGCAACACACATACAACTATGAATATAATAAACATATATTCACTCTTTACGTGTTTGGTTGTACACAATATCCTTAGTTTAGCATAAAATTAAATATAAATTTGTTTTTAAAACAGCATATCAATTTCATATTATTTTTTTTGTTCTTCAATTCCATACCATTTTGAAAACAATTTTATTTGAACATAGGTATAAAACAGTTTTTTGCATTATGAAAAATACAAATTAAAGAATTTGCCATGTTTAATTATAATTGATTATTGAACTATATTTTAAAGGATGCTTCAGAAATAGTTCCTCGAAAATATCAACTTGAGCTTTTAGAGGATTGTAAAAAAGGAAACACAATTTTATATCTTCCAACTGGAAGTGGCAAAACATATATAGCTACAATGCTTGTTAAAAGCATGGGCGATTGTTTAACTAAGTATGTATACAAACTATTTTTTTAAATGTTTCCAAGTAAGGCGGATTAATAAAATATTTGAAACCATTTTCAGACCAATGGGTCAAGGAAAAAAATGGACATTTTTTATTGTCCAATCTGTACCACTTGTTAGCCAACAAGCAGGTAATTTAAGAAGGCATTTGCCATGGAATATAGGAACATTTAGTGGTGATATGAATGTTGACTTTTGGTCTCAACAGCAATGGAATGAAATATTGGAGAAATGCCACGTGAGTATCATGATTATTGTGTGTGTGTACTAATTAAGAATTAGTGGCGGCACATGACAAATTTTATTGAGTAGTTAAGTGAGGCGAGTGTATTACGATTAAAAAATATTGAATGACAATGTTATATTTGTAAGACTATAGAAATAAATTCAAAATATTGCTATGATAATAAATATATGAAAAATTGTTTTAGAATTTAAGTTATTTGGTAATTTTGGGTAAATATTTTTATTTATAAAATGTTAACATTTTTATCCACTCGGATAAATTGTATTAATACAGTGGATCCTCGATAAGTCAAAATTCAAGGGAAATAAATTTGTTTGACTTGTATAGGCTTTTGACTTACTAATGTTGGGGGGTTGGTTAGGTTAGATTAGGCAAGATAACAGAATTTATTTTGACTTGTGAAGATTTTCAACTTATCAATAATCCACTGTACTAATGTACATTTTTTACCCATCTTAAATACATCATTTAAATGTAAATAATATTTTATTATATTAATCATGAATTTGATTTTTCAATCTTATGCATATTGTCAGTGGCGTATTTAGCGGCAATTGTCCTGAACACCAATTTTGAGTCCTATAAGGGGGCGCTGGATAGGTTAGGTGGTGCCTGAGGTTTAAAGTACCTAATACCATTGATTATGAATACTAAATGCTAATACTAATGATAAATGTTGTTTTTAGTAATTAATTAGTATGCATTAATTATTTTATAATTTAACTTATAATAATAAATAAAGCCAGTGTCAAAAGTAAAATTTTGGCTATAAACTATACTCTATTCACAATGAGATCATTACTCGGCGGCGACCAGTTTTTGTCGGGCGGCTGTCAGACATATGGTGAGACACCGCCCCCACTTTGGCAACGCGTCGGGCGCTGCTATGAAACAAAGCCACGCCCAAGCTCACAACTAGGCCGCCGAGTAATGATCTCATTGTGAATAGAGTATAGTAACGTCTCAAAGATAACTGCAAAAAAGGTTTATTTGAGTTACAGCTTGGATTTTTTATATGTTATATCTAAGTTTTTTGAGTTATATGTTGCCTGATTAATAATTAACATTTTAAGATGTGTCTAAGGTCTATCATACATTCATATTTCATCCCTATAACATTATTGTTGTCCATTTAATAACAACTACAGGCAACAATTATGATATAAATTTATAACTTATTGTCATATAATCAGTCTTGTAAAGTACTTAGAATAGGCGTAGGGTGATCAAATATATTGGAAGAGCTGCAAAAACAATTAATATTTAATAATAATAATAAAAAAAAACACTACTATAAACTACATGAAACACAAATAACTCTGGGGGGGGGCTAATATTCACAAGCCCCCCTAGCTACACCTATGGTACTTAGTAAAAGTATTCAAATACATATTTTAAATATTTTTGAAAAATTCCATAGACAAAGACACAAAGTATATTATAAATACTTTCTTAAAATATCTACTCGTTATTAAAAATTAAATAATAACTTTCATATTTTCTTTAGTTTATTTCAGGGCTTAAAACCGCTTCCAAAAGAAAAGCAATTCAAAATTTTTGAAAACCAGTTATTGGTTACCGCTTTATATTGATATTATGATAACCGGTAATCGTTTGTTCTAAAATATCTTAAACATAATGGATTACCATTAATCGTTAATAACCGTTTATAGTTTTATAGTTTTTTTTTGGGAATCGGTTACTGGTTAAAACCGGTTTTAGGTAATTATAATTTTTTATGTGACACTGATAGTAAATTTTATCTACTTGAGACATCTTGAGTCCCTATAGTTATTACCATGGTTGAGATTTTATAGAACTTAAAATTCCTTCTTAAAAATATTTTCTATAAATTATAATATTATCTTAAATATCGCTAAATATAAAAAGTGTTTTCACGAAGGTCCCGAGAGCAAACAGTTAATAAAAATTATTTTGGCAATAATTTTACCTAAAATAGTTGGGAAATATAATTAATTAAAACTTAAATATATATATTTCAAATATTAAATACAGATACCAAAAACCGTTAATTATTTTGGGATCAAACTGGGTTTAAAAATAAAAGTTAACTACTTTGATGTTAGTACTTAAATAATTATCTCGATAACCGGTAACCAATAACCTCTTCCATCATACTAAAATAAAATCAGTTTTCGGTTCTCAAATTATCGGTTTTTTACCGGTTTTTGTTAAGACTGCTTACCTATTTTAAGCCATGGTTTATTTTTTATTTTTATTTTAATCATATAAAATGCAAAATAAATTAATTTAGAATTTATAATAAAATATTTTTAAACTACTTTCACCCTAACATTCATGAACTTTTATAAAAAAACTAGATGAGTTTATACTATTTAATAGTTACACCAAATGATATGATGTAAAATGCTCTATAAAATTAACATAAAACACGAAAATCAATTCAGACAATTTATAAGGTAAAAAATATATTTATAAAAACTCTGAAAGTATTTGATAATAGCTACAAATACTTGTTTTACTGAGTATCCAAATACTTATTTCAAATGCTTTTCAAGTATCTGTACTTAAATACTTTTAAAAAGTATCTTTTACATGACTCCTAATATAGAAATTAGAAATGTTTTATTGCTCATCATTATTTTATTATCTATCATGTATTCATATTGTATTATGACTATATATCGTTGACTGTTTAAAATGGCAGTTACGAATTAAAAAATTAGAAATTATAAAAAAAATATGAAACAAACTTTTACCAGTGAAATAATATTATTTTTTTTAAAAAAAATATTACAACCATTTAAAATAAAAACTATAAAACAACAATTTTAACTAATAACCCACGTTTAGTTATAATGCTAGTCTGTGTTAAAATAGGAAGGAAAATAAATGTCTGTAAATTATATTTTATTTGTTTACCTATGTGCCTTGGTGCAAGAAGGGCCAATGTCAAAAATGGAACAGTGCTGAGAAATTGAATTTCAAAATATGACAATTTTTTAAAGAAATTTTAAAAATTATGGGTTTAATCTGAAATTGGCCAAAAACTAACATTTTAAATAAACAAATTTTAATAATTTTACTAAACAGTATAACTTTTTATTTAATACCTAGTATTAATATTTAATATTTCAATTGCATATAAATCATAATGTTTGTTACTTATATCTTATTAATAAAGTTTATTAATTGATTTTGAAATGGCCAATGCCGTGTATATAGATAATACGTCGAGATAGGCCCATAATATCGACTGATATACTTCTATTGATTATTGTCAAAGTGGCCAATGTCAATTCTAATTTGGTCATAGTGCATCATTGACTGTTTTAACACAAATAACATAAGCAAATTTTAATGACATTTGTCAAATAATCCCAGATTCTTTCAAATGTGACAAATTGGACTTTCTTGCCACATTAATTTTTTAATTTTTAATTTGTATGAATCTAAAAAATGACATTGGCTGCAGTTTGAATGTAGGTAGTATTATGTACTCTAAAAAAACATGAAGAGTAATTCAAAAGGGATATTATTACCTTGGGATGCAAGCATAGTATCCCAAATTGTTGAAGGGATTAAGTTTTATAAACAAATTTATAAGACTTGTTTTGGAGTGTTAAGATGATTTTATAAATTATTGGGAGTTCATTTTTGGTATTGTGGTAGACTACGCACTTAGCACTTTATAATTACAGTAAAACTCGCTTAAGACGCTCTTTAAGGGACCAGCTCTCTAGAGCGTTTTAAGCGGGAAAGCGTCTTATGCGGGAATGAAATATGGATATAGATGATATAGGGACCGACGGCAAATAGCGTCTTATGCGGGAAAGCGTCTTAAGCGAGTTTTACTGTATGTCTATATGTACATTGTTCGTATTATGTTGTTCAATATTAATTTAAATGCCAAATAGGGTGCTATATGTCTCTTTACCTGGAGCACCATATTCCTAAATACGCCACTGAATATTGTTTGGTGTATTCTTGATTTTGAACTTTAAGGTTTTTAGTAAGTAGTAAAACAAGTTAATTTATTATCTTACACAAGATTGGGTTGGTCAATTTTACCATATAGTTTTATTAGCATTACTATTTTTTAAGTATAATATATAAGTAGGTTTTATTTTATTTGTTTTATATTTATTTTTTTAGATTCTGGTTATGACTGCTCAAATTTATTTGAATAATCTGCGTCATGGCTACATGCATATTAAGGATGCTAATCTTCTTATTTTTGATGAATGCCATCATGCTGTAGCATTACATCCATTTAAACAAGTTAGTTACATTTGAGGTTCCTTAATATACTATGAAAACTTAAATTCTAGGTGTTGAACTGTGCACTTAGCTTGTGTTTAAAAGTTGTTAAAATTATTAAATTTATTTTAGATTCTGAACAGAGGTAACAGAGTTCAACAGTTGAATGTATTGATTTTACAATAGTATATTGTCTTTATTTGATTTAATTTTTTTTTTTTTTTGGACTGTCATCTTTTTTGGGGGCAGTAAAATGCTTTCATTTTTACTTCATCATCTTTTCTGGTATGAAAGTGAATGGAGTGGTACTTTTTTGAAGGGGAAAAAATGGGAAATTTTGTGCAAAGCCAGTTTTCAGTTATTACATATTTAAATGAGGTTATAACATTTGACATTCTAAAATGTACGACAATTAGACAATAACTGACTTACCAAGAATAATACCTTTTAAGAGGATGTGATACCTGCATGTGTTGTCATACAAGTGCATAACATAGCAAATTTTAAGCTCAGAAAAACACATGTAGCTCTGTCAATTTAAAAATTAGAGTAAATTAACCTCTTATAAAATCTAAAGGTAAGACAACCTCATGGGCTTTTTATAATATTTTAATTTTTAAGCTAGTTATGAGTACTTAAAGCTCTATAAACAATTTCCAATTTTAAAATACTCATAGCTAGCTTAAAAATTAAAATATAATAAAAAGCCCATGAGGTTGTCTAGAAAATAATCTTACCTTTAGATTTTATAAGAAGTCAATTCACTCTAATTTTTAAACTAACGGAGCTACACGTGTTCTGATTTGTGTAGAATTTGCTATGTTACGCACTTGTAAGACGGAGACAACACATGCGAGTATCACGTCATCTTAAGAATAATGCCTATTCTTTATCTAATCTACAATTACGATTATGCAAAACGAAAAAATACATTTACGAGTTATTAAAAGACCAATCTTTTTTTTCTTATCTGGTTGATTGACATTTGGATAATCTGGGTACTACTGTACTTTAAATTTTCATAAACGTTTATAAGACCATTTCCTAAGATTACTGAGTTTGAGCTATTTATAGGTATTTTTTTTTAGTTTTTTCTTTTTTTGTCAATAAATAATTTTTAGCTTGGTAAAATGAAATTTTTATTTATGTTAGACATATTAACCAGAAGATTAACAATTTCCTTATTTTGTTGTAATTCAAAAATGAATAACTGTAGGTACATGCAATTTTCAACAAGTGTTTATTTTATCGATTCCAATACGTGATACGATTTTCAAAATATTTTGAGTTATTAATACATTTGAAAAAAAAAATTTTTTTTTTTTTGCGTGGTTATTAACATGAAAATATACAAGGTTCCTCTTTAGTTTTTTTAATATCAGTTCAAAAATATTAACAAAATTCATCAAAACCTATTTTCAATTTTGTATTTAAAAATTAAAATGTTTAATTTTTATATTTATTATGGATTTTAAATTTAAAACAAGGTTTCTCATAAGTAGTTCATGTACTGTACCAAAACAAAAATGATTTTGAGTAAAAATCTCCTTTTTACTTTCATTATTTGGTTTTTTGTTATTCTTGACGCTTTTGAAACTTACGGGGAATTTTGATCTTTTGAATGCACCAATTAAATTCACTTTTCTACCATAAATGATACTGAAGTTGAAAATAAAAGCATTGTTTCAAATACACATTGTGTACATAGTTATAAAATTATGGTTAAATATTCAATGTTTATTTAAAGTACTAGCTGAACTCGTGCACTTTGTTGCCTGTAAAAATAACAACTCTAAAAAAATTATTATTGCTTAACTACTTTTGGGTATAACTTGCTGCAGTAAGTGTAACTCAGCCACCCTGGTAAGCAAACCGACTATGTTGGATCGTGGACAAAGGCAACTCAGCCTCCTTGATAAGCAATGGGAAAAAATTAATTTTGATATAAGATTGATTTGCCTGATTAATCAATGGCAACCAATAAAATAATAAATACTAATTTTTACTAATTATTTCTCCTATGACCAAAATCAACCATTTATAAACAAAAATGTCCATCGTAAATCCCAAAATCCATGTTTGAGCACCTCCTTGGGTTGGACCAGGTCCAATAGTGAATCTTGATTATCCCGTAAACCACTAAACCTACACAAAAAGTTTCATCAAAATCGGTCTTGCCGTTTAGGAATGCATTAAGGACAGACAGAAAAATATCCATTTTTATATAATATACAAAGTGTAACAGAAAGAGTGTTGTTTATTTACTGCTATATAACATCTTAAGAGATATAAAGGATTATGTATAATCAATTTATCATTCTGACAATCAAAATAGGCAAGTCATAAATAAAACGTTTTTGTCTAAAAAATCTCCTTTTCTAAAGTGTCAGGTTTTCTTAAGTTCAGCAGATAGAAAGTATACAACAGATTGTGCTATACGAACTTTTCATACGAGAGCATTGTGATTATAACTTATGGTCCGTAAGTCACGGATATACTCTGAAACGAGTCCATTAAAAGGGGTTTAAAAAATACCTATGATTAAATGAACAATACACTATATTTAATATTAAATTATTATATTTGATAAATATATAAAAAATGATGCTACTTAAACGTATGACAACATTTGTCAAAATTATATGATTAGAAAATAATTTAAGAAATATACTCATGTCAGGAAATTCCCAAAAAAAAATATTTTGAAAAAGTTATTATGTTCAAAATTCATTTAATCAAAAAAATATTGATATTTTAAAAAATAAACAACTTGGCTTATAAATGTTTTTAGTATCAAAATTGTTCTTATAATCAGATTCACAAATTGGCTATTTTGAATATATCCGAAAAAATTTAAATCAAATTTAATTTTTTTTATTTTCAGTGTTAAAAATAAAAATAATTTTTTGCATAATATATGTATAGTGGAAGTGATTATAAATTATATATAAAAAAATAATTTTAAATATTGATTATAGAACAAAAGTTATTCCAAAAGTCAGTTCTATCTGTTACACTTTGTTAATTGGTTACTTTCAAAAAATAAAGTTGCATATTATAATGATAAAAATTTCAATTTTAATCAAGAATGCATGGTTATGGATTCGTAAAATAAAATATTCTAAATTGATAAATCCTATTATTTTGAAATAAATATTTAATAGAACTTGGAAAATGTATATGAAAATGCATCTATTTGCATTTATTGCAATCTATGTTATTTTTTTTTGTACAAGTTATGAAGAATGTTTTAATATTTTAATATTTTACATTTTGTTCAATACAATTTAAATATATAATTTTACAAAGTTTATAATACGTTTTTATTAAATATGTTTGATACAAACTTGTTCACAATTTAAATTATGTGCCGGAATTTGTAGTAAAATCTATAATCACGATGTAATATTTTATTTATGTTTTTTCTCTGAGCTACATTGCACTTATTGAAATGACCATTGTTGTTCCCAGTTATAAATAAAACAAAAATAATCAAATCAAAAAATATTTTTGTTTTTATTGTTTATCTTTTATACAAATCAGATAATGCAAGTACTTCACGATACCGATTTAAAAACTGATGAACGTCCCCGTATTCTTGGACTCACTGCTACTTTGATCAACGCAAATACCAAAAATGTCAGAGATGAGTTAACTAAATTGCAAATAACATTTAGTGCCACTATAAAGACTAGAAATGATGATAATATCCAACTGTAATTATCGAAAATAAAGTTAGTAATTTGATACTATTAATTAATAACAATGATGTCAGTTTTTCAGCACGTCCAAAAGAATATATAAGGTTATATGATGAGTATATTTTGGATGATGGAATTAAAACTATTGTTGAAAGAATAAAAACAAATACTTGTTATATGAGAAAAATTCAGGCTCCTGTCAAAATTGAACCAATTAAAGAAAATAATGAAACTTATTATTTGGAGAATAATAAACAAGCTTCAAAGAATTTTGCCAATTATTTTCTTGACATAGAGGTGAATTTTTAGTTATTTTCTTTAGAAATTATGAATAAATTTTTTTTTTTTGTTTTAGGCAAATCTTGTTGATGGAGGAGCGTACATCGCGTATTTAGTTACATGGCATTTTATGGTCGAAATAGAAAAGAAAAGAAAAATATGTACAGATGTAAAAAGACTCACTATTATGTCTTTGGTATTATCAGAATTAACTATAACTCGTAAAATGTTGTATGACTACATGAATATACACACATTTATTTACAAAGGTCGTTCAACTACATTACTCAATACATCTCCTAAACTGAAAAAATTAATTGACATTTTATCCTCAATTAAAATTACTGACACTTGTTTAGTATTTGTTGATCGCCGAACAACTGCTAAAATTTTATATCATTACATTAAGGTATATAATATCAATTAAATTACATAAAAAAAAAATATAATAAACTATTATTTATTATAATTATTAATTAGTGGATTTTTATTCTTATTATTTGTTTATATAACAGGATTATATTGATGAATTTAATCAAGTAAATATTGTATGCGAGTTTATAGTTGGTGCAAGAGGAATATTTAGTCCTGACTGCAAAGAAATGGTGTATAAAAAACAACAAAATAATGACATTATTAAGAAGTATTTTATTGTTAATATATTACTTTACACTTATTACTCAAACTAAATAATAATTCATAATTGTTTTATTTTTTTGTAGGTTTAACGATAACGTTATTAATGTTCTCATAACATCAGAAGTACTGGAAGAAGGTGTTGATATTCAAACTTGCAATTATGTCATTAGATATGATTCTCCTAAAAATTTTCCTTCTTATATACAATCTAAAGGAAGAGCTCGTTCTACTGATAGTAAATTTATTTTAATGGTGCCAAATCAGATGAAATTTCAAAAAACTCAAAATGAATATAATAAAATGGAAGAAGAAATTGTTAAAGTATCCTTTGCTTCAAATTTCCTAAGAGTTGCCCATTTTAGAAATATATAAAACATAACTAATATTTTTTTCAGCTATTGGTAGAAAATGACATTGATGATGAAAATAATGATGAAAATATGACAGAAGTTTTTAATACTAAGACTAAACGTGCAGTATTAACTCATGAAGTTGCTATAAGTATTATTAATAGGTACCTAATGTTAGAACATATTTAGTTTTCTTAGATAGTTATAAATAGGGTCTGAATTTGTATGCTTAAAATAAAAAATACTATGTAAATATGCTACACCCGTTAAACAATAGTCAGTAGTTCCTCTGTTTAAAATTATAAATCAAAACACTTTATAATTATCTATTAACACGTTCACTTCATATCATATTCTTGTATACTTGTCGTGACGCTGATAAAATTCTAGTTTTAAAAAAAAATTTTCTAAAAATTGAAAAATTAAAATATCAGTGTACGGTTTGCACTTGATTATGAAACAATGCTTATAGAAGATACTGACAAAAAATCAAAAGTTTAATCGTAACACTGACCAAATTATAGTCCATTAAATAACAAGGTATATGACGCCAATTGGCGTTTTACGCAGCGAACGTGTTAAGGAAAGCCCTACTATTAATGAAGATATAGATAAACGATATATTTGATTTCATCTGGAATCACATGGATTATCACCATTATCAAAATCAATTCAAACCACTATAATATACACAATTTGCTATTCCTAATAGATTTAAAAGTTTATGACAACCCCCCCCCCATCCAATATTCATAAAATCTAAAAAAAGATTAAGTAAAAAACGTTGGGAATCACTGATTTAGAACCTGCTCTAAACTTCTAAGATATATTCGAACCAAACATTTATGCTATACTAAAATTAAAATAGTAAAATAGAAGCACCTTAAATCGACAAACATCTCAATGTATAAAGTGCCAAAACTATGGCTACACCAGAATAAACTGACAACAATCCCACATGCATCTGTTATAGTAAAAACCACCAAAATAACACCAGGAACCCTGAAAACATCAGCCACATACCAAAAATTATTAAAAAAAACACAAAAAAAATTATAGATAATTCAAATACCATTGGATTGTCAACCTACCGTTCATAGTACCTCACAGCCCACACTCAAATAATTCAAATGACAGCCAAACTTATTCATAAGCTACAAAATTAAACATAAACTAGGCTCACACTAATCATAATGTTATCCATAAAAACACAACAATAACATTGTATCCTAAATTACCTCCTTCCTAAACAAATTTAAAATTCTTATAAACCTCACATTTAATTTTTTTTAACCACATCCATCTATGGAAAAATATTACTAAAAAATATCAATTAATATGGAAGCTAATTCTTTCTTATAAAATAAAATACTAAACTAAGTTGTTAAATGTGTATCATAATAATTAGATACTTATTTAATTGGACTAACTTAAAATGATTTTCAAAACAAATTCATCCAAGTATATTATATTTGTAGGGCTAGAATTTATATGGAATGGTATGAATTTATTGCCATGCCATTCTAAAAATTTGGTTATTAATGTCCAGAAGTCACCAGAATATTAATACAAAAAGTTTATTTTTTGTTTTGCATTCTTAAAAATAATAAATATTATATATTTTAACTTATACACGAAAATCCATATTTTATTTATATTTAAACAAAAGAAGGGTAAAAGCCTTTTACTAAAAGGTTAGATTCCACATCATATTAAGCTCCTAATTTCAATTTTATTAAACTAGTGATTTTGGCTCTGACGAAAAATTGTAAGAATGCTATTGATTTATTTAAAAGTAACCAAACAAAAATGATTTAGCTTATAATATACAAATTAACATTATTTCATTTATTTTAAATGGTTAAGATGCTCCTCTGTTACTTAACGATATTTTTGAAATTATTGTTAATTTCATTGTTTATTATTATTTAATCATATTTTTATAGCATATACAAAATGAAATGCATATTTTAGTATTTTTTATTGCATATAAATTCTAGTCCTAATAATTATTAAAAAAAAAAAGTTTATAGGCTGTAGGTCAGAAAAGTAAAAATTAATAATAATAATTGATATTAAAATTTCATTTTTCACTATATCAAACTGCATATACTCTAAAAATACACTGACAAAACATAAAAATTCGGACTTAAATATAGGTTGTATATAAAGATAAATATTATTAATTTATAATTTTATGGCATGATTCGTAGGTACTGTTATTCCTTACCTCAAGATCGATTCACGGATTTGAGTCCAGAATGGTATATGGCACAAAATAATAATAAGTTCAAAAAATACAAACTAAAACTGCCTATTAATGGTGTTATTAAGACTCCTATTGATGTAATAGTTTATTTTTTTTATAAATTATTAAAGTTTGGCATTATAATTTATCTTCTGTTTATTGTTTTTTTTTCAGGGAATATTTTGTGCAAATAAAAAAAATGCTAAAAAAAGTGCAGCATTTAACGCATGCATTGAACTATATAAGATTGGAGCATTGGATGAATATCTGTTGCCTATAAATATTAAAAATACTGCGATATTTAATGATTTAAAATGGTTTCCACATTGGGATGAAGAAGATATTGAAGCAAGTAAATATAAATTAAAACCGGGAACTAATAAAATGAAGAGAATGGTGCATATTGAAGTATGTTGTATTTAATTATTTATATTTTAGTTTATTATGCTTATGTTTACTTAGTAAAATTACAAACATTTTAAATAGAGTCCAACATACTTACACGGATCTTATCCACAAGTAAATCAATCATCATATTTACATGTTCTTCACTGTGTTCCTGATTACATCAACTTGGAAGAATATAAATACGAAACATTTGATAAATTATTAAGGTCAAATGAAGAATTTGGAATTTTAACATCAAATAAACTACCACAAGTAAGTAACCAACTTATTTTTATTTTGTAGAAGTAAACTGAATACTTATAAACCAATATAATTAGCAACTAAAATATTATGAAACATTTGACTTATTTTGTCCAAGTAAAAGCAGTATTTTTTTACATTTACTACTTGAACACACAAAACTAGCAAATTTCTTTTAAATATTATGTATTATATATATTTTATGTATTTTATGTACACTATGATGTTATTTCAAACAATATACACGCTGACTTTCCCTGAAGTAAAGCAAAGTAAGGCTAGTATTTTTATACATAGCAACATCAATTTTTGTATTGTAGTGTATACAATATATATTTTGAATTTCTGACGTATTTAAAGTATAGATGAGTAGTGTATAAATGTAATAATATGGAGTAACCCTGTGCATTCCATTTCTTTCTCCTAAACTCAGTAGCGAGGAGTGAGGTTTTTGGTTGCGGAGACACTGAAAAAAATGACACTAATACGCCTAAACCTCCCCCCTTTTTATTTTATCTATACAGTAAGAAATAAATGTTCAAAATCTTAAAACAAACTGAAATATTATATTTAAAAAATTAAAAACGTTTCAACTTCCTTTAAATGATAATTTAATATAATAACAAATGTACAAATTTTTTTTTGTATAAGTAGTTAATAATTACATCTTTAAAATGGCATTAATTAAATCATCAGCCATGGCCCATAAGGACAATTTACAATATAAAACAATAAATATTAAGAAACACGTACGACGTACCTATCACAAAAGCATGACAATGTGACGGCGACGTCGATAATAAATATAGAGGACTGGGGTAATTACGAACGGCGTAGATAGTAAACCCCACTCACATTAGCATACCCCAGTACCTGTTTGCCCATAATTTTGAGACGTTTCAACGCAATGTCTATTAGATATAATACCATATTTGCAATGACCCGTATGGCCGTATCCTTCTCATACGCACGGCTGTATTGCGCAAATCTTATCTATTTTAAGAATTATATTATATCTGTACAACGAAAAAATGATTTTAACAAATATTGAAACATACATCATTTTTATAATATAAAATTAAATTCACATTTCTAAATATTTTATAAAACAAAATAATTATTTATTCGTCCCATGTTTTAATTTTTAAGTGGGGAGACGACTCTTTGTCTCCTATAACACTTCGCCACTGCCAAAACTTAGTAATGTAATGGTAATTATCCTTGCCTATCATGAGGGAGACTTGGGTTTGATTCTCTGATTAGTTAATTTGACACTTACTGTAATGACATCGGTAAATATTTTTGTTATATGAGAGGTTTGGATAAGACATGGACACATAAAGAAATATGTATTAATGTAAATAATACTCTAGTCACTAATGGCCGGTGGTTGGCGGCTGCTTCATTTATGTTGTATGTATTATTATTGGGAGCTTCGATAACATCTAAGCCATGTTGTTTATCTAAGATGTGTGTAAAATAGAACACACCATTACAAATATTTGCTGCTTTAGTCTGAGTATAATAGGCACTTGTTGCTTGAAAACAAACATCTAAATAGGAATTTAAGGACACTTAAAAATCTTTCAATCTGATTCCTTGTACTACAATGTGCTTTTGTTGTAATCACATTTACAACTGAAGTCATTAGATTATACATAATAGTTGTAACATGTATCACAAATCTACTAATAAACAAAATTTGCCAATACGTTGTTCATAAAGGTGCTTCATTTCATGGCATACATAAGAGGAATTGAAAATAAGTTGATTATGAACACTGCCGGGGAAACATAACATATGTATTTGAAATGTCTAGTTGCTTATTCCAAATCATTTGCATATTTTTCGAGTGATCCTCGATGTTTGAAATAGACTTTTTCTTTTTACCAAGGACATGTTATTGCTAACTTTGCATACAGAAGAAAATTATTTGAGGCCACTTGTCTCTGTCGAGTTGTTTTAGGAAATATAAATACCTTATTAAAATATTCAATAGTTATTAAATCTATCACCTGACTATTGCATCTACTAAGACTTGGTTGAGTCATTGTGATTTTAAAATGTTGGCTGAATTTTTATTTGATGCAAGCCATATCTATAAAAAGTTACCAGAACCAGAAATTTGATTTATGCATTTATATTTAAAATTTAAAACTAAAGGCTAATGTCTTATGAATTCCAATATAAAATCAAGTATTGTATTTGTAAAAGAGATAGGTAATTGGATACCATTTAAAAACGTTCAAGGCTAAGTCCAAATTAATGAGACTGTATAAGTCATATTTTATAGGTAATTATACGTGTCTATTTATGGCTGCATCCGAATTGCGTGCAGAAAAAAAGAACTATGTTTGACAACAACCGAATTGCGTGCGCGGTTTTTTCGAGACACAGCCGAATTGCGTGCGTGGTTTCTTCATGACAGAGCTGAATTGGGTGCGCATATTTTATTTAAAGTCAACCGGTTTTCACCGAGCTGGATGTGTCGGCCGGAGAATCATTTATCTGTATTTAATATGATAGCTATATATGGGTATTATCATTGATTATAAATACTAGTATGTACTAGTAGTACTATGTAGGGAATGGGACTTTTCGGTAATAAGATATAAGCTGATAATTTTATAAATAATATTAAACGATCTATATTCTATATGAAATTGGAATTGAATATCAGTTGATAGTCAACACTCAATCGCGACCAAAATGGAAGTGAATCAAATGTTAAGCGAAAAAAATTAAAAATTATATATAATTAACGGGTATAAATTTCATTTTCAAAAATTTTTAAATAACAACATACAGAGATGGGCATGTACTAAACATTTGTGTAAATCTTTTTTTAAGCTAAGTGAAAATGGTGATATAATTTTATTGTATTATCACTTGAATTAATATTGTTTTAATAATTTGTATTCGAAGAGTAAATGTATTCTTTAATTATTTAGTGTAAATAAATCTGGCACACCGTGCGGCATCAACACTGTATCTCGCACGCAACTCTGCTCTGTCACAAAAAAACCGCGCACGCAACTCAACCCTGTTATGAAAAAACCACGCACGCAATTCGACCCAGAAAACGATTTTCGCACGCAACTCGGAACCACCGCTATTTATTTATCAATTATATATAACAAAATATAAAATAATTCTCAGCAAAAATGGGCAGTCAGCGTAAATTCCAAATTATACTTTATTATTTATAAAATAAATAAATAATAATTATTATTTTTGTAAGACTTTTTGGTAACCATGGTTCACAAACAATTATATAGTAATATTAAAATGAAATCGTAATCAAGGTTACCAAAAAACTTTTTTAAAAATAAAATAAATTTTTTTTCTCAATTTATTTTAAAACAATTGGGATATCAATTCTACTTTTTATTAAAGATCTAATTTGCTACCAGAACCTTTTTACACACCTAATTCTACCTACCCATATTTTATTCTTATAACTTATTATTTAATACTTATTTTTATAATTTTTCACCTAAAGGTTTACTGAAAACGCACTAGATCTATGACTTAGGTAAAACTGTGATTCATATATCCTGAACAATACATTTTGATATTCCAAATCAGTATTTTCAAACCTTTTTGTTATGATAACCCACAATTACTCTGTTGGGTACGCGAACCCCCACTAAAAAAAAAAATGTCATGTACCTATGCATAATATAATTTATTAAGTATAATCAATTTTTTATAATTAATTTTTTTATGGCTCCTGATTAAAAAAAAATTGCCAAAATCACTTTACTAATTTACTATTATATAAAAATGTATCTACTGAAAATGAGCTCCCAAAAACGTTGAGCCCGAGAGCGTAAAATGTCTAATTAAGGCCTATTATACTTTCACAGTATACTTATACGTAAGTATAATTAATGATGTATAAAATAATAAATATCAAAACAATTTTTAATTAATTTATGGTTAAAATAATTTTTCTTATTAATTTACAACCTCGCAACCCATCAAAAATATTTCGTAAAATCATAGGTCACACTGTGGGAAACACTGGTCTAAATAACTCAAATCATCTTCAATTTCAAAAGGATTCTAATTATATCTGAGCATTCTAGAAATTAAAATTATACTCTATAGTTAATGTTGGATAATTTTCTTTTTTAGAAATGCAATGTATGACTTAAAATTATTAAAAAGTTAATTTTTAAATTTATTAATAAAAACAAATTTAAAAAAACATTCAACAACCTCCCATTATCATAACTTATTTTGAGTGCTACTGCCTTAATGTATTTTGTTGATTAAAACATCTTAACGACCCTTCAGTTAGGGTCTTAAAAAGGTGCTCTGCTGTACAGTAGGTTACAAGTGGGTCACTGTATAATGGATGGTATTAAATTTGAATTCAATGATATACTATCATTGTATAAGAAAAACGATTCTGAGCAGAGACGGTAGTCAGTATAGATTTAAGACACATTATATACATATCTATGGTATTAAAAAAAAATTGACCTATAATATACCTACAAAATTATTTTATATTTTATTTTATGTTTTTAATTTTTTAAATGCCGTCTGCATCTAGTGCCGGTGATTTTACTCGTAAAATAATAAAATTGATACTAGTGATGGGTACCCGATTGTTGTTTAGTTAAATTATTTACACGATTTCAATAAAAAAAAGGTGGGCAAGTGGGTGTCGCTCTGCTGTACAGTAGGTTACAAGTGGGTCACTGTATAATGGATGGTATTAAATTTGAATTCAATGATATAATATCATTGTATAAGAAAAACGATTCTGAGCGGTGACGGTATGTCAGTCTATGTATCAGACATATTATATACATATTTATGGTATTAAACAAAAAATTGACCTATAATAGGTACCTATAATAAATTCCAAATTAATCATATCACTATATCCATTAGGTACTTATAACGCATTATACATCAACAACAAACCCTGATACTATCATAGATATGTAATTGTACACTTTAGAAGTTTCAAGTACCCACAAATAATATTATTTAATCATAACAAAATAAGTAAAATAGTTATTCTAGGATTTTTAAAATGTAATTTTGTCCAAATTTGAACTTAAAATGACTATAAAAATAAACTGCTTGTGTATTTTTTAAATTTTCAATCTTTAGGTATAAAAGTTGAACATTTTATAAATTTTTAACTACAAAATAATAATAATTTAATTTTAAATTTGATAAATTTTATCAAAATTTTATCTTTAAATGCTTATAAAAAAAAAATTGTGTTAATATTTTTCAAATGCTATTGTAACAATATATCGTGAGCCTTGTATTCAATTTTTACACTTTTTTTGCCCGACAGATAAAACTTGATTGATATTTATAGAAAAAAAATAAAAAAATTGAAAACTGACAATGCCCGTAAACAGCTCAAAAAGAGTTAAAATATTTTGAAAATTTTATCAAGTATAAGAATTGATAAAATAAACATTCAGTGATATTTGCATATATCTAGAGTCATTTGTTTTTGAATTATATCAAAATAACAAAATCGTTACATGAGAAATCGATTGAATAACAAATTTTGTAAAAATATGAATTTAAAATGCACAAAAAATTTAATTTCACTTTCCGGTAGACATTTTTTTTGTGATAAAGGTAGACAAATTTATGGAAAACCTTGTATAACATTTTCAAATCTTTGATTTAAAAAGAAAAATGTTTATGAAGTTGTAACTAAAAATAATTTGCAAGATTTCGTGATTTTTCCGTATTTTGTAAATGTTTTAATTTTAAATGCTTATAAAAAAAAACTGTGACTAAGGATTTTTAATATATTTCAGACGTCATTGTAACAACATAATAGGAGATTTGTATTAAATTTTCAAGCTTTTTTACCTAACAAATAAAGTTTTATTGACATTCATAGAAAAAAAACCTAAAAAAGTTGGAAACTTAGTATATCCGTAAACAGCTCAAAACAAGTCAAAATTTTTTCATGTATAGAAAAGGCTAATATAAACATTCAGTGAAAATTGCATGTATTAGAGTTACACCACAAGCCAAAGTCGATTTTATCAAAAACCGATTTTGCTTAAAAATTCCCGTTTTTTCTTAATTTTTATGTTGTTTTTCCCTGCGCTTGTGAAAACTTTTGGGAATTTTAAAATTTAACCTCCCGATAGCACCAACTAGATTGACTTTCCCATCGAACAAGATACTGTTGAAAAAAATTGAAGCAGTGTAACGGCCCTAAACCGTGATGCAGACACATAAAAGTAAAAAAAAATAAAATCATTGTAAAATCATTAATCAATACATTCATGTTCCACTTAGAATCTAAAAAAAACACACATCATTGTAAAATCAATACATTCATGGTTCCACTCAAAATCTAAAAAAAAATAATAATCACAGTGTTTAATGTTAAATGACTATAGAATAACTAGCGAATACAGTTTCTGATTACAAGTGATTAACATAAAATACTGTTATCACGATTAAAGATATCTTTAATAATATGTTATTAAATTATAGAGAATGCCACTGCAGGTATATATATATTTATACATTTTTACCTCACTTTGCTCAGAATTTAAAATCCAAAATACATGAAAATCTATTCCCCAATAATCATTATTATTTAAACTAATTTTTTCAATAACCAATGTTCTTTATACACTTATACAGGTATCAAATTTTCCTATATTTTTACCTTTTGGTAATGTGAATGTTAGCATAGAAGTAAATGTTGAAATATTGTATCTTGACCACAAAAGTCATAAGCAACTAGAAAATTTCCATAACAAATTATTTGTGGATGTGTTGGGTGTAAAAGATTTTATTGCAAGAAGTTATGACAATGGAGATAATTCATATTTAGTAGTACCTATTTTTTCTGAAGGTTTGATTTTCGATATATACTATATTATATAACATATATATATACAGAATGACCTGACAAATAAAATAACTTTTGATCTAATCGATATTTAAAAAATGTTTGTAAATATAACTTACGCTTGAGCCATAAGTGTAGCATACATTTTTTTGTTTATTTTTTAATACGGAGAATTTTAAATTTCAAAATGTATTAAATTTTTATGGAAAATCTAATTTTTAGAAAAATTTTGATTATATAATTAAATCAAGTAGTTAATTATTTAAATTATCAATGTTTTTTTATTTTTTTTTAAATATTAGTTTTGAACATTTTCAGACATAATCTTAAATTATTTACTATCAATATAATTTTCATTATTTTTTGCATACGTTAAACTTGTATTAAATTTTCATTTTTATCTGTCAAGTCTCTGTTACACCTGTATATAATTTTTATTTTATTATTTTAATATTTTAGATAAAATTTATAATGTGGATTGGAATGTTATCAATGTAAACAAATTTGTTGAAACAGAAGAACCTACTATGGAACAAAGAAAATCAAAATTTTATGAAGAATATCTCAAGACCCCTAATGTAATTTCACCGTGGTACAGAAACATAGTACCAGTACAAGTAATAATATTTTTGTTATTTGTTTTAAACACAATTCTTGTAGCCGTACCAACTTGTATAAACATTTTAATAGTTTAGAATCAATTTGCAATAAATTTAATTTAGATTTTCTAAAAATCATAGTTTTAAATATTTGAACTTCATTATTTTTATTTTTACAATTTATTATATTATAATAAGATCGGATATATTAAACATTTCTATTCTGTGTCTGCTGTTCTACAGCTTAAATAGTTAACTTATAAACTACAAAGTATAATATTTTATATGAAGTTTCAACAGTTATTTTAGTTTTAAAGCAAGTTAAGAGTATTTTAAAATTGTACAGTTTCACATAGGTATACTGCCTTTAAAATTTAAATATCGATTATTATTATTAGCATATGGCTCCGGCATAAATAGTAAAGACTAAATACATAATTTAACAATAGGTAATAAGGGCTAATAAACTAGTGAACTAAAACTGAGGCTAACATAAAAAATAAAAGACTAAAATAAATTAAAAATGAGAGATTACAACAGGATAAAAAATAAATTTGGTAACAAAATTGGTAATGTATGGCACTTTCCTCTTTCCGATTAGGCTTGAACTAGGTCACAGGCACACATCTAAATTTTCCATCCACTTGATGGCATCATCGCTGGCTGAGTGGATTTCCTCAAAACTTCCCGTATATTTTGTTATTGGGCATTCATTTACTATGTGCCTGATAGTTAGTATTTGCCCACAGCCACATAAAGGTGATTCCACCATACCCCATTTATGTAGTAGGTAATTACATTTTCCTTGTTCGGTTCTAATGCGGTTTAAGGTGGTCCACAAGGCACGCGGTAAATTAAAACCGGGTGTTTTTGCTGTTGGATCTTTGATCAGAGATGAGTTTCGTATGTTAGATTCTAGCCATGTCCTTTTCCATTCAACTTGTGGATCAGTGTCGGTCGTTGCTTCTTCCCAAATGGGGTGTGTGGATTTAAGCTGTTTATTTGGGTGATGTACTTGGTCGTTGTAGATTGGCAGGTCATCATTCCTTTTAATTTTATTGATGGTACTTTGGGAAGCTTTTTGTCTCCTAACTTCTGGGGGGTCGATGTGTGCGAGAACAGGTAGCCATTGGGTTTGAGTACTTCTAACTGTCCCTGTAATTGTTCTCATGGCTACATTTAGTTGGACGTCAATTTTTTTGCAATGAGCGCTTTATCCCTGTAATACCACCACCAGATTGTATATAAAATTTTGTTCAATAAAAAAAAAATAGTCAGAATAGTTAAAAATTCATATCCTCCTCTTTAAAAAAGTTTAATTTTTTTAGGCTTTTTTTGCTTTTTATTGACTTTTATTGTTCCAAATTATTTCAAACCTATTTATAAACCAAAATATTATAGATGAATCTATCTTAATGCCAACGAATAAGTAAAATATATTATGTGTTATACGAGGTTTAATTTATAACTGTCATAAATTATTTACTTACATATTTGTATAATATAATATAAAACCTATATACCTTGTATTAAATTTTTATTACTAAAATAAATAATATATTTTCAAAATTATTGATAACAGTTGTTGGTTTTTATATTTGTCATATTTAGAGATATATTGTCACTGATGTTTACTTGGATATGACACCTGAAAGTTCTTTTCCAACTTCTGAGTATGATACATATGCAACATACTTTAGTGATAAGTATAGCATTCAGGTTGCCCGTAAAAATCAACCCATGATTAAAGTAAAATCATTGGGTGTGTCAAAAATTAATTATTTAGTTCCGAGGTAGTATAATAGTAATGAAGAATTGTATTACAAAATAATAATTTTTGTATTTGTTTTTAGAATTTCTACCGGTAAAATTGATAAACGAAGTGAATACATTGAGATACTTGTACCAGAATTTTGTACTTGGCATAAATTCCCATCAGTTTATTGGTTAAAAGCTTTAATGCTACCAACTTTGATTATTCGATTAGATAAGTTATTACTGGCTGAGGATCTTCTGGTAAAATTAATTCTTTATGTAATATTGAAGTAGAAGACAATACAAACAGTAAGTTAAATGGGTAAGTTTATTTTATATTATTTTTTATTATTTTTTTGTTCGCAGAAGACACAGTAAAGATTGATGATTTTAGTGGTAATCTCGAAGGCAAAAAGAAAAATATTATATTGCCAATAAGTGAAACATTAAAATACTTAGAAAACTCCCATGACAATAATATGGTTGATGAGTGGAATTCAAACAATTTTCCAATCGATATTGAAAGGCCAAAAAAACACAACAATGTTGGATGTTCTTAAGTATCATACATTATGTACGCTATAAATAAATCCAAGAGTAACGATAGTATCGTGAGTAAAAATATAAATCAGTCTAACTTACAAATATACTTATGCATTTATTGCTTATAAACAAAGTGAATATTTATTTTAGGATAGTCAAAAATCAAAATCATCCAGTTTAAACGAGGTTAGTAATGCAGTTATTAATTAGCATTTTTCTTTGGTTGTTTAATGTTTTGTCAGTTAGTTTTAGTCCTCGATAAATTAATGTTAACATAATATCTAAGTGGTTAGGCAAATTGTATAATGCTATCTTAATTTTCAGTACTAAATATATTATACTATTATTATATAATATAGAAATAACAATTTGGTGTGCCACCTTAAACAATTTTCCTTCATTGACTAATTGTTTATAAAAATATAAAATATTAGATCAATATGTTTCTTTTAACTATTCCAGCTATAAAAAGGTAGGAAATCAGTGCTAATATGCTATTAGTGATAAATACTAATAATACCCAATGTGTTTTCTCTATCTTACAAATGCACAACATAAAAAATTTTACGTTGAGAACAATTCCTTTAACTTTTGTTTTTAATATTAGAGTGAATTGATGTATCATAAAACTTTAAGGTAATAAATTAGCTTGGGCTTCAAGCTGGACTTTTTTTTGTTATAATATTTTAAAGTAAGTAATGAACATTTTAAAATTGGATATTATTGGAAATCTTAAAATTTAGATGATAATTTAGATTCTCTAATTACAATTATTCTTACTTTTAAATTTTGATAGTACATTTATTTAACCTAAAATTAAAATAAAAGATTTGGTGGATATTCTGGACGTAAAATTTGCCATATTGGGTATTGTAAGAATGAGACAACAAAAGTGGATATTAATATTGTTGTAAAATAAATAATATTACGTAATGACCAAAACTAAAGTAGATTTTAATTAATACACAAGCACTTGAATATTATATATTTTGTTGAAATCTAAAATAAATTTATAACAGGATTTATAATTTGTAATAGATGTTATTTATCAATTATCATTTAAATCTTTTCCAATGTATTACTTACCATTTTTAAATAAATATAATTTATAAGTTATATAATAAATTATTAGTTAACCTTATTTTTAGTACCAAATACGTTTGTATAGATATTATTTTATTATTTTTAAGTTCTAAGGGTTACTTATATTGCAGCTTAAATCAAAATCAAAATACAAATCACCAGATGGAAAATCAAATCATAGAACGGTATTAAAATGTTTCATACTTTAAGGTTTTTATTTATTTGCTTTGCATGACCTTTTTTTATGGTTTTTTTATCTACATTATGATATTCGTGAGTCATGAACTCATGACCAATAAGGCTATGATTAATGAGTTATATAGGTATAGTAAACTAGTAAAGTATAGTATTTAGTTCAGTGACGTTATTAGGTTAACATCATCGGTGTTGCAATTTTTCTTAAGTGATTATGGATATTTAAATATGCGTACACCTCTCATTTACTCTAATTTTAAGCCTGGACCTCCATATTCCATTTTTTTTTTCGGTGCATCATTGTTGGATCCCAAGTACTACAGTAGTTGGGTCCTAAATTTTTTTTGAGGTATCACACTAGTTGGGTTCCTAATATTTTTTGGTGAGGTAACTCTATACTAACATTATCTATTTTAACAGACTTAGGAGTTAGGACCCATATAGCAAATATAATGTATTGAAACATATTTGATATTCACTGTAAATACGTTTTTGTATATTAATTGTTAGTTAACATACGTTCAATGTTTTGACGATAATTGAAAATCAATTTATTAGTTTATATATTTGTATGAAAACTTCATTGCATCAAGATTATGATATCAAAAAATAATTTGTGCGCAATGTATGTAAGATATTTTTTGTATGGTACATGTTATAATTAATATTTATTTCTTATCTAAAAATGTTTATCCTGACTAACATATTTGCAATGTAACTATTTAATATCAAAAATCTGATTTGTTAAAAATATTCATTAGATATTTTGTTAATGATACAGAATAATACAGAATATATTTCACTAATATTTATATGATAACTAAAAAAGGTTATCTTGAATAACATATTTAGCGTGTACCTATTTAAGAGGACGTTACACCCGCTATGTTGTCCCCGTCTTACACACATAGTATGTACGGCATAGCAAAAACTGTTTTGGCGCGGGAAAAAACCGAGAAAGCTACAGTAATAACCAGGGCTCGGGACTTAAAGCATTTGCTTATTTTTATGGATTGGCTTAAAATGTAGCAGAGTGCTATGGAAGTGTATGTCGTGTTACGAGACATTCAGTTATGAAATTTAAAAGTGCTTTTTTTTTGCTTTTTTCATCGATTTTCCAAAAAATGCTTATTTCCAGTTTTTCTGATTATTTTTGATTTTTTGACCAGTTTTTCTACTTTTTTTTATGGTTTTATACTGCAAAGTTGTTTTTGATAGAATTAAAATTAAATCATTTAATGCAATAATGATGGTAAGGTTCAATTAATTATTTTTTTTTTCAACTAATTGTAAATATTGTTTACATTTTAATTTTTAGAAAATCCCTCGGAAAATCTATAAATAATAATTTGAATGTCCTCGAAAGTGAAGTTTGATTTTTTTTATAATATAAAGATTTATTTATTTATTTTTATTTTTTGTTAAAAACTTTTCCTAATCATTATTTTTAACACAGTTATACAAATTATGTCTATAGTACCTACTTTATCATGTAAAAAGAAATTTTTTTTTGATGAAATATTTTTGCTTAATTTAAGTTTTTAAATGCTTATTTTAATGCTTATAATGATGTTTTTAAGCGCTTTTTTAAGTGCTTATTTTAATGATTTTAAGTGCTATAAGTCCCGAGCCCTGGTAATAACTAAGAAACAAACTTTTGCTGAGCAATATCGCTTTTATTTTTTCGTTATATTGTTATATTGTCCAATATTACGCCACTATTTTAGTTGACTATTATTAATCTTTATTTTTGTTATATATTTAATACTAAACTTAAGTCTGTTCTTTCTATCTGATATATTTCTATTTGTATATGAATATGATAAAGCATGCATGAGTAGATTCAAAAGTATTATTTACTTGACATGATATTTTGATATTATCATAACGTTAGGCTTTTATTAGGATTTAACTGTCGTTATCAAATGTAACCTTCATGAATATTAATGGGTCTAAAGATTTATATTTATATAGAGTTCTCAGTATCATAAAATTTGAATTATATTTTAGGAGTGCAAAAAACGTAGACTTTCATCATATAATAAAGAAAAACTTGAAGAAATCAATAAATTTATGATACAATCAAAGCCAGAACCTATGATTTTTCAAAAATTAGTTGAACTCAACATCATTAACTTCGTAAGCATATTATGTTTTATTCAACAGTATAAATATAATATGTTATATTGTTATTTGTTTTTGTATGAAATGCACATTTTCGTGATATTAGGTTTATTTGTTTAATACTTCCAAGTTTTATGATATTTTGCAAAATGTTAAAAATTACTTTCAAATTATACAATGCTTGTGCTATATATGTACTATTCACTTATGTAACCTTTCTGTGACCAAGCTAGCACATGTTATTTGTTAATAAAAATAATAAACTATACTCTGTCTCAAATAAAAGTTTTAAGAGACGCACTTCTGTGTATGGGCTATGTCAATAGATGTGGCTAACACGCGCCGTGTTGTTACTTTATTATTTTAACAACTGTCTAGCTTGCATATTTTGCTAAGATTTATAGGGTAAAACAATTTTTAGGCCAGGACATATCATTGTTAAAAAAAAAAGTGACAATGAAAACTGATTTAACCTTTATAGAGTTATCTGGCCGAAATCAGTTACCACCTGAGATTACTCTTATTTGAAACGACAGTATATATAGAATACAGTGACTTAGCACTTGTCTAGCTTTGCTTGCCTCAGCACAGAAAAATTATAGTGATTTATTGGGGAAATACTTTTTTTCGACTAACTAATGTTAGAATTAGGCAAAGAGTCGTAATTTATTTTGATAAACTGTATAACAATAAATGCATTTAAAGGGTTTTTAGAGAAAATTTCCTTACAATAGTTTTTTAGAACATTTTTAAAATTTAAAAGTTAAGTAGGTACTTACTCACAATAATAATTAATGATTACATTTATTGAATATAATAATGGTTAAGTATATTTTAAAACATTTATAATCTATGTCTGAACTACAAAATTATTAAAATTTTTAATTAAATAATTCACATTTACAGTAGAACTTGGTATAATTCCATTCAAGGACTATGGGAAAAAAGATCAAAATACCTGCCAATCTGGTGTCATAACAACAAACATTAAAAAAGTTATTACAAAACAATTTACATTATAATATATTTAAATCACAAAATCTTAACTCAAATTATATTATTATTTTGTTTAAAGTAAAGTGTATTTTCATTACATATTACTATTTATTTTTAACATTATCTTTTTCTAAAAAATCATGTTGTATTTTGTTTTAAAAATTAAGTTTTATTTTAGATAGCCATGTAATTGATATTATACTAATTGCTTAATATTTGTCTAGTATAAAATTATTGTATTTTAAGCTTCAACCAGGTCCCTTGTTTTGAATTATTAATTATTTACCATTTAAATCAGTGTTTGAAAATTATATTATGTAGAACTTATTTAATCAAATGACTTATTCAAAATTGGAAACACAATACTTTATAAGTATTACAAAGATTTGAAGTCATTATTAAAACTTTAAAAAATAACTTTTTATTAATATTGTTTTTAATAAGCATACATTTTTGTTTTAGAAATTACATCGATCATAAAATAAACATTATACTTGCTTAACTACAAGAAGCTTTAAGTTTAGAATGTTATTTTTGAATTTGGTCTTATACATGTATAACTATACAAAATATCCTACTTAACATTTATGAAATAAATTTTAAATTAATATTGTTGCTTTTAGATAACCTTAGATTAAGTTTATAACAATATTTTTCTTTGAAATGTTGTCTTTTTATTATTGTTTAGTATCCTATAAAGTAATATAATATTATGATTATATTATATTATTTTATTATATTATTATTACAGTAGAACCTCGATTATCCGTGACTCGATTATCCGTGTTCGCGATTAACCGTGCTCACTCTTCCGAAAATTTAAAAATAAATATGGACTGTAGATATTAAAGGTCTCAATGGAACAAGTGTTTTTTTGCACCCTTGTATCTGTGACACGGATATATATTTTGAATAAACACGTATTTCACGTGACACGTGAATTCGAAATTGGTACGAGGACTATAATAATGATTAAACAATCACCGAAATTGTCGTCCACGATCGCAGTTACCTGTAACGCCATCCGTGCCTGATTGTCGTGATTTCCATCGCCGCACAATATAGTTTTAAATCTCTCCAAAGTCCTAGGTGGCTAAGTTTGTCACGATCAAGCCCATATGCGTTGCTACATCAATCACAAATTGAACTAAATTCAACCCACTTCATTGACAGGGACGATTTGCCTTAATTTTATTATTTTTTTTAATTAATTATTATTTTAATTTTGTTTTTTCGATATATCCATATTTTGCCATTTTTTGCCATCCCTAGTGGTAATAATGTTTTCGTTTACTTTATAATCACGATAATAACATCAACAGTCAATAATAAAAATATCATAATATTTAATCAAATAATTTTGAAAAGGACTCGTATCACAGAGATATCACAATTATATTCTTAAAAATTATAACGCGGTCAAAAAGATCGCGGTGCGACGAAAGACATAATATACACTAATGCGACTAACGAATAAGATTGTACCTGTGTATTTCTAATTATAGTTAAATAAAAAATGTCATTATTATAAAAAGTCTCGATTAACCGTGGTTTTCATTTATACGTGTGACCCCCTCCCCACCATTACCCCGGATAATCGAGGTTCCACTGTATATTTATTATTGAACAAGTAAATTAAACTAAATCAAATGTATTATTTTAGGTTGAAGTGAAAGATATACTAAAAAATGTGTTAACTGAGATGAACACTTTAAATTTAACAAATAATCCACCACCAAAATTGAGTTCACTGTCCATAAAAGTTTCAAAACAAAATATCGGACCGAAGCAGAGTGATATTTTAAAGGTAATATTTAAACTAACAAATAATACATACATAGGCATTTGGCATTTACTAATCAATTTAAAGTTAATAAAAATATGCAGTTTAGTATATGTTCATTGTCCATTTTTTATTTTAAACATTTTGTAACTTGCTGAAACTAAAAGTGTTTAAAACAATTGTAGTTCTTTTTTACATTAAAAAAAAAAAAAAACAGGAAAACAATTCAATTTTTCATAATTTGTTGTAGGTATCCAAAATTTAAATTTCAAAAGATTGTTTTAATCATTTTTTTAAATTAGTATGTATTTTTATGCTGAATATGATGGACAACAATATTTTGACTATCATACTTGATTTTGATTTTATACTTACAACTTTTATCTATACACAATTATTTGTAAATTGAGTTTTTTTCTCTGTAAATAAAATAAATAACTCAATTTTCTGTCAATTTGAAATTGCCTTTGCCATAGTATAAAGGAAAGAATTCCCTATGTATGTCTTTTTAATTACTATATACTGGGTGATTCTTTTATCAAACAACACTCATTATTTCACAAAGTGTAAATTTTTTTGAAAATATTTTTTTACATAGTTTCAAGTCGCTTATAAAACAACGTTTTTATTAAAAAATTATTTTTTTAATTATTTTTTATCCTTATAATTTTTTAAGTTTTTTACTTTTTTGAATAACAACATAGGGTTTTAATTTTATATTCCAAAGCAGAATATTTTTCTTAGTATTTTGATACATGAAAATCGAATTTGGGTTGAGTAGTTTATGAGTTATAAGTATTTAAAGTTTAGATGAGCGGTGAAATGGACAAACATTTCCCGGGGTAACCCCGAACCACTCCACTTCGCTCGTCTAAACTTTAAATACTTATAACTCATAAACTACTCAACCCAAATTCGATTTTCATGTATCAAAATACTAAGGAAAATATTCTGCTTTGGAATATAAAATTAAAACCCTATGTTGTTATTCAAAAAAGTAAAAAACTTAAAAAAATATAAGGATAAAAAATAATTAAAAATATAATTTTTTAATAAAAACGTTGTTTTATAAGCGACTTGAAACTATGTAAAAAAATATCTTCAAAAAAATTTACACTTTTTGAAATAATGAGTGTTGTTTGATAAAAGAATCACCCAGTATAATAACAATTTTAGGAAATATATTATCGAACATTTTTCTTTCCAAAAATGTATCTTCCAAAAAATGTTGAATGTAAAAAAAGCAATCAGTTTTTCAAACTTATTCAGTAACTTAAGAGGACGTGATACCCGCATCTGTTGTCTCCGTCTTACAAGTGCTCAACATAGCAAATTTTACTCAAAGCAGAACACGTGTAGCTCCGTTAGTTTAAAAATTAGAGTGAATTGACCTCTTGCAAAATATAAAAGTACCTAAGACGGGTTTTTTTTTATTATATTTTAATTTTAAAGCAAGCTCTATGAGTATTTTAAAATTGTAAATTATTTGCACATTTTAAAGTATTCATTACTCGCTTAAAAATTAAAATATAATAAATAGCTCATGAGGTTGTCTAGATAATAATCTTACCTTTAGATTTTATAAGAGATCAATTCACTCTAATTTTTAAACTTAGTTGGTATCACGTTCCTTTAAGACATACATAATGAAAATACAAATGAAAATTGAGCACAAGTTCTTAAGCTGTATTTGTTCCAAATTTTAAACAGACATGTGGATTGAAAAATTAGTATGAGTAAAAACAAAAAAGGATGATAATGTGTACCCTAAAAAGTTTATATATTTATGCATACATATTCTTATTCCATAGCCTCCTTTATTAAATATTAAATTCTAGGTCAATAAAACTAGTATCACTTGTCACCAAATCAGTCTGCTAAATAGTTTTATTCATAATAATTGTTTGATATTGTTCATCACTCAATCTATCATAACAATAATTTTTTTAATTACACTTTCAACACTGGGCGAACAGTATGCTAGTATGAACACATTAATGTAAAATCAATAAATTCATTGCTCCACTCAGAATTTAAAAAATCATTAGTTACATTATTTGATAAAAATGTATTGAATCATGCTAAAAAAATTAATTCAAATAAAATTTGGTTGTGCTTAATTTGAGGACTGGTAGAGTCTAGTTTAGAAAATCCATATACTTCACTTCTCCTTTTTATGTTATATTAATGCAATCTAAAATTTTTAATTTTTAATACATTTTGTTTATTTTTTGTTTAGGTTATAACACCACCATTTGCTAATGACATGTTTAATTATGAGCGCATGGAAACATACGGCGATAGTTTCCTGAAATTTGCTGTATCATTGGTATTATTTGATGCTTTTCCATCAGATAACGAAGGAGTTCTTACTGAATTAAAAATGAAATTGGTTGGAAATCGAAATTTGTTATATGCTGGCAGGAATTTAAATCTTGGATCTTATTTAGTGGTATGTAAAGGTTAAATATTTGCAAAAAAGAAAATTAATAACATTACAATTTAGGTAAATGTTTTTGACCCAAACATGGATTGGATACCTCCATGTTTTGGTGTTCCTAAAAAATTAAAGGAAATCATTGAGGAGGGTAATTTTCAATCAGATGTACTTCATCAGATAACCATTCCTAAAGACAATCAAACTACCGGTAAAATATAAAAATATTGATTAATAATCAATGAATATTAACAATGAAATAGTTTGTTTCAAGAGTAATGGAAAGTTACTATCTATATAAGTATTATATTTTTAACTAGTTGGAAGTTTAATAAATCTACTTATTTTTCTTTGTTCCCAACTATATGATTGGCCATCCTTGTCTTTCACCGCCCCGTCATGGGACCCCCTACTTCACCATTACTCATATCAAATCTTCTTCAACCTTCCTCTCCCTATATTTCTACATTTCTTTCTATAGCCATTCTCACTGCCTCCCAGTCACTTCAGTTAATAACATTACCAAAAAATCTCAACCTATTCTTCCTAATTTTGTCTAAAATTGCTGCTATTCCTTCACAACCCCTAATGATTTCATTTATTATTTCATCACCCATAGTCACTATAGACATCAACCTTAGCATTACAATAACTGATTCATTCACCCTCAGTTCTGCTTTATTGTCCACTGCCAAAGATTCCAATCCATATAACATTACTTGCTTCTCAACTATTTTATAAATTCTACATTTTAATCTCAACGGCATCCTTTTGTTCCACAAAAATACCTTACGCTTCACTTTATTTATCCACACATAATCCTATCCTGACATCATCCTTTGACAAAACCACCATTCTTTTGTTCTGCCGATATATAAACTTAAGCCTATTTACTTCACTATATCATCCCCCATCTTTATCATATGTTTTGCCTTATCAATTTCTCAATTACTTGCTCCAAAATCATTCACAATTGCCTTAGTTTTACTTCCACTTATCCTTCCCTTCAAGCACTGTTCTCCACTCTTCCAATCTCTAGTTTACTTCTTTCAGCATTTGTGAACATCATGGCACTTGGTATGTCTTTTGTAATTTAGTCCACTTCTAAGGAGTACAACAGGTAACGGTTCATACACTCTTCACTCTTGTTACACCCTTCGTACATATCCTATAGGCTATAATACTTCCACCAGTGCCACAACTACCGCAGGTGCCTGATGAACCTCACAATGTATGTATTGGGTCCTCGGATTTTACCATTACCATATTATGTAATATTATAAAACAATTGTAAAATATAATATAAGAATTCAATCATTTTGAATTTTGTATTTTCGTGTATATAAATATTAATAGTATATAGTATATACTATTTCATTAGATCAAATAAAAAAGGAAAAACAGGAATTTATTTGCAAAATTGATTTTAGACAAAATCAATTTTGGTTTTAGGTGTAACTCTAAAGAAATGACCATAAATACATGCAGTTTTTACTGTATATTAGCATTTCTATACACCAAAATATTTTAACTTATTTTGAGCTGTTTACGGAGATTCTCAGTTTCTATTTTTTTTAGTTTTTTATTCTATAAATATTAATAAAATTTGTTGGGTAAAAAAGCTTGAAAATTAATAGAAGTCTCCTAATATATTGTTTCAATATTTCAAAGACAGATGAAAAATATTAAAATCCATACTTTTTTTCTATTTAAATCTAAGATTTGAAAATGTAATACAAGATTCCTCATTAGTTTGTTTACCTTTATCAAAAAAAAAAATGTCTTCAAGCAAATAAAATAAAATTTTTATGAGCGTTCGAAGTTCATATTTTTACAAGATTGGATATTCACTTGATTTAACATCTAGCGGATTTTGGGTACTTCCAGGTTATCTCGACTACCCAAATATTTCCAAGACTACCTGTTGGAATCATCCGGGTTATCTCGACTACCTCCGTAGACCGTAATTTATTAATAAATATATATTCCCGCGTTGTAATCTGTATCATTGTAATGTACAATATTTAATTTTGTCTTCGATGTACAATGTACCTACCTACTATAAGCAGATTAGTTGACATTAACCACTTTCTGTTTGGTTATTCGGAATCCCAGAACTGTAATCTATATCATTGTAATGTACAATATTTAATTTTGTCTTCGATGTACAATGGTGGTTTTTATTTCGTCAGTCATTCGACAATCGCCCTATTTTCCGTATTAGCGCTACCCGGCCGCTACGTCTAGTTAAATATATCGTTTAGTCAATATGAATTGAATTTCTTTTCCAAAATACAATTTTGGAAAAGAAATCTTTTGGAAATGTAATATTAAAAAATGCCAAAAGAAAGGTAAATATACGTAATGGTAATTGGTTTGCGAAATCACGAATATCGTTTACGACTGCTGTGCGATTTATATATGGGTGGTCAAATGAAATGACTAGTATTAAGTGGTGTGAACAAGAACTTAATATAAGTGAAAATACAGTTATTGACTGGAATAATTACTTACGTGAAGTATGTGCAATGGCGATTGAAAATAAACCACAGGGGAAAATAGGTGGACCGGGGAAAAAATAAAGATTTTTCAAAATAGATTTATATTATTATTCAGAATAGATTTTATATATTTTTATTATTTAAAAAATTGCGGTAGTCGAAATAACAAGGTTGATCATATAATAGGTAGTCTTGGAAATATTTTGGTAGTCGAGATAACACGGTTGTGAACCTAAAGTAGTCGAGATAACACGGAAGTACCGGATTTTGTTATTTTGTTGTAATTCAAAAACGAATCTCTGTAGATACATGAAAATTTCACTGAATGTTTATATTTTCATTTTCTATACACCATAAAATGGTGACTCTTTTGGAGCTGTTTACGGACATTGTCAGTTTTAAATTTTTTTGTTTTTTTTTTTTTCGATAAACATCGATAAATTTTTATTTATTTTGCCAAAGCGTGAAAATTTAATAAAGGTTCCTGATATATTGTTACAATAGCAAGTTAAAAATATTAAAATACATAGGCACAATTTTATTTATGAGCATTTAAAGTCAGATTTTTGACAAAATTCATCAAATTTAAAATTTAATAATTATTTTGTAGTTAAAAATTTATAAAATTTTGAACTTTTATAGCTAAAGATTTAAAATTTAAAAGAAGGTTCCTCCTCGGAAATAAGTTATATTATATAAATTACTCTATTCACAATAACATCATCGAATATACTTAGTAATATTATATGCTGACTTAGCATCTTCGCTCAGAATCGCTTTTCTTATACAATGATATTACATATCATTGAATTCAAATTTGACACCATCCATTAATAGTGACCCACTTGTAACCAACTGTACAGCAGACTAACACCTGCTTGTCCACCTTTTTCAAATTGTACAGTGGTTTTTCCTCTTTGAATGTAATTTAAGGATTCATTCATTTGTATCTATCTTCAATTTTACCAACTTTATCTGTCATGGAATTTACTGATTAATTTAAATATTTAATTTGTAAGAATTAGGAATTTATAAATGTAATAAATGTACCTATAATAAGTGAATTTATTTTGTATTAGTATTTACTATTTTGTAATCATATATTTCTGTCTGCCACTGTTTATGTCTTAAGTACATATAAGAAGAAATCCATTAAAAGGTCAGGGAGGAGGGGGCTAACATTTTATACATCAAAGTGAGCAAAGGGCTTGGTTACCACACAAACAAAATAACCTTACAAATTTTTTTTTTTCGGGAGGGGGGCTTTTGGTATATTTGGTGGCTAAGCTCCCCCCTATTTCCGCCAATGTTACAGTAAAAACTAAAAGGGCCTCAAAATTGTAATTGCGGCACTGACTTTCACATACATCATCTGTATTATTTTCCTTTCTGTTGGAAGTATAATAAAATATTAGATAAATGCAATAGCATATTATTTGTTTATTATATATCTAAGTAGTTTTTTAGTTTTAAACATATTTTTTATATTTTATGAAAACATAATAATGTTAAATTCAAATTAATGCATTAAGAGGATGTCACACCAGCATGTGTTGTCTCCGTCTTACAAATGTACAACATAGCAAAAACGGTTTTGCTTGGGACAACTTTTCTCGCACCATATTTGTTGTAGAACTACCAAATTTTCACAACACGTAAACAAGAACTTTATCTGTGCAACAGCTTCCTCCTTTTTTTAATAGCACTATCCAATCAATTTTTATAAGCAAATGAAAGAAACAAAAAAACCAAGTGGTTAGAAGCAAATAACTTCTATTGTGTTTAATATTTTATCTAAAATATTTTGCATGGATAATTTTCCACCCTATATGTTCAGACATTTTGGAGCCACTACTACAAACACAGAAAAATAAAAGTTGTCCTGCGCAAAACAGTTTTTGCTATATTGTACATTTGTAAGAAGGAGACTACACATACGGGTGTGACATCCTCTTAACATATTATTTTATAATATTTTTAAAACATGTATTAATTTTAGGAATATTATCAGATGAAACTTGGACTGAAATTGAGGCTGAACTCTTGAAATTTAAGCGATTGTCTGATATGCCAATATCAGATAGCGATGAAGAAGATGGTATACCACAAATTGGCCATTCACAATCTGATCTATTTTTACACAAACAATCAGTATCGGATAAAATGGTGGCTGACTGTGTTGAATCATTGATTGGTACATATGTATATGTAAGTATGACTAATAAAATAATATATCATATTTTTTAATCACAATTTGTTTTTATTTTAGAAACGTGGAGTTGAAGTAGGCTTTAAGGTTCTCCAAGGTCTGGGTATTATACCAATACAATTCATTGATACATTTAAGCCTAAACCAATGGAAAACTTATATGTTGGCTTAGATTTTTCAAAAATTTTGCCTGGATATGAATTACTTGAACGAAGAATTGGTTACTCATTTAAACATAAGCATCTATTAGCTCAAGCTCTAACCCATCCAACCTACCAATTTGGGTTTTCTGAATGTTATCAAAGACTTGAATTTCTTGGTGATGCTATACTTGGTTAGTTATTACTTGGTTTACCAAGTATTATAATATAATGTAAACAATTATTCAATAAATATTCCCATGTCTTTCTAAATGTATTATAATCTAAACATTTCATATTGTGTAATTCCTTAAAATATCTCTTATTGAACTTCTATAATACATTGAATTTGTATATTATTTCAGATTTCTTGATTACAACATATATAATAGAACATTGTTATCACAAAACTCCTGGTGAAATAACTGATATTAGATCTTCACTAGTAAACAACATAACATTTGCTTCATTGAGCGCAAGAATTGGACTGCATAGATTCATTTTAGCTAAATCTGTACAAATGACTGAAGCAATAGATCGTTTTTATGAACATCAACAAAAAAACAATCATAAAATTGGCCAAGAAGTAAAATTTTATTTTATTTTAATAATATTTAATATAGTAGTATAATCTATCCTATTTTTAGGTTTTGTATCTAATAGAAGAAAGTGATTGTTATGCAGCTGAATCTGTAGATGTACCGAAAGTATTGGGAGACTTATTTGAGTCACTAATTGCTGCAATTTATTTAGACTGTGATAGAGATTTAAATTTTGTGTGGGCCATTTGCTATAGATTTTTGGAAAAAGAAATCAGTAAGTTGATAGATATTGTTTAGCAAGTCCTTTAAAATTTTTTTTTACAATACTTTGTAATTTATACATTAATAAGCTATAAATCTTATTTGAATAATATTATAATTGAGCATATACATAGTTTACATTGGTTGAGTTGAAAACTAAAAAGAAGATAATTTAACTTAGTAGAAATTATTCATACTTGACTATCTCAATATATTATTTAATTATTATTTAAAAAGGTTGAATGCTTTTTAATTTAAATTATAAAATATATTTTATTTATATGTGATAATTATTTATAATACATTTTACTTTTCAGAAGAATTTTGTGACAATGTTCCTAAAAATCCTATACGTATTTTACACGAAACTAAATTACAACCAACTTTCAGGTTTGTACTAATTAGTTTATAAAGTTAAATTAGTTATATGACTATGGCAAATACAATTTATATATTAATATGGACAACAGCAAAACAAACAGTTATTCATTCAAAAATATTTGTATTTCATTTAAATTTTTCAAGTTAATTAAAATTACAATAAAATCAACAAGTCGTACTACTATACTGTAGGCGTTGGGTGAAACCATCATTCAGCAAGCCACTGCAAATGAAATGTTCAATTTGAATTCAATGATAAATCATTGTACCTATATGAAGAAAAACAATTATGAGCTGCAGAGACAGTCTAACAGCCTATTTGTCCATACAAATTTGGATATTGACCTTATGAGAAATCCTATATTATATTTTCATACCTTGGATCAGTGGTTCTCAACCTATTTATGTTCGCTTCATATTTTTATAACGATATATTTTGACGGAACATTATAATAATATAGTTTATATAAATTATAATGTTAACTTAAAAATATTACCTTTACTAAAACCACGATTGTTAGAAGACATAGTTGGCTGCTACACAATAAGTGTAATGAAATCTAATAATCATTATTGATAACAAAAATTAGGTACTGGGAAATTTATATTTTCATTAAGAATAATAATATGATTACCGTGCACCTACAACCGGTTAAGAACCACTACCTTAAGTATTAAAATTAAAATGCTTATAAAAAAAATAGTGAATAGGAATATATTTTAATACCTGTAAAAAAACTTTTTAGGAACCTTGTATTAAATTTTCAGGATTTTTTGCTCACAAACAATAATTGTTAAATAATATGTTTTTACTAGGCATAAAAAATAACGTATCCATTAAAAAATGTAAAAATTATATTAAACGATTAACTACCAATTAACAACGGATACTCGATTTTAATGACAGCTTATAATTCTGCAATCATGGGAGATACTAAAACCAAACTTTTAATTTATTCTAGGTATTATTCAGTGCAATAATACAATAAGCAAAATAGCCATAGTAAATACTACATTTTTTGGAGTTATATGTGATTTACTTTTAAAAATATTAATTTTTGATAAAAACAATTATTTTTTCAAATTAATTAAAATAATTTGCACATTTCTGGTTTAATTTTCTACGTTGGTTGATAGAACACTTAAATAGCTTTAAGATAAAAAAAAAATTACGTCAAAATGTTGATTAGTTTTGAAGATACATAAAAATATGTGATAGGTTTGGTTTTTATAAAAAAAAAGTTAACTGCCATAACTAAAAATAAAAAAGTTAGACCCACTCTTTAAAGGGTATTTCTTCATCATTTTGGATATACTTTCATGTGACGTCGGCCAGTTACTTCACCCCGGGACACATTGTATATAATATATTACATTTTTTGATAATTATAAAAATTTAGTCAATAATTCAACAACCTAAAAGGTTGATTAATAATAATTGTGTATTGTTATTTATTTTACAGTAAACCTGATGCTTCTGACAAGGCAGTGGATAAAGGATTAGGAACAATGATGAGGTTAGAGATAATTTTGAACAACAAGATCATGAAAATATATGGATTTGGTCAGAATAAAAAAGAAGCTAAGGTTGCTGCTGCCAAAATGGCCCTAAAGAATATGAAAAAAATGTTATCATAATTATTTATATTATTATTGCTTTTTCTTATCAAGCATTCTAAAGTTTTAAACATTTTTTTAAGATCCTCTTATTAGTTCATATTAAATTATCAAATTTATATTTGTATATTTATATATTATGTATAATTGATTATGTTAAGTATACAATTTGTCAATTAAAAATAATAAAAGGAATAAAGATACAGCGGCATTTGTCAGCTACTGTTATATGTCTACCATTGCGTACAAACATAGCATACATGTATGCAGTCATTTAATATGTATATAAGTATAAAAATCTTGTATCAAATAATATGTTGATTGATTTTACAGACTTTTTTTATTTAAAAATAAAAGTTAATTACAGATACAAATTATTAATGTTTTTATTATATACTAAAATATCTTAGTCCGTGACTGTAACTATGTAAACTGTGTTATCAACAGATTTACCTTTTAAATTGTCGTAATATAGACTGAAATAAAGTGAGATAAGTTCTATATTTAAGTACTAATATTTTGATTGTTAAAAAAATTAAATATAATCAACTATTTAAATACAGAAAGTTTATTAAAATTTGTATTTATTTTTTTAGTAAATGAGAGATATTACTACCCAAGAAATATCATCGATTAAATGATAATGAACATTCTGAGAACATAAAATATTAAAATATTGTATTTTATATTTTTACATACTGCACTACTGCTGCAGTGCCATGGGAGGGGCTGAGTGGGCTTCAGCCCCCCCCCCCCCCGAAATGTTAAGAATTTTTTTTTTTTTATTACACAATATTATATACAATCTGTACAATTATGCACAATTAGCGTATTTGATAAGGGTTAAAAATAATACATGAGTACGTGAGTAAGAAGCCACCCCTTAGTGGCACTTGACTGGAAGTTGTATGAAGCTAGCTATATTTATATATACTGTTTTTTTTTTTTTGGTTTGTTTTAATTTTTGATATTAGTTCCCTAGCAAGTCACAGCACCAGCTCCTTTTTAAGCGACGCCTGGGGTTGCCAGGTAATGTTTGCGTGGATAGGTTTTTAATGAGTGAGTTTTGGTGGGTTTGTAGCTGGGCATGAAAGATTTTGTAGAAACGTGTAGCTTCTTCTGTCACAGTTTTAATTGACAGGTTAGGTTTTTAATATCTACACTTCTGAGTTCTGATCAGCCTATCTCCCAAAATACTACTGTAGCCGATTATGAGGATGACAAAGCTATCATATCATTTGACAAAAACCCTATTACTGCATCAGCAAATCTTCAAACTCATCTCAACCTAATGTCTGAATAGTACAACAATTGGCACATTAAACCAAATCCCAATAAGTCTGTACATACAACATTTACTCTATGCCATATTGCCATTCCATTTGTCCTAATATCTATTTACATAACATACTTATTAGTTATTCCCACATCTGACTCAGTTAGATATTTAGGACTAAACTTCGATAAGCGCCTCACTTGGAATAGCCATATGCCCATATCCGTATAAAAAGAATTTCATTAAACGCCCGTCTTCGCAGACTACAAACGCTACTCACAAACAACAAACACTCCAGTTTAACAATTAAAGTTCTTATACATAAAACATTACTCAAACCTCTATGGACATATGGTCTCCAACTATGGGGTACATCAAAAGCGTCCAACATTAACAAAATTCAGCGATTTCAGAATATTCCTCTTAGGAAAATTACTAATGCTCCGCCCTTTGTTTCGAAATACACTATACATAAGAAAATTTAAAAATTATTTTAGTGGTCTATGAAAAAGTCTTAAATTGTATTTAAAATATATAAAAATGTAGGTACTATAACTTATAACACTTTTTAGTTACTGGCTACGCCACTTGGTGGTGGTGGTAAAATTCTATTGTCTTGGCGGTAGTGGTGTTTGTATCTGGCATTTTACCGCTACCTCTGCAGTAGGTAATCGGAAAAAAAGTCCCGAAAAAAAAAAAAATATTATTCTTGTAGGTACTTGTACAGTTCTATAGTTAGTTGTGCTTTGTATTTTAGTGTGGAACTGTGTAAGTGTAATGAATAAAATGCTTGTACATAATATATTATTGTCATCTACCATAATAAGTAATAAATAATAGAAAAAAGTTTACTGAAAAATTCACCAAAATACCTACTAATTATTCTTATACTGCCGTTGTACAGTTGTACTTAGTACTTATTTTAGTGTGTAATGTATAGGTAGGTATAAAATATATTTGTTATCTACCATAATAACTATCATAAGCCATCATAATAAATTTTATTTTTTACACATATTTTTTTAATTTACTAGGAGAGTATCGGGAATATGGAAATGAAAGATTTTTGCTGTATGCCTATATGATAATATTGCCCAAATTCTGATGATAGAATTTTAATGTTTGCCACTGATTAATATTTATCGTTATTGGTCAAATCTGATATCTGGTTTGTCGACGGAAATTTTGGCCTCGCTCCCGAATTTTTCAAGCAATTATACGTTATTCGTGTACAAATAAATTCCGTATTTGTGACATCAGTATATTTCATTCTGCAGAAAAAAAGTCAATCTACATATGAAAAAATATTTAGTATTTTATTAAAAGAATGTCAAGATCGTGACTTGTACCCAGATCCGAAATTTTTACATTTAGATTTTGAATTAGCAGTCATAAATGCTGCAAAAAATAGTTTATTGGAGAATGATGTGTGTCGGCAATTTCTTGCAATGTTTCGAAAATTATTTATGTTTATGTCTGTTTATCTAATATTTTATAAAATGGTCGTAATAGGTACAATACAAGGAAAAGTTTAAGTACACGAGGCGTCGGGTTTTTGAGCGTTCGACCACAGAATAGCTGATAGTGTCCGTTAGCTAATTTTAAACTATATTTCATGTAAATATATTTTATTCACGGGAAAAAAACATCTCCACTAAAGCCCACATGAATCGGAGTCAATTTTTATTTTTTATTTTTTGGAAAAGTTCTGCAGGGTGGGGGGTCCAGTACCCCTGGACCTCCCCTTAAATACGCCACTGTGTACAGCAGACCTACAACGACTTACCCACCTATTTTTATTTAAATCCCGGTAGTCGAGTTCTGGACCTGCATAAGTAACTTATAATAATTCGTATTGTAATTTAATTAGGTAAGTAGGTACCTACCAAAAAAATATAACTTCTCAAACACTGGCGCTGGCGGGAGAATGTATTAAAATGTCTATAAAGTTGCGGACCAGTTTGTATAGGTAGTTAAAATTGGCATGCGAACTATACCTACAACTGAAATAGAAAACCAGAATAGGTACATTGCAGGTCACAAAGATTTCTGTAAAAGAACATCTTTCTTCGGCAAGGCAGCACTCTAGCTATAGGTTCCACCGGAAGAGTCGATGTTTATGAGTAAGTTTGTTTTCATATAGGTATTTATTATTTTACATTTTAGATTCTGAGCGGAGCGATGAATGTATTGGTTTTACAATGATGTGTGTTTTTTTTTATATTTTTATATTTTTTTATTTTTTTTTGTGTCTGTCATCACGTTTTAGGACAGTAAAAGTGCTTGGATTTTCTTCATCAGTAGCTTTTCTGATAGGAAAGTGAATTTAGTTGGTACTTTGGGGGGTCAAAAGTATAAATTTCCCAGTAGTTTTCACAAGCGCCGGGAAAAACAACATAAAAATTAAGGAAAAACGGGAATTTTTACGCAAAATTGGTTTTCCAAAAAATCGATTTTGGTTATTGGTGTAACTCTAAAACAAATGAACGTAGGTATATACATGAAATTTTCACTGGTTGTTTATATTTGCATTTTCTATACACGATAACATTTTCAAAATATTTTGATTTATTTTGAACTGTTTAGGGACATTTTCATTTTCCATTTTTTTTTAGTTTTTTTTCTAAAAATATCAATAAAATTGTATTTGTTGGTTGCGAAAGCTTGAAAATTTAATAGAAGGCTCCTAATATATTGTTTCAAAGGCAGATGAAAAATATTAAAAATCCTTGGTCACCATTTTTTTTTATAAGCATTTAAAGTTCAAAAATTGACAAAATATGGAAAAATCACGAAAATTAGCAAATTATTTTGAGTTAAGAATTCGTAAAAATTTTTCTTTTTAAATCTAAGATTTGAAAATGAAACACAAGATTCCTTATAAGATTATCTACCTTTATCAATAAAAAAATCTCTACCGGACAGTCAAATTAAATTTTTATGAGCGTTTGAAATTCAAATTTTTACAACATTGGATTTTCACTCGATTACTCATGTAGCGATTTCCTTATTTTGTTGCAATTCAAAAACGAACAACTGTAGATACATGAAAATTTCACTCAATGTTTAAATTAGCATTTTCTATACACCATACAATTTTGAAAATATTTTGACTCTTTTTGAGCTGTTTATGGACATTTATAGCTTTCAATTTTTTTAGTTTTTTTTTTCTATAAATATCAATTAAGTTTTATCTGTTGGGCCAAAAAGTGTAAAAATTTAATACAAGGCTCCTGATATATTGTTACAATAGCAGCTGAAAAATATTAAAAATACATAGGCACAGTTTTTTTTTATAAGAATTTAAGGTCAAATTTTGACAAAATTTATCAAAATCTCGAAAATTATCAATCATTGTAATTAATAAATTATAAAATGTTCAGTTTTTATAGCTAAGGATTACAAATTCAACACAAAGGTTCTCATAAATAGTTCATACTATAACCAAAAAATCTAAAAAATATATGAACACACTTATTTTTTATAGGCATTTTAAATTCAAATTTGGACGAAATTACATATTAAAAAACCTAGAATAACTATTTTAGTTATTTTGTTGTGATTGAATAATATTATTCGTGGGTACTTGAAACTTCTAAAGTGTACTATTATATATCTATGATAGTATCACGGTTTTTGTTGATGTATAACGCGTTATAACTTATAACTTATAAGTATCTAATGGATATTGTGATATGATTAATTTGGAATTTATTATAGGTAGGTACCTATTATAGGTCAATTTTTTGTTTAATACCATAGAGTTGTATATAATATGTCTTATACATAGACTGACATACCGTCACCGCTCAGAATCGTTTTTCTTATACAATGATATTATATCATTGAATTCAAATTTAATACCATCCATTATACAGTGACCCACTTGTAACCTACTGTACAGCAGAACGATACCCACGACCCACTTGCCCACCTTTTTACTTTTTAGACTGCTTAAATTAAATATTTATTGCCACGGACAATCTGTTAATTGGGTGAGGTAGAGCATTTATATTTTATACGTTTAATCCCAAAAGGGAAATGTATGAAATACGCGAGACCGAACAGTCCAAAGACCGTCTTCGTTTCACCATGCCAAGTTTTTGCATAAGCTATACACGCCGGGTATCATCTTCGGTTTGCGAGAATTATTTATAACAATATAATATTATTAATCTATATATTTTATTTTCATTATAATATAATATAACAATACACATTAAATTATATTAGTTGTTATCAAGTCCCACAGTCTTAACTCTTAAGACAAACTATTTTCTGGACGTTTTCAAAACGGATTATGCTTAAAAAAAAATTGCACAGTTGTCGTTTTTTTTTTTTATAGCAGTCAGTTGCTTGATCAACCCTTGTGACATAAAATTGGAATTATTCTTGTTTTTTTAAATGTAATATGTAGAGCCCATACAATCAAAAATGTATAGTTAATAGAAATGCGGATGTTTATACTTAATAGATATTTTTTTTATTGAAATCATGTAAATAATTTAACTAAACAACAATCGGGTACCCATCACTAGTATCAATTTTATTATTTTACGAGTAAAATCACCGGCACTAGATGCAGACGGCATTTAAAAAATTAAAAATATAAAATAAAATATAAAATAATGTTGTAGGTACCTACATAAAAAACTCCAAGAAAAAATCCTAACAATTTAATGTTCAAGGTTTCTTATAAATTGATCTTACAGCAGCCTTAAAACACCACAAATACATTTGTACACTAAATCTACCAAATTAAAATTTTACAACATTTTAGTTCCCTATTATTATGTGTAGCGTGTAGGTACTAATCCAAACAATACATTGTTATTCGAAAACACAATTTCCTGTAGGTACCTATTATTATTAGTACCTAAGTTAGTATTATTATTAATAGTAAATACTTGGTAAATACCTATATAACTATTATACAACTAAACTAACAATAAGCATATGATTACATACCTTATACCTAGGTTTTTGTTTATTATCATATTTGTATAATATAATCGTCTATTTTAGACGTTTCAATTTAAAGTAGGTATAACACGAACTAAAATCGTTCTTCTTCATTTAAATATCTAATTTCGTCCAATTTGAAAATAAAATAACTGGGTAGGTACCTATAAGAAAAATGATGTTTTATATTTTTTTAGAATTTTAGTTACAGAATAACCTAATTACGTCGAACGTTTTCAATTTTCAAACCTTAGGCTTAGCTAATAGCTATACTCCGGCCCACGAGAGATCAGTACCGCTATTCGACCAAAACTCGTCCGATTTCGCGCATCTCCCACTCAATATTCGCTCCTACTCAACCAACCACAGCGTTTCGGCAACTGTCGGTGTCGGTCGACGATTGCGGCATTCCGGCACATAGTGGGGAAAATTGGGCTCCGCACCGACTCGGGCACCGTCGCTACAGGGCATTACTCATTCTGCATGCGCGTAACGGTACTGATCTCTCGTGGGCCGGAGTCGGGAGTGTATAATATATAAAAGTTGAAAATTATTCTTCAATTTCATAAATTGTGCCTATCTATTTTTAACATTTTCAACTGCTATCTTAACAATAAATCAGGAACCTCGTATTAAATGTTCATGCTTTTTGACCCAACAACTAAAATTTTATTGACATTTATTTGAAAAAAATAAAAAAAAAATGAAAACTGAAAATGCCCACAAACAGCTCAAAACAAGTCAAAATATTTTGGTAGAGTACCTATAGAAAATGTTAATATAAACATTGAAGAAATCTACGGTCATTTGTCTTAGAGTTACACCAAAAACTAAAATCGATTTTGTTAAAAACCAAATTTGTGTAAAAATTCCCATTTTTCCTGAATTTTTTTGTGTTTTACCCAGTGCTTTTGAAAACTACTCATTTTATATGTTGACCTCCCAATTGCACCAATTAACACAAACACAAAAATAATTTAAAAAAAAAAAATTGTAAAATCAATGCACATACATCTCTCAGAATCTAAAATGTAATATAAGATTCCACATAAGTTTTTCTACTTTTAACAAATAAAGTTTACTAGAATGTTGAATTATTTTTTTTATGAGTGTTTGAAGTTTATATTTTTACGACATAGGTAGCATGGATTTCTTAAACAATTTCTTTTCATATCGAACGATTATATTATATAGATTTTTCTACAGTGTTATACATATTTGTTGGTGCAATATTGGTTTGATAGCAAGTAATAAATAAAAATAAACTCAACATTTTTTTTATTAGATAAATTTAATTTGTAAATGGAATGACTTAGTGCATATCACAATCATATACATGCAACTTTATTTTTTTTTACATAATATACTCGATAATATTAGTTAGAATTTTGACTCGTTTATTTTTTTTGTATTTTTAAATTAAAATAAAATAAGTAACAGTAATACAATATATAGTCATGTATGAATCTTCTTTGTATTCTTTCTAGTCCTTCCTATACCTCATAGGGGTGTCCTGAACATAACAATACAAACTTCTTATTTTTTTAATATTTTTTCTGTAAATTGTTTAGGAACATAGGTTTTTTTTAAAATATTGAAGTACCTATTATAGCCCAGTGTTTCCCAATCATTTTTATTCCTCGATCCATCGAACATTTTCAAAGATCTGATACCTCCCCCCTCCCCCTAATCATTTTAAATTTTAGGTGTTTTGGGTTTTAAACTTTTAATAGGTAAAAGTTAAATTATAAGTGGAAGACATTTTTTTGGTTTTAATATTTATTTTAATAAATAAAATCTTGAAATAAAAAATATTTATATATTTATAATAAATACCCCAAAACTTTGACCTTGTTATTTTCTCGATTAGGTAACTCGGTAGAGATTAGTTTTAAACTAGTTGTTGAGATTTTGATCAACAAAATAAAATCAAACAATAAAATATTTCTACAATTCAACAAACAATGTTTTGGTATTCTATACATTTACATTTAACCTGCAAAATAGGTTAGGTAGGTACTGAAATGATATAAATAATAAATATACATTGTTATTTCTTTTAATACCACAAATATACCTTAGTTGTAAATTATAATATTATATGTTATGAAATGTCAAATGTGAGTATTGATAAGCAAATACATACATCAATCAACATAACAAATATAATAATTAATAATTATATTTTATATTCAACCACCTCTGTCCTCTGACCTCATAAAATTTGCTCCGTGTTTTATTACGAGATCTGGTCTTAAGCTATCCACCAATAAAAAAAAATCTACAATGAATACAATAAACATTAGCAAAATGGTATTGTTACTTTATAATTTAATCTGAAAAGAAAATGCATTCCATAACAATAATATTGTTTAATAATAATATAATTAGTGTAAATTAACTTAAATAACAAAATATTAAGTTTAAAAAAAAATGTACACTATATTTTAACAATACATATTTAACAAAATGTATATATTTAGTGGTATTACATATTACAAAGTATGTACAAATAAAAAAAAAACATAATTTTATTCTAAAATAGACAAATAAATTTACATTTACATTTAAAAAGTATTTACATAATTTATATTACATGTTGTGTGGGTACATAAATATAAAAAAAATGAGTAAAAATTAGCTTAACTTATTACGATAAATTATAACATCATATTGATCAAAACAATAATTTAATTTACAACAGGATTGTAAAGAATCCAATAGGATTACAAAACAATAACTATATTATTGAATTCAGGCAGTGTAGATATTTATTTTAAAGTACTTGGTATTTACTTTATAAAAGCAGAAGGTACTTTATTGCATGTTTACAATTAATAGTTGATTGTTAACTAACAATGAATGTAATTTATGATGAAGGAATTTGTTTTCTTAGTATTTTAAGAAAATTAAATTGTACATACATTTACTTATACAAATAATGTAATTAAAATATAAAAAGAGAAGAAAAAAGATTCATTTTCATTTGGTGAAAGATTATTATAATTAGTTTAATTTAAATAATTTACTTCGATGTTCCTAATCAGATAGTATGATATTGAACATTATAAATTATAATAAATAAAATATAAATTTAGGTTCTGAAATAGTGAAATTATATAAATACCTAATACATATACATTTTAATTTTGTGGATTGTAATGAAAAGATAGGGAACAGTCATATCTTAAATAGGTTCAGAGTTTGTTGATCATATCTGTTAGACAAATATACTTCTTTCTGATCCTAAGTAAAAAAAAAAGAAAACAATTTATACATAGAAATATAATAATTTTAAATTTGATCTATTATCCATAGAAAGTAGAGACCATGTACTTCTATAGCTCATAGAGCTGGCCGTACGTGTGTTTGCTCCGGTTCTACATAAAGGGTTTTTAATAACTATTGTATAGTATAAAAATTTTAGAGAATTAATGAGTCTTAATTGTTCTATTTTTTCGTCTCACTATAAATCACCGCTTCTCATACAAGCATTGGCTTTGTGGTATTACCAGTTTGTAAGGTATGATACATAGGCACAGAACCAACATGTATAACAGGATATTTAACACATTCTTGAATTAATAGTTCTCGTAACTAGAAGATAGGTATATAAAAATGTATCTAGGAATCATAAACAATTTTAAATAGTGTGGAGAATCTAGGTAATCTCATGGAATGTGATGTTAAAATGGGGTCCTGTGTAATTCATAGATAATTTTAAAGTCAAGTAATCTGCAATCTGGCTAAATACTTTAGTACTCCTGATTATAGGGAATATTTATATAGACAATTTAAAGTCTATGATTTGGTTTATTATCACATAATTAATATTCAAGTAATATAATTTTTAATAGTATGTAAATATTTTATGTTTTTATGTTTTGTGAAGGTAAATTAAATAATTTTAAACATTATGGGAATGTCATTTTAGTTAATAATTACAATTGATTATTGTAAAAGAAAACTTAATTTTGGCTAAATAAATGTATAAATATTTTATATAATTGGCTATATTTTCATCAAGATATTTCATACCTTTTTTCAAATATTTTTGAAGAAATAATTGAAGACGTGATTCTTGTTATAAATGTTATTTTCTATTGTTAATTATATGGGTACCTGTGGAGAGTCAGACACACGCTTAGCATCTGAAAAAAAATACAGTACAATTGAAAATAGGAAATTTAGATGAGGAAACATTCTATTTAATGGTAGATAATATACTCACTATTACATTCATACTCCATTAGTCTTTCAAGTTTCACTTTTACAGGTAAAAGTTTATATTTCATTTCTTGTTCAACAACCCAATTGTCATGATTGTGGTTGTTATTATTCACAGTAGGACTATCTTTTTTTGTATCATTAATTGGTTTGCAGTAATTCTCTTTTGACTTTGCATCATTATCATTGTTACTTTTATATAAATATGCTGCCATAACTTCATTAAATATTTTCCCTTTCTGGATCCCATTGCCACCACACATCACATTTTGTTGATGATTACCTACATTGTTTTGTTTTTTGGCAAGTTCAAGTTGTTTAACAACATATTTATATCCAATACTCATTGCAGTATCTTTTTCTGAGAATCCTATAAAGCCTGTACTGGATTTACCTTCTTTTAACTTCATTAGCTCTGCATAAACATTATCTCGATGTTTACACGGATTTGTTTCTGCACTGGTAAAACCTTTGAAACCATTTTCAATTTTATCATGTTTATTCATCTGTATTTGTAAGGTTTTGATCACATTTTTTAATAGTTTATAGTTTTTACATGGGATAGCATCTGCTTCAGAAAATCCTTTGAAAGTGTAAAGTGATTCGTCATCATCTAACACTTTTACACTATTATTTTCTATTTCCTTGTGTAATATTTGATTGGATAAGGTACTCTCAGAATCATTCATTATTACGTCTATTTCATTGTTAGATTTTTGGTCTATTTTATCACTATTTATATTTGTTGATACACTAACAGAAACACTAACTTCAATAGGAATATCTAATGATTTTGTAAGTTTCAATTTTTTAGATTCTTTATGTTTATGATGTTTTTTTCTTTTAATTTTATTTATGGAATCAATTTGGTTTGGTAATAGTTTTAATTTTAGTTTTGGTACTTTTAAAATATCATTAGAATTAGTAAATTCACTGTTTTTTTCATTTTCACTTGTTTCCAAATTTATTTCATCATTTAATATTTTTAATTCTTTTTCATCCACTACTATTTCATCTGGTTTTTGGTGTTCTTCAGTTATTTCAACACTATTAACAGAGCTATATTGTAATAATTTTAAATCTGTACATGGTAATCTTTCAATATCAACAGAACATTCTTTCTCAAACAAATGGTTGATGTTTGATATACTTATCACAGCATTTAATGACTGTGATGCTTCTAAATTATTTGATTTTAATTGACAGTTTTCTTTAATATCATCATTATCACTAGATGGTAGAATTTTTGTTTCATCAGAATTTTCTTCAATTTCTAATTCATTTACTGATTTAGTTGTATTTAAGGTTTCAATAATAGGAGAAGAATTTTCTATAAAAATTATATTTTCCGTTATAATTTCACTATGAGAACTTTCATAAGAAATTGCACTCATTGATAACAATACATTTGCTGCATCTTGTTCATCATTTGTCATAATAGAATTTCGAAATTCGTTCCATTCGGACTTTTCTGGTTCTTCTGGTTTCATTTCTTCACCACTAACTTTATTTGGAGGTGATTCATTTGTTTCAGCTTGAGAAAGTTTAAATCTTTTAGTGTCAGTATGATTACTTTTATGACTTGAGCTACTAGAATTCTTTGAAAAAGATTTGTCTTTAGTCTTTTCAACGACATCTGTGCACTTAGTATTTTTTATTAAAGTGGATTTAATTTTTGAATTGTCAATTACATCTGTACTACTGGAATTCTTCGATAAAGATTTGTTTTTAGACTTTTCGACAATGTCTACACAACTAGAACTTTTTGACAAAGATCTCTTTTTAAACTTATCAATGTCAGAACTAGTAGAATTTTTTGACAAAGATTTGTCTTTAGACCTATCAATGACAGTACTACTCAAATTCTTTGATAAATATTTGTCTTTTGACTTATCAACAATTCTATTAGAAATCTTTGACGAATATTTGTCTTTAGATTTATTTACAATGTCAGTACTACTAGAATTTTTTGACAAAGATTTGTCTTTAGACTTATCAACAACGTCTGTACTGTTATTATCTCTTCTACTACTTTTATGATTACTTGAGGACGACTTGGTCTTGTCAGATGAAGAACTTTTAGTTTTGTGTATAGTACTTTTGTGTTTTGAAGATCCCCCTGAATTACTTTCATCATCACTTCGATGACCATTCAATAATTTAGGCTCTTTACAAAGACTAGACGATTTTTTTTTCTCTTCAAGGGAACGTTTAGTTCTTTTCCTATCTGTTCGGTTACTTTTATGACTTGAACTATTAGAATTCTTTGACAAAAATGATTTTTCCTTAGGCTTATCAACAATGTCTTTAGGCTTATTAACATTGTCTTTAGATTTTTCAACAATGTCTTTAGGTTTATCAACAATGTCTTTAGGTTTATTAACAATATCCTTAGATTTATCAACAGTATCTTTAGACTTACTAACATCTTTAAGCTTATTAACAATATCCTTAGATTTGTCAACAATATCTTTAGGCTTACTAACATCTTTGGACTTATTAACGACATCTTTAGGCTTATTAATGACATCTTTAGATTTTTCAATTAGATTTTTAGATTTTTCAACAACTTCTTTACAATTATTATCTTTTTTACTACTTTTATGATTGTTAGAGGAAGACTTAGACTTGTCAGATGTAGAAGTTTTATTTTTGTGTTGGCTACTTTTTTGTTTTGAAGATCCTCCTGCATCATTTTCATCTTCACTTTGATTGCCGTTTAATGATTTTGGCTCTTTACAAAGACTTGAAGATTTTTCTTTTTTGTCTGATCTCAAGTCTTTTCTATCACCTTTTAGTGTTGTATCACATGCGATGTTATCAGCATCTGGGATAAAATCTAAATAAAGTTGTAAATTGTATTATAATTTCATAAGTAAAAAATGAATTTTTTAACATAAGAACTAATAGGTAATGTATAATTAACTTGCCTATTTTAGGATTAAGAACAGTGCTAATTTCAATATTAGATGCTTTTATTGAATTCATAGTAGATTCTTTTAATCCTAAAAATAATACATAAGAATATATGATTTTATTGTAATTAAAATTAATGATTCATTGATACAAACTACAATGTTATTAAAATATTGTTTTATTTGATAATATAAATGGTACTTTTCGGTTATCGCGACTACCTAACCAAATAACTGTTTAGTAATAAATAAATAATTTGGTTATAGCGACTACCTTTACGCAGCATAATTTAAAAAAATGAATTAAAAATTATTATAAAAACTAGGAATACAATTCAATATTAGAAATGGAATAATTAACTCGAGGGGGAACATGTTCAGCTATGCAATTTAAAATGCCGATAAATGGATTATCGTGCTTTTGAAGCCACATGAATTTAATCAAATCACTGTCTAGATTTTGACCAGCCTGACTTCTATGTATCTTTTTGCACCATTTAGAGGATCCCCACAATCTTTCGATAACCAAATTGTTTATTTTTTACTGAACAATTATGGTAGTCGTGATAACCGATAAGTACCATATAAATGTAAACAAATAAACAAATTTTTAAAGATAAAATTTAATTTATGTTTTTTTAAGTAAATATTGAAACTAAAATAATAAAATTAGACCTTTTAAATCTCAATGTTAAGAAATTAAAATAAAAAGATTATAATATTACATTTATTATGATTAATAACAACTAAGAGGACGTCTTACCCGCATATGTTGTCTCTGTCTTATAGCAATTAATAAGCAATTTTGCTCTCAGCAGGTCTACTTTTGGGTTAATATTATAAAACTTAAAAGTAAGGAAATCGTCTGTGAATTGAGTTTGAAAGTTAGCTTTACAGTTTAATTTTTTATCATATTATACATATTTAAATATAATAATTAAAAAATGAAAATATTGTAAGTACCCAAAGTATAAATACAGACAATGTTTTGGACAATGTTATTACTCTTAAGTTTTATAATGGATCAATTCAATATAATATTAAAGCTTATAACACAAAATTAGTCCCAAATTTGCTATGTATTACATTTGTAAGACAGAGATTAGATACAATACTAATGATATGTATGACATCCTCTCAATACTTTAAACATAATAAAGCATCAGATACAATAAAAGTTTAATGTTAATAACAAACCAGGTTTCTTAATATATTCAGCAATTTGCATGTTGTTACAAAAAAAAAGTTAAAAAGTATGTTATAAATTACAATGTGTCATAATTAACTTGTGACTACATTATAGTACCTATATGAATTTATTACATAACACTATTTTTTTAAATGAACATTGAATAAAATGTGGTCCAATATACAATATATAAGTACCATAACTTGACCTAGGTATGTTGTTCTTATTCTTAATTATTTTTTAATGATATAAGGAAATAATTCGACCAATCAAAAGTGGAGAACTACAACATTAGCCAATGGCCTGTTATGGAGGTGTTGCGCATATTTTGATCATACTGCATTATCTGTGTCAATGTCTTTATATTTTGTCATTTATAGTCATGTTAAAAGACTTTGTGCAAGGCAGAGGGTTAGTTCCTCTAAGCAAGGAAAATATATTCTTTGGGTGACATATCTAAATACTCATTTACTCAGCCATGAATTATAGGTACGTAATATAAAAATTATAAAATATAGTTTTAGACATACCGTTGACTTCAATTGGAGGTGCTTCATTTTTGATTCCCAAGTATTCATCAACAGCAACTGCTATTTTAGGTTCAAAAATACTTAATGAACGAGGTGCAAGTACTTGAGTAAGGATTCTATCAGCTCCTTCTTCAATATCCTGAGTTTCACGTCTAAAAGTACATATTTATTTATTAATTATTTTAAAGAAATATAAATTAATGAATAATGAGTAAATATAACATAATATTATAAAATTATAAATAAAAAGTAATAAATTAGTAACATTAATACTAATTATGCAAAGTAAACATTTAACAAATGGAAAACTAATAAGAATATTTTAATGATTTTGATTATTAGAATTTAAAATATTTAAAAAGAAAAAAAAATGAATAATTTACGATAATTTATTTCATCAACATTTTAAAAATATTAAAATTTTTTAAAACTTAATAAAAAAATAAAAATAAAGTATGAACCTTAAATTTAGCCAGAATTAATTTTAATGATAACTGATAAATTAAAATTATAAATACATACCCATCAAGTAAATGTTTTCTAAGACGTTCTCGAACAGTGTTTTTATTTAATTCCGGTGTATATTTCTGTTTACTTAAAAATTTGTTGACATTTGATTCTATGCGCTGTTTCCAATTTTGGTAAGTTGGCTGTATGAACAAACAAAGAATAGGCAATTATCAATGATATACAATCACTTAATAAAATAAAAATTGGGTAATAAACCATAATATTTAATATACATAAGAATTATACTAAATTAGAGCAGCTGTACATTTAGTAAACCATTATTATGTTTATAAAATCATTACCTAAACAAAAGCAAATAAAATATTTAATTTTATAAGAATATGATGTGCTCAACTGCTCAAGTAGTTTTTATGATTCTAATTACATTTATATAAGTTTATTTTATATGAATTGGGTATATTACTTATTTATAATATTAAATTAAAAACAAGTAGAGAAACAGTTTTTACAAAAATAATAAGGTAGTGATATTACTTAGTTATAGTAGTAGTACCTATAGTAAGGTAATAACTCAACATTTTAAAAGCAAACATTATAAATTATTTTAATTATTTATGTGTTATACCTTAGCATCGATATCAGTAATACAATGCCTACGGATTTCATCAAATGTGCCATTAGACTTCAATGTTTCAAGCAGCATAAACACAACATCTTCGACACCTAATGTATCGTTGTTCTGCTCCATCGTAGAATCACAGGCTTTTAAGCGATATTTTATGGCTGTTCAATTAACACTATAATAATTGAACAAGTATATTAATGTAAGACACAAATACAAAACAATATATTACTTGTGAATTATTTTAATTAGTTAATACTCATTACGCTGTTAACATAAATTAGTTTAAGAATCTATAGATTCCTATATTTTTGCAGGTGTCCAGCACGATGCAATAACATAAGAATTCGACTAAAAAACCATTTTAACTTCATTATGTAAACAAAGTAACTTGGGAAAAACAATTTGAACACAATATTTAGTTAACAAAAATGAATTACTGTAATAAAATGAAAGATTTCTCAACACACCAATACGAAATCCGTACGTAAAGCTGATGAACATTCTACGTACTACGATAAATTTAAAGCAATTTTTAAAAGCTACAACTTAAAACTTAAACGTATATTATGATTGTATAACGTAAATAATAAATATTAAAAAATAGTAGTATACATAACACAATCTAAAATTAATAATTATTATTTCAATAACATTTTTTGATATTGAACAAAAGTTGGAGAGATAACTCGTAGTGAAATATTATCATGGAAAAATAACCATCGTATATAAAAGATAAGACGTATTTTAATAATACAACCATGGAATAGAGACTTGGCCCGCCACACAGAATATGTAGATAATAAATTTAAGTTTAATCACGATTTAAGATAAACTTAAATTACCTATAGACCTACTGGCTATTATTATTATAATATAATATATATTAATCATAAATTATAAATATAAATAATATAATATTATGCGTTTCAACTGAATAGGTCTATGACTTAAAATTTAAATCTTACGTAAGTACCTATAAGAATCATTTATGGTGCCCTGGATCATGGGTATTCGGAAAAAAAATCCCCGGAAAAAAAATCCCCTAAGTTTGCTTCGTTGTGTTTGCTAAGTTTACTTATATTTAACTGTACATCTTAAATGGAGACAACAAAATATGTCGGTGTAACGACCTCTTAATAAATGCGATTGCGATTACGATATAATAGGTACCGACTGACATATTAGTTTCGGTCCAGGACGCATAACAGACGTAATCGCATTTTAGACAGATAAAGATATTATAGCGACGTATTGAAATCACTATAGTATGATTAACAAATAATTTGACGACATTTCTTGAACTTATAGTCTAGAAAAATATTATTGGTGGTCTATTTATTACCACTTCGCGGGCCGCCAATATTGCTAACGATATATTATTACGGTACAATACACCTTAGACGGTCAGTATACTTCTCTAGTTCCCACATAGTGTTATAAAGAGTGTTGAAGAATTTTGAAATGAATAGTGTTATTGAAATAATTAAATCCACTCATGGAAATGATAGTTTGTTTCAAAGATTTTATGTACGTACGTCAAAAAGATTGCAAGTATTTTATTAGATGATTTAGATGGAGATGTTCAAAATTTAGTTCATTCAAATGTCCAGTTATTTTAAAAACATCCCACACAATAAAAAATCCAAGAGAAATCCACTAACATAATCATTCTGCAGATAAAAATGGTAAACTTTATTTTAATATACAATAACATTGTTTTTACATACCTACATCAGAGCCGGACTGGGCAGGCGGGATACCGGGAGTTTCCCGGTGGGCCGCTCGTTTAATTTGGGCCACTTGTGCTTGTAGGTGCGTTTTTTTAAAAAGTTTATTGGTTGAGACATTCTGTCAATAGACATAGACACATTTTCTAATGCGATTGAATTGCGAATATAATCTAACCTTGAACATGGATGTGCGATAAAATATTAAGGAAATTCCTCAAAATAGGTATGAACAAATGTATAAATTGCCAAAAACCGATCGTTAATCGGTTATCACTTTCTTATCGTAACGCACGTTTGCGCCTAATTTACAAAATTAGTTGAGCATTTAGTAAATCGCGACGAGAGTATAACAAAAGCTAACTTGTTATATGAACTACAAGACTTTTCTTCAAAATGGGACCGCTTAAAATTAAAACTTGATGAAGAGCACGAATTTGATAATTTTATTGACGAGGAACAGCAATTAGAACTAAAAGAAAGCACTAACAATTCTAATTTAGAAATTGAAAAAAAATCGTCAATATTATGTAATAAAATTAAAGCGTGTCGAAATTGTATTTTGTGTTGCTATATAGTACTACTGAAATATAATCTGTACAGCGAAGCTTACAAGACACTATTTTTTGCATACAAATTCATTCTATCACTGTCGTCAACACAAGTAGCTTGTGAAAGAATGTTTTCAAAATTGAAATATATTCTCAATAGAATAAGAAATTCATTGAGTCATGATCATTTATAATCATTTATGCTCGGAAAAATATGTTTTTAAGGTTGTTTTTATAGGTATACCTAAGTGGGACAATTTTTTTTATTTTCCCGGTAGAAATTGTTGACCCAGTCCGGCCCTGCCTACTATATTGTTACATTACATACTAGGAAAAATTTTCGAGTCGAGTTCGAGTACTCGACTCGACTCAACTAAAAATTTTTTTGTACTTGTAACTACCAGTACTCGCTTTGAATCGAGTACTCGTAATTCGTATCACTATTTATATTATTAAAAATTTAAAATACTAGGTATAAATAGTATTTTATTGAAAAATAAATGTTAAAATTATTTAATTAATTAATTTAATTTAATTTAATAAAAAATTATTTATTATTTATTAATTTTTTTTATTACCTAGGTATTTAATATTATTTTTTACACTTTTACAGCTGTATCCAACTATTAGTTATAGATATGAGGATTTTTTTTCCTGTGGATTTTTTATCTGGGGATTTTTTATCCGGGGATTTTTTTTCCTAGATTCCTTTCTCTCTCAGTTATTGTTCTGTGGTTAAACAGTTATAGATAATCGCTTAGCATTGATGGCAGGACAGAGTGGAATGCGCTGCCCATTATATTATAGGTCTATGATATTGGCCTATGCATTGATTTGTTTTACCATTCATAATTATGAACACTTATATTCTATGTAATATATGGAATTAATTAATATGTAGGTATAGTGCGGCCTTCCCACATATATGTAGGTATACCTACTAAATTCGTATGGGCCTATCGGCGTAGAACAGTAAAAATGCTTACCTTTTCTGGTAGGAAAGTGAATTTATATAATTGATATTTTGGGGATTTGGGGGGTCAAAAGAAAGAATTTCCCAGTGTCTTTCAAAAGCGTCGGAAAAAAACAAAAGAAAAAATTAAGGAAAAACGGAAATTTTTACGCAAAATCGGTTTTTGGTGTACCTAACTCTACAACAAATTGCCGTAGATACATGCAATTTTCCATGAATGTTTATTTATTTGTTATTTGCTATTGTAACAATATTTCAGGAGCCATGCATTAAATTTTCACGCTTTTGTACCCAACAAATACATTTTTATTTATATTTATAGAAAAAAAAACTAAAGAAATTGATAACTGACAATGTCCGTAAACAGCTCAAAAAGAGTCAACATTTTATTGTGTATAGGAAATGATAAAATAAACATTCAGTGAAATTTTCATGTATCTACAGTTATTCGTTTTTTAGTTACAACAAAGTAAGAAAATCGTTACAAGAGAAATCGAGTGAATAATATTATGTAAAAATATAAATATCGAACGCTCATAAAAATTTAATTTAACTGTCTTCTAGAAATTTTTTTTTTGATAAAGGTAGACAGACTTATGAGTAATCTTGTATTACATTTTAAAATCTAAGATTTAAAAAGAACATTTTAATGAATTTCTAACTCAAAATAATTTGCAAATGTTCGTCATTTTTACGTATTTTGTCAATATTTTAACTTTAAATGCTTATAAAAAAAAATTGTGACAATGGATTTTTAATTTTTTTCATGTGCCTTTGAATCAGTATACTAGGAGCCTTCTATTAAATTTTCAAGTTTTTTTTAACCAACAAATAAAATGTTATTGATATTTATAGAAGAAATGGAAACTTAAAATGTCTGAAGCAGCTCAAAATATTTGGAAAATGTTATGGTGTATAGAAAATGCTAATTTAAACTTTCAGTCAACATTTCATGTACTAGCGGTCATTTGTTTAAGAGTTGAACCAAAAACCAAAATCGATTTTCCCGTTTCCCTTAATTTTTCTTTTGTTTTTCACGGCGCTTTTGAAAACTACTGTAAAAATTTTAATTTTGACCCTCAAAGTACCAACTAGATTCACTTTCCTTTCAGTCTTCAGAAAGGATACTGTTGAAGAAAATCTAAGCACTTATACTGTCCTAAAAGGTGACGACAGACACAAACAAAAATGGAAAAAAAACACCCATCATTGTAAAATCAATACATTTATCGTTTCACTCAGAATCTCAAACGAATTTAGGGCGAGAGTTATAAGTAGGTACTTTAAGTTTTGATTGGCGGAGTAGAGTGGTATGGTGTAACCCCTCAAAATGTTTGTCCACTACTCGGCTTGTCTAAACTTTAAATACTTAAAACTCTTAAACTACTCGTCCTAAATTCGATTTGTATATTGTATCAAAATATTTAGAAAAATATTGTGCTTTGAAAAATGAAATTAAAACTCTATGTTGTCATTCAAAAAAGTAAAAAACTTAAACAAATATAAGGATAAAAAATATTTAAAAATATGATTTTTTATAAAAACGTTGTTTTTTTACAACTTGAAACTATGTACTTAACAAAATATTTTCAAAAACATTAATATTTTATGAGATAATGAGTGTTTTAAGCTTAATGAATCACCCTGTGTTCACTGTTCAAGCATAGTGATTCATGTTATCAACAAACCCGCCGTTTTAAATGTGATAAGATCCATATTCAATTCTGTGATATTATTGTACACTAATAATTATTGACATTTGACAATTGTATACATTTCTTCGTTATTTTGTTATTAGATTTTACTTATTAGTCTGAACCTAAAATGGCTTCATAATGAAATACCTGAAATCGTAGAAGACAGATTATCTATATTATTATTTATTTGGAATTAATACCAAGCAATATGCAAGCTAATGAATGTTTTGTTTGTGGTTGTAACAATTTTACTGTTACTGATGGTGCATTTGTATGTAACGAATGCGGAATACAGTCTCAAGTAAGCGAGTATAATTTAATAATTTGTTTTTCTAAAGAAATATAAATATTATATTGTATAATATAAAAGTTATTGTTTTCTGTTTAAAATTAGGTTTATTATACCTAGTTATGAGGTATTAAGATATAGGTACTATAAAGTTGAATTATATCGTATTTTAAGACACTGGTTAAAAAAGGATGTTTTATCAAAAAATATTGCTTACTAACATAACTTTCATTAAAATATCTTCTTACAAAAACAAATTATAAGTTTTTTTTTTTTTAATTGTAATATATCATTTAAAATTTCTTTATTTGCATTTTAATCTTACAGAGTATTAGAGAAGAACACATAAACTTTCATGAAGATGTTAATCAGAACTATGAAGATCCAACACATGTAGATCATGAAATAACGACTGGATCTCAACTAGAAAAACCTAAGAAACTTTTATCTTGGGAATGTTATAATTTTATACTTTTAGGACTTACCAATGAGATGATTGAACTCGGAGCTAAACCTAGCTTAAAACTTATAGTGTTACAATTATGGGTTCAATATTTACAATGCATTGAAGTTGCATTTACATCAAAGAAATTTAAGAAACTTCCAAAATTAAATACAACAATAATTGATATGTAAGATAAAATCATTTAAATTAAAATTATTGTTACCAATTTATTCTATGAATATTACTGTAACATCAATAGTCAATTAATATTCAGATAATAACCATTATTATATATAACAGACAAATATAATTACAGTTGAACGTGGTTAACTCGAAGTTGAAGGGGAAATTCTAGTTATCCAAGAATAATACAATTATAGGAAATAAAAGGAACCGGGGAAGTAGTTTGAAGTATTGACAATTTCAAGTTAAAGAAGTTTGAGTTAATCACGTTCAACTGTATAAGTTTATTGATATACAATTGATTACAAGAAAAAATCTGCAAATTACTATTATGCATAACACCAAAACAATTTTTAGTGGTAATTATCTGAATATTATATTAGTAATTACATAATAAATTTAAAGATTTCATTTTCAGGGACTGTGAAATTTTATATGGAGTTGAAAATGTGAAAAACAAAATTCTACATGCAAAAATTGGTATGGTGCAAGGAAATAAAAAAAATAGATGTTCCAATAAAAGAAAATCATTGACGTCTAGTATTAATTCTAGTATGACAAGCCTTAATAAACGAAATATGGTAAATTATTGATTAATTATTAAATATTATAAACTAATTATTTGAAAAAAATAAATTACAGTTTAGCCGAAAAATAAAAAAATTAGACCACTCTGCAAGAGATTCAAATAACGACTCTGTAGGATTATCAGATGATATAAGTTTATTGCAAAGAAGTAATAAGTCACGTAAAATCAAGTAAGATATAATATTTATTAATTATAATATTTGTATACACCGGCTTAACAAATTTCTTATTTCAGAATTAAATTTAAAAAAAATATAAAAAAATCTTTAACTTCGATGCCATCAAAGACTAAAGACCTTACTACTGAAGAATCGTTAAAACTTTTGGAATCTGGCAGTAAATATTGGGCCAGTTTAAAAAATAAAGAAAAAAAGAATGTTTTATCTATTAAAAAACTACTATCTATATTGCAATTAGCTCTTATGATCAACGAAGATGATATTTACCTATCTGATATACTTAGGTAAACCAATTTATGTTATGGAAAGTAAAAATCATAAAATGTATAGCATGCTGCAAAATAAATATTTTTACTTTGATTTTATTTTTATTAGATGGATTCATGAAGGACATTTGCATATAAATCGTGTTAACTTATTTTTACCAGTAAATTCAAAGCACGGTATTAAATTTAATCAAATGGTGCCTTGTTCCAGAACTATATTAAATATGGAATTCCACATGTTATTGAAACATTTAAAAGCTGAACAACTACCTACTATTGATTTTAAAAAAATACTGACACGTTTTTCTGATGAACTACAACTTCCAAGTGATTATTACTTTTCTATCAATAACATTTTATTTATTGTTTTTATTATTGTATGAATTTTTTAATTAGATGATTTTACACATTTTGTTTGCAAACTTGTGTCAATATCTCCTCCAAGCACTAAATGTAACCGAATATTACCAGACATAGAAGTTAAATTAATGGCTTACATACTTTTTGCTGCAAAATTTTTATTTTGTCTTGATGGTAACTCAGAAAACTTATCCTCAGACTTTGCTGAAAAAATTAACCAGTATGTTATTATTTTTTTTATTTTTAAAACCACAGTCCTTTGGTCAGGACCCATATGTCTTAAAATTGTATTTAAAAATTCTATGTTATACATTTGGCTTCTCTGCATCCCAACTTGCAAAATAAAATGTGCTTTTAATCGAAAAACAAATAATGTTATGTCTTATAAGTAGGGTTCGGATTCGAAGGCAAATGCCTTTTTTTTATTAATCATAATAGAAAAATAATTTTTGTACGTGTTTCATTTAATTTCTTAGAGAATGGATCTTTTTTTTTGCCTTTTTTTGCCTTTTTACTTATAAATGCCTTTTTGCCTTTTTTTACCTTTTGTTTATTTTGCATTAAATTAACTGGTATAACTCAAGTAAGTTAATATTTAAAATTGTTTTTAACTAATTCTTAGGACAAACCTGGTTAAAGAAAAAGGTACCTAATCTATTTATACAAAATAGCATAAACTTAATGTAGTTTAGTATTCATGCTCATTTTTAATTTGTATTTTTCTCAAAATGTGTGCATTTAAAAGTGTTTAAAAAATGTTCACTATTTTATTTTGTAGTATATTTATGAATTGCCTTTTTATATAAATTAAATGCCTTTTTTTGCCTTTTTTTACATTTTAAATGCTTTTTTTATTGATTATATTGCCTTCAAATCCGAACCCTACTTATAAGCATTGGTTGTATCAGCAGATTATAAGATACTGTATTCTTCAACATTTAATTTCCTAAGATTTTTCACATGCATATATTTTATTATGTTATTTTAGATCAGATATAGTTGACAAAAAACTGTTCAGCTGGAATGGTTATGTGCAATATATAGAATTTAGAAATTGTATCGTATCTAAATATAACTATTATCTGCATGAAAATTTGTATGGAAACAATATACGCAACACTCAATTATTTATCAACGATTGGAATATGATGAAGCCAACTTTACCTGTAATAGAAAGTAATAGTCATAATCTGTGTTAAATTAGGTTAGTGGTTCTCAAACAGTGCTCTGTAGAGATCTAGGATTCCGCCAGGATCAGAGCACCTAGTGCTCAATGGACACATCCGATTTAAATCAAATTTAATATTATTAGTTGCATATTATAATATTCATCATGATTATTGATTTATCATTTTTTTTTTGGTTAATTGGTAATCTATTTTTGGGACTTGATATTTTGTTTTTTAGCAACTGGAGGACTCTGTGAACAAAAAAGTTTGAGAACCACAGACTTAAGTATTGTATCATTTAACTAAATACTTTTTTTTATAATTTTTATTATTGAGCAGGAGACAAAATATGTAAAAATTTTAGGGACAACACTGAATGTTTACTTAAATCATTACCTGATTTTGGAAGAAAAAAAAGTTATAGAGAAATTCCTGCCTCAACTAAACCATTGTCATCAACTTTAAAATGGATAGTTGAATATTATTCAATAGAATTAAGTAATGAAGCAAAAACAATACTAGAAAATAATTTTACTCAAACTGATATCTTATATCTAACTGATGAAAAAAGGTATTTATGTAATAATTATACTTTATAGTATCATATAAATTACAGAATATACTTATAAACTGTTAAATAGACATAAAATTTTTAAATACCTAATTGTTTAAACACTTATAAAGGGGACGCTATTCCTACATTTGTTGTCTTCGTCTTATAGGCGCATAATGTGAAAATTGTATGCTCAACAGTTCATGCTTTGTTAGTTTTAAAATTTGAGTAAATCAACTTATTATGAGGCTTAATGGTAAGAAAATGATCTGTCATTGTATGTAACATTTTTTAGCAAGTCTTTTATATGTAAAATAGTGCTATTTAAAAATACTTGTAACTCACTCACTTACTGAAATATCATAAAATACTGTCATACGAGCACAGACAATGTTTTTAGCATTGAGTTTCATAATATGTTTATTCATTCTAATTTTTAGACTAACAATGCTAAACATGAACTGCTGAGGTTAAATTGTTAATAGCACTTGTTAGATGGGGACAACATATTATACTGGTGTAGCGTCCTATTGAGTGTAAAATGCTTAAAATGTTGTCATTTTATGATAAAATATATGAACGCAAGGTTGCATAAACAATCTTATGCATTTAATGTAATGAATCAATAATGAGATAATAGTCCCTTAAACATTATTTAGTAGCACATAATTTTTCCATTAAATTTAAGAGAACCATTAAATTAATACATTTTTATGCAATTCATGAGTAAATATTATTTTTTATTTATTTATTTATTTATTTTATTCAGTTAATAAAAAACCTAAAGTAAACTGAGTTTAATGTGATTAAAGTATAATATAGTTTTGTAGTACCTATCCAACATTCAATGGATGTACTCTTTCTCAATTTCTTTAACTTTGAGCTTATTACATTATCTTATATGATGATTATATTCTGTGTGTAACAAAATCAATAATTTAAAACCTAATGTGTAGAATTTAATTTATTTTTACTCACATTTCACATACATAATAATTTTAAAAATGTATTCATTTTTTTTTATTACAGAATCAATGATTTAGCTGATGAGTGTGGTGTACCTGTAGAAGTAAACGGCAGAAGTCCGTTACATTATGCGAAACAAAGAGGTAGAGATACTGTAGCAAGACCATTATATAATTCTCAAACTACAGTGTGTTTAGTAAATCAAGAAGTATATAGAAATAAACAAAATGAAACTACAAATAGTTTATATGAAGAGAAACCAAATACAATATTTTTAGGAACTGGCTCAAATTATTGGCACATCCACATTAATAAAGACATTTTAAAAAGAGCAGAAATTTCCAAAACAAATAAAGTATTTGAAAAAAAGTTACCATACTCTTTTTTATGGCTCATGCATCAGTGTAGTAGAGTTTTAGATTGTCGTATGCCTGAGTTATATTTGGAACTTATGGATTTGGAGATAAACTTCTCTACATTTATTCCACCATATGAAACATCTAAGCAAACAAAATGTGAAGAAATGTTTTCCAACATTACTTTATAAATCACTATATGTAGTTTGATGAGCTAAGAAAAAATTACAAGTAATTGTTTTCATTGATGTTGTTATTTATAACTTGATGTCTAGTGAACTTTAAATTATTTACATGGTGATGTATAGTTTATTTTAATAATTAACTGATATTTTAATAAAAGCACATTTTTAATTAATAGTAAAAAAAATCCCCTACCTAAATGTTGTTCACTACTCTGCTCATCTAAATTCTAAATACTTATAACTTATAAACTACTCATCCTAAATTCAATTTTTATGTATCGAAATACTCGGAAAAATATTCTGCTTCGAAGATGAAAATTAAACGTATGTTGGAATTCGTAGTTCAAAAAAGTAAAAACTTAAAAAATTTAAGGATACAAAAAATGTTATTTTGTAAAGACTTGAAATCATGAAAAAAAAATTATGTACAATTTATGTGTCATCAGTTATGTTTGCTATATTCAATATTGTATTATGTAACACATAAATTGACTTTTTTTTTTTTATTGGAGAACCCGCGGCAACATAGATCATTGGGTGTGTGGAGGGAACTGTAGATTTGTAGATTGGGTAGGTTGGTACACATGTGTGCTGTGTTTTGGCAGAATTTCTAATGGGGCACCCGTCCGTTTCTGCCATGCCCCGAGTGGGGGATGGTGGCACTTGTTCTCCGAACACCATGACTTGCCCGAAGCAAAATGCCGCCCGTGACCAAGGAATCAAGCCGACGCCGGCTGCTTTGCAACCGACGCCCTAGACCGCTCGGCCAATCCGCCCCCACAGAAATTGATTAGGCATACGGGCTTTAATGTCTTAAATTTTTTTTAAATTTTATAATAATGTTTATAAAGTTTTATAATTTTTTTTTTATATGTAAGTTGGTTGGTACTCATTATGATTTGGAATTTAAAAAAATAAAATTGCCTACTTTTAATTAATTAGGTATTGTTAGGCAACTTAGACTATTATGTATATTTCTGTTTTTATTTTTATTTTATTAAAATGTAAAATGTATCATATAGTTTTAAATATTATTTAAAAAAGGTATAGTTAGTAATTACTTTTTATATAGGTAATAAAAACATTACAGATTGTACATATTCCTTTTGAGGGTTCTGTCACTGAACAGCCTCCTTCCTCAAACCTTGTACCTACCTAATCGTGTAAATTATTCCACATAGGTACTACAAATTATAAATTTACCATTTTAATAAATAAAGAAAAAAGCCGGTAAGTGGATGTCGCTCTGCTTTATTATTGTTAAAGAATGATTCTGAGCAGAGACGGTTTGTCAGTTTAGGATATACAGTGAGTTCTGCTCAGTGCCGTAAAAACCGGGTGTGCAAAGTGTGCACCACACACAAGCCTCGGGCCTCATAATATATCGAAGGGCCTCAAAAGATCTAAAGACTAATATTAAACTAATATAAAATTGTTAAAATCTATAATTATTTATTATTGATTTGGAAACGAAACCAATGTTATTTCATTTTGTTTATATTCGTCGCGATCACTGTTTTTAGATTTTGAGAGGAACGAACAAATGTATTGATTTTACAAGATGTGTATAATTGTTTTCATTTCTGTCGGTCATCAACATTGGTTAGTAAAAATATTCCGAATTTCGAGATCAGCATTTTTTCTGTTAGAAAAGTGAATCTAGTTGGTACTTTTTGGAGATCGAAACCGAAATTTTTAGTTTTAGATATTAAAAAGCTGCAATAAAAAAAAAAATTGTCATTTTTACCTAAAACCAAAAATTTTATTTTTTGGTATAACTCGAAAACTAATAACCGTAGACCATTGAAGTTTTCACCAAATATTTTTATTAATATTTTCAATAAATTACATTTTGGAAAATTTTTAATTTTTTGAGTTAGTATATTATAGCCTTGAGAAATTGTTTTAAAATTATAAATTATTTAAAATTAAAAATTTTTTTTGTTTAAGCTCGAATTTTTGTCTGCTGACTAAAAATTGCACACAGGCCTCAAGTAGCCTAGTTACGGCACTGGTTCTGCTTAATGTGATCATTGGTTTATAGAATCAACCATTGAAAATTCCAAACCAAATATTATATTGATAAAAATATGCTTTATGGAATCAACTGGTTAATAGAATCAAAATGGCCTGAATCAATGTGATCACATTAACCGGTACCCCACTGTGTTATAAATATATTATTATTACGTATTATTAATAACGTTTATAAATAATATAAAATAACTAAAATCGTTATTCTTGGTCATTATTATTACGTAATTTCGTTAAAACGTGAACTTGAAAAACCTATAAAAAATAATTGTATATACCTATATATTTTTTAGATTTTTTAGTTACAGATTTAACTAATTATGTGCAACCTTGTTATAAATATTCAAATCTTAGTTTTAAAAGTTGAAAATTTTATAAATTTTTGACTACAAAATAATTTGTATATTTCAAATTTGATAAATATTGTCAACATTTGAATTTTATATGATTATAAAAAAAAACGTGCCTATGTATTTTTAATGTTTTTCAACTGCTATTGTAACAATATATCAGGAATCTTGTTGTTACATTTTCAAAATTTTTGACTCAACGAATAACATTTTTTTTTTACATTTAGGTATAGAAAAATAATTTGCAAATTTACTTGATTTTTACGTTTTTTATCGAAATTCAAACTTTAAATGTTTTAAAAAAATTATGATTGATTTTTTTATATTTTGTAACTGCTATTGGAAGTTGGAACAATATATTAGCAGCATTATATTACATTTTCAAGCTTTGTTAACGACATTAATTTCAAAAAACTAATAATATTCGAAAATTTCGTTAGGATTTTAGGATACACATTACAAAAATTATTAATGGTGGTAAATCGTCACATTGTTGGAGAATCCATGAATCCATGACGATTAAAATAAATATTATTACATTTTCATTCTGCTCCTCAAACCAAATTATGGTATTTCCTATTTAGCTATAGAGAGCAGTTACTACCTACCTGCAGTTTACCGTCAATAAAATCCGAATATACCAATTCAAATGTCTCCATGCACTAACCAAACCCCTGTCCTATGTCTCTGCAAATTCAAAATAACACTTAGGTGGATACTCTTAATCAATTTTATTCTAACAATTAGGTGTAGGTCAACAGTTCAAAACGTTACCCAAAAAATTGTAAAAAACTTTAAACTTTACTATTATAAATTATTCTTTTGTTAAATTTTTTGTTTTAGATTCTGAGTGGAACAATGAATGTATTGATTTTACAATGATGTGTGTTTTTTTATTTTTTATTTTTGTGTCTGTGTACACTACAAATAGTCGAAATAATGCTTCGATTTTCAACTTCAGTATCTTGTTTGATTGGAAAGTGAATATCGTTTGTGCATTGGGGAGGTCAACATTTAAAATTCACAACAGTTTTCACAAGCGCCGGGAAAAACAATATAAAAATTAAGGGAAAACGGGAAGTTTTACTCAAAATTGGTTTTTGACAAAATCGATTTTGGCTTTTGGTGTAACTCTAAAACAAATTATCGTAAATACATGAAATTTTCACTGGTTGTTTATATTTGCATTTTCTATACACCATACAATTTTCAAAATATTATGATTCGTTTTGGACTGTTTGGGAACTTTTTAATTTTCCGTTTTTTTTTAGTTTTTTTTCTAAAAATAACAATAAAATTTTATTTGTTGGTTAAAAAAGCTTGACAACTTAATAGAAGGCTCCTAGTATATTGTTTCAAAGGTAGATGAAAAATATTAAAAATCCTTAGTCACGGTTTTTTTTATAAGCATTAAGCATTAAGCAATGATTTACTACATAATTCATTTAAATTTATTTAAAATTTTGTTGGGCATTGTTGGAATATTTTTACAATTTGTTAGGTACATGTGCGCCACTATAATTAAACTATATAGGTACTTGTCCTACCTAGAAGCGATTTTTTTTTAAACTCCGTTTAACTCGCACCATTCATGACAAATATTATATATAGTATATTATACATAGCTTATTTAAAAAAAAAATATAACAAATAAAGACATAAATAAATAATAATATACAATATACATTCATAATGATATTATTATACATAACATATTATAACATAGGTAGATAGGTACTCCTAACATTTTTTTTTAAAAAGAATAGGTAATCTAAATAATAAATAGTGCATCAGGAATTGCTTATAAGTTATAATATTATACAGTTATATGTAAAAATGGGAATATACCTTAAACTTAAATAAACATAACATTTTGGTACACATTTTACAAGCGATAAAATTAAAAATATAGTCACGTTTGAATAAAAATAAACAGGTAAATAGGTATTGCTTAATGATATACTGCATCTCATATTATACATATAAATAAAATCGTCCTCAACCGGCTCAACATAGCCAAATATAAAATATGATTACTAAAATCGATCTACAAAATTCGTATCTTCGTTGTTCACGCAGGTATTGTAAATATATAGTGTTAACACGGAATCATTCTAAACGATAGGCCGGCTTCTAAAGCTATTAATTTCGGTGGACATAGTTTTAGTCTGAAAAGAAAAACGTAAATATTATTAATACACGGCATAATAATATTATTATAATATTATCTCTGTACAACGATGTATTTTGTAATAAATTATCCGTGTTGTTACAGGTGTCTCATACTGTTTTTCCCCGTTCAATATCCACATTGTCATCTAAGATTTTTAAGCAATATCAAGACAACGATTTAGGTAAACTAATATCTTATACTATAAATTATTACAAATGTGGCTTTCTAATAGACTCTCTATTCAGGCGCGGATCTAGAGGGTGGGCCCAGGTCCAGGCCCACCCAAAATTTTCAAGAACAATAATTTTAATTTTAAAGATTGGCATTCCAGTTGTTATTTTAGATAACACGTCACGGCCACACGTGTAATCGTAATATTATTCTGTCTGCTGTGAACTTCCAATACGCTATACCTGAATCCACATTTTAATTAAATAATTTAAATATTAAAATTTGTTGGAAATCCATCTATGTATTGTTGATGTGCTGAGCATATACATCAAATAGGTAAGTTTTATTTTGTTTTTTAGCTATTTATTAAGGCATAACCATTTATTTTATATTTAACAAATTGTTTGCGCAACTATTGAATACTTACACGAAAACAAATACATACCTAATACCTATATGTACAGTATATACACGTAGATTGTTATATTATTATAGTAAATAGTTATTCAAGCTCTGTAATCCAAGCTCCAAAATGTTTTTAGACTTTGACACACTTATAAAATTGCCAGGAATTTCTACAGATAATCAATTTATTAAAAAGTTGAGAGCACAATGTGATTTAGGAAAAAAAAATGTTTGCTGCAGATTCAAATTCTATAGAAGCCTATTTATCAATTAAAAGCATGGGAGCATCATTCTTACAGCTAGAAGAAGTGTACAGACGAATTTTAGTTATTCCAATTTCAAGTGCTACAGCTGAAAGGAGTTTTTCTACAATGAGAAGAATTAAAGTAAAGAGTTAATACAACATTTTAAATGAATTTGCTAGTAATAAGTTAAGAAGGTTAAATTTTTCCATGTAACTGTATATCAATATATTTTTTTTTAACTATTATTATATTTATAACTAAATGAAAATTATTCTTTATTAAATCTTAATTTTACTGCATTATCTTATGTGGTTAAATTTACGGGCCCGCCCAAAAAAATATTCCTGGATCCGCGCCTGTCTCTATTAGTTTTTAAAATCATATTTCAATATTATAACATTGAGTAAAAAGTTAATGACAGTAAAAATTACGAGTAACACACTGTATAATAACACAATATTATAATCAAGTGCAGGTATATCAGTTATCAGTTTTATTTATACAAATATAGGTCAGTGAAATGCGATTCTTTTAGAATATATTATATTTTTTGTTCAAAAATGTAAAACAAGCAATAATTTTATAAATGCCACTCTGACCAGCGTCGTTCGTTCGGGTCGGTTGGTGAACGGTGGGGGAGAGAACGCAGGCGCTAGGCGCTTGTCATACTCCCCCCACCGCCAAACATTACATTCGGGCACCACTGGTTAGGCGGTATCCCGGTCACATTTTTAACCCCCTAATTTAAGTTTATTTCTTCTCAGTTATAATAATAATAACAATGTGTGTACTGTATATTTGTTACAGGGTAATGTATATTATAGTAGTAGAGTTGACATACTTTTGGCCGCCGTTGAACGCCTCGATAGTCAGCGATTCGACGTAGATGACCGGCGCTTCGAATCTCCAGGTTAGTATGTTCATCGTGGTCGAGTGGTTCCAAACCAATAGAACAGATTTGATGGAACCCACACTACTGGACCCAAACACCCGACGGTGGACACTGCCCGGTTTGTAATGTTGTTCCCTGTTTTTAAGTGTAAACGTTTAGTTTTTATGATTTTAAATAGAATCACTACCACTACTCAAATTCATTATTATTAGTGGGGATTTTTATATTTTTTTTTGTTGTTAGCGGAGGGTGATAGTAGTACTTATATGCGTACACATTATACTTATAATAATATACATATAGGTAGGTACATAACTTATAGAATATAGAATACACTCACTTGAATACGTTCAAAAGTTTAGACTTCGATTCAGTTCCTTCAAGTTGCACCAAAAAATGTCCTACTTCACCACCGTGGTCTTTGCTCAATTGCGAATTAGCCAAATTCAACGTCACTCGGTACAAGTACGCTAAAACATAAACGTGAGAAATCGAATAGGTAGGTTTAGGTACATGTTTTTAATATAAAACACCAGTTAAGTATCTATGCCTCATCGTTGCATCGAAAATATGAATAATTCGTATTTCGAACATATATTTATAGTTTATACCCAATCATAATAGCCCGAATAGGTCCTCATTACTCATTAGTCATTAGGTATTATGATTATATATACCTACGCAGAGGCGTTCTCAGGATATTTCAATGGAGGGGGATGAAAAAAATGGTTACAAAATAAGCCGTAAGGGTTTTGCCTCACAACTCCCATATTATAATAATGAATATTAAAAAAGCGGGTAAGTGGATGTCGCTCTGCTGTACAGTAGGTTACAAGTGGGTCACTGTATAATGGATTGTATACATTTTAATTCAATGATATCATATCTGAGCGGAGACGGTTTGTCAGTCTGGATATTTTATATTGTTATTGTATTTTATTATAGCCTGTGAGTTGAATTAATATTATAAATTACAACAAAATAACTAAAATCATTATTTTTATTTTATTTGTTTCTATGGTGATAAACAAAGTGTTAGAAATTGAATTCCCATTTTTAACGGTTTTTTGTAATTTGTCTGTGGTTTTTTCTGTGTCATTAAATTTTGAGAAAATTGAAAAATGTCCTCACTAAAGTACCATATTGATCCAATTTGCTAAAAGATAAGAATATAAATGTTGAAAGCGAAGAACTCCTTCCAGTAGAAATTTTATATACAGGATAAAATAAAAATAAAAAATAAACACCATTGTAAAAAAAATAGATCCCTATGAATAATCTAATAATGATAGTTGATAATATCAAATAATCAATTCAAGTCATTTATATTGTACTTTTTATTTAAATTTTAAACTATAAAACAATAATATGAATTAGTTTAAATTATTTATTTTATTTTATCACTGTGTTGTTATCATTGTGTATCTTACCTTTAAATTTTTTCTGACGCTGGGAATCGGTAAAATTGACGGAGTGATCGTTTACAAAAATACAGTACAAATAAATTGTAAAACGAATTGCCTGATATATGTTATCCTTATCAGCGATAAGTAATAATATTGTTTATGGCTGGTGGAATCAATAATCACGATAAAGAAAAATAGCAAAAAATAAAATAAAAATAATAACTACCTAGTCAATATTGAAAACACAAACACATATCAAAAGTAGACAAAACGTGTATTACTAGTATGTAAGAAAATAAAGAACCTTGGGGAAGATATCCCCTCCCCATATCCCCTCCCCCCCGTTAGAACGCCCATGTACCTACGTAGGTATACATACTGTAATGAGTTTTTTTAAAACATCTATTTGAAAAATTTATTTTAAAAGTTTTTAAATTAGAACTTCTTTTTAAAATCTAAAAATATTGTTGTTGGTATTTGTCGAAGATAATATTATATTGTTAAGACATAACGAGTCGATATATACTATATAGTTATGGTATTATACTATTATATATGTATCAAAACTAAAATTAATGGAAAAAAGCTACAGTTAATTTTATAACATTAATACTTACTGCAGAATGGCGAGTCTCCGTTTGTGAGTGAGTATAAACGTATGTGTGGCGATGCATTAGGATCAATGGAACTGGCAATAGTGGCGGAGTATTTTTTCCAGTGGCCCAACGATCGCATACCCATTTCTGCACAGATTTTACCATCAGGGTTCTGAAACATTTGAGTAATTAGATGAAAACATATTTTATAATAGGTATTATCAATAACAGGTAATGATAATTATGTGTCATGTACGAACCGTATCGCTCAAACATGAAAAACATTCTCCACTTAAGAATTCTTCATAAGAATCGCATTCAATTGCTACAAAGTTGCAAAGAGTGTTCACAGATTCGTTAAAATATTCGTGGGCTCTGACATGATCGCAGGCCAGGAATCTTCTCATGCCTTGATAGAAACTACCGTTTTCGCGGTTAATATACTTCATCATACCCTGATTACACCCCGGTTGATTTTCTCCTCCATTTGGATAAAAATCTAAATGCCCAATCGGTGCACTCATTCCCAGACCTGCAGCAGACAATGTGAATAAACATCACATACAATAATTATTAGAAATGTATGTACAAAATAACTTTAAACGATAAAAAAATAATGAAAATGTTATAAATATTGCTACAATAAAACATAATAATATAATAATTAATATTTTACTTAATTCGCCTCCTTTTATAAACGGTCTGGAATCGGTGTGTATGATGTCCACGTACATGGCGTCCGAAGGATCTAACCTCACCATTGGGTCAGTCTGGCTGAAGTGGGGCTCAGCCGGGTCCAGACCAGTAATTCGACCCACCGTCACGCCAAAGTTCGTCTTCAGTACGCTTCCGACGTAACCGCAGAGATGCGATCCTAAACTATGTCCGATTAGATGAACGTTGCCGACGTTTAATCCGAGTTCTGTCTGCGCATAAAAATACCATAATATAATATACTATCCGATCCCGTGCACTTTGTTGCCCGTAAAAAATGGCAACTCTTAAAAAAATTATGATTGTTCAACTCCTTTTGGGTGTAACTCGCCGCAGTCAGTGTAACTCAGCCACCCGGTAGGCAATGTTCGAAAATTCGATTTGATGCAAGGTTGTACCTGATCTAGTGATTTATCCGTATAACTAATGGCAATCAATAATAAATAAATACTAATTTCTACTCTAATTAATATCTACACGCCGATAAAACACACACAAAAGAAAAGAGGTGCTCTGCTGTACAGTAGGTTACAAGCGGGTCACTGTATAATGAATGATATTAAATTTGAATTCAATGATTTAATAGGTATCATTATATAAGAAAAACGATTCTGAGCGGAGACGGTATTTCAGTCTAGGTATAAGACATATTATATACCTACTTAAAATTACTATAAAAATAAACTGTGTCTATGTATTTTTAGATTTTTTGGTAACAGAATTAACTACTTACGTGGAATCTTGTTTTAAATTTTCAATCCTTAGATATAAAATTTGAACATTTTATAAATTTTTAACTACAAAATAATTATTAAATTTCAAATTTGATAAATTTTGTCAAAATTCGATCTTTAAATGCTTATAAAAAAATATGTGCCTATGTATTTTTAATATTTTTCAACTTATATTGTAATAATATATCAGGAGCCTTGTATTAAATGTTTACACTTCTTGGCCCAACAAATAAAACTTAATTGATATTTATAGAAAAAAAAAACTAAATAAATTGAAAACTGAAAATGTCCGTAAACAGCTCAAAACAAGTCAAAATAATTTGAAAATTTTATCAAGTATAAAAATTGATAAAATAAACATTCAGTGTAATTTCATGTATCTACAATTATTCGTTTTTAATTTACAACAAATTAAGAAAATCACTACATGAGAAATCGAGTGAATATCCAATGTTGTAAAAATTTGAATTTCAAATGCTCATAAAATTTAATTTGACTTTCTTATAGGCATTTTTTTTTTGATAAAGGTAGATAATCTTATATGGAATTTTGTATTACATTTTAAAATCTTAGATTTAAAAAGAAAAATTTTTATGAATTCTTAACTCAAAATAATTTGCTAATTTTCGTGATTTTTCCATATATTGTCAATTTTTGAACTTTAAATGCTTATAAAAAAAACTGTGACTAAGGATTTTTATTATTTTTTATCTGTCTTTAAAACAATATACTAGGAGCCTTCTATTCAATTTCCAAGCTATTCAATCAACAAATAAGATTGTATTGATATTTTTGAAAAAAAAAATGGAAAATGAAAATGTTCCTAAACAGCTCAAAACAAATCATAATATTTCGAAAATTTTATCGAGTATAGAAAATGCAAATATAAACAACCAGTAAATTCATTCATGTATATACATTCATTTGTTTTAGAGTTACACCAAAAACCAAAATCGATTTTCTCGAAAACAGATTTTTCTTTTGTTGTTCACAACGCTTTGGAAAACTACTGAGAAATTTTTACTTTTGACCCCCCAAAGTACCAACTAGATTCACTTTCCTATCAGAAAAGATACTGTTGAAGAAAATCCAAGCACTTTTACTGTCGTAAAAGGTGATGTCAGACACAAATAAAAAAATAAAAATAAAAAAAAAACACATATTGTAAAATCAATACATTCATCGTTCCACTCAGAATCTAAAAGGTCAGGTTGCAGGTAGCTTGAAACCCACCGACAACCCGCACGTATATAGGTATATACAATTTACACGTTTATTTTAATTATTAATAATAACTAACTATTTATTAACTTTATCGGACTAAATGTATGCCTATGAGAACTCACAAATAATGTAGCTTTCTATTGGTGAAATATTTTTTCAAATCGTTCCAGTAGTTTTTGAGTTTATTCGTTACAAACAAAACTTTCCTCTTAATATTAATATCTTAATATCTTAATATCTTAATATTAAGTATAGAAGTATGGATATATTATAATGCGGCGTAGTCACTGCTTGAATTGGAAAAATATATAAATGAAATGCAAAAGTGTAAATGTGATGCGATAAGAAACGTAATATTTTAGAGCGTGATGATTTTACAATTAAAACGGTTTTTATGGTCAAATTTACCAGATATAATGGACGATACTAGTTAGGTATTATAGTTATTTATAAATATTATGTTAATACAATTTTAATAGTTCTTCATATCTCTTTGAAAAATAGTAGATAGGTAACTAGATGAGCATTATTATTTAATATGCGAATTAAATATTAATGCAATTAAATGCCGATGTTTTTAAACTTAAATGTCCTACGACGACTTGACAATATATTATATACAGTAGAAGCCGCTTATTAGAAACACGGATTATTGATACAATCGCGTTATTGAATATGATAAAAATAAATAAATTGTATTGTATAATATATTAGGTATATATTTAACTAACGATATATTATATTACCGAGCGATATGATTTAATCGGTCGATAATTATTAAAGCATCAACTCGACATGATTGTAATCGGTTGGGAAACCTTTGCGTATTACCGTATTAGACCATATTATTATAATACTAAAGGTACATGCATTTATTTTTTTTATCCAAACCCAAAGAGGCGACGATAGGGAGAAACGATTTTAAATAATATTATTTATATTCATGTTCTATTGAAATTACTAATTGTGTATACAATAGGTATTACGACCTCAGTATAGGTATCTAGGTATCTAGGTTAGGTGCATTGTGGTGCACTGTGTACAAGTACCTACCTAATATTATATTTTGTCAGACGACACTCCGTAAAATACCAACCAACCTGGACAAGATCTTAATATTATTGAGGTTAATATTAATTATGGTTTTTACCCTCTCGATCTTGTCATCATTGTGAAAAACTCTTTTTATAGCTGCTCTCGATTGATAAACAAATATGAAATAATTTTGTTTTTTACATTTTGGGAATACTTTAAATTATTTTACTGTGCGCAGTTAATTATATTATGTTAGTCCTTTTTCTCTCGTCCTCCCAGCATAATGGATCTACCAATCACATAGGCCCAGTAGGAGTTAAGGTGCGCCGTCTGCCCCCCCCCCCCTAACAAATAAAAATATTTCTGCTTGGCCTGTATAATATATTATTAAGTCCACATGCACTGCAGAGTCTATACATAATTCAGGTATTATAATTTATACAAAATATATTACATTATATACTTGTATTGTAAAAGTACATAAATGTCACTTACTCTTATCACGTTTATCAGGTGTGCTGTTATCCTGCCCACCATCCGTATGTTGGCCACGGCCTGCGTGTACGGTGACCCCGAACCCTGTTCCCAGTCAATGATTACGACGTTGGCATCGTACCGTCGCAGGATCTGTCGGGCTATTTCCTTCAGCCACGGCCTGTCGCCGCCCTCCAAGAACCCGTGCGTGATGAAGTACGTGGGCATCGACGGGATCACGTGAGACGTGATCACCGAATTGCGGTCCTTGTGGTTCAGGTATTGGCATACGTTCCTGTTGTTGCGAGTGTACAGACAGTACCTCGGCGCGATCTTTTCCGGTTTTTCCGGGAACACGTTTACCGGCCTGGAGGAGACGTCCTGCCACGGCCCGGCCACCGAGAAACAACCGTACTCGCCGTAGCACTTGACCTCCACGTCTGCAAAAAGACCAAGACAGCTGCGGTGTGATATACATTATTACTAATTATTTTAATCAGGAAGTTGTTGCATGTATAAATGTTTTTATTTATTCTTAAATAGATATTTTAAAAATGATGCAGGTACTAAACACTTACAAATAGGTTTAGGCAATATTCATTTTATCATGTACGTACTTTTAAGGTTGTAACTATAAAATATAAAGGCACATCGAATTAATTTAACTAACCTAAGAATTCCTAACTACCCTTGGTTTAAAAAATAACAATTGCATATTATTACTTTTTTAAGCGCTTAAAAAATGCAAATTTAGTGTTTTTTAAGAGCATTATTCAGTTTCAAGCCCTTATTATAATAAAGGTAATAAATTATGGTTAAATTGTGTATTGTCCACATACATACACGGAGTCTTTCAAAATTCGTATGTGATATCAAAATTATTGCTGTATAAAATTATTGTACGTCATCCAATCACTTTTAATATTTAATCGGACAAAACTTAACGACCTTATAACTGACACGAGATTGACTGTCCAATATTTATACTAATCACATATTATGATGCTTTCTTTGAAATACAGCAGAGTCTCGATAAATCGAAAACCTCAATAACTTGAATATGTTTTTTGCCCCTTGAAGTGTTTGAGGTACAGGCATAACACTAAAAATACACAAGTCAAATTTATTTTCATTCCCTTTGGGCCTTGCGATTCGAGTTATCAAGACACGACTGTAATAATTATATGTTCTACTTTATTTTATACAACAATATAGATTTCCTGTACTTTTTGAGTAAATTTGTTTTTCTTTATATAGTCCAAATTAACTTTTTCGTGACGGTATATTAACTGTGTCAATTAACTCAAAATAGGTGTTGTATATTGAATTAATAGACGCCTCGTAAGAATATTACACTGTCTAGGTTTCCTATAAAGGTATAAGTCTGTAGCCTGTACTCTGTAGGTACATGCAGGGGCGGATCCAGAGTTAGGAAACTGTGGGTCAGGACATTTCAAGGGGCAACTTATTAAAACCAGATTAGAAATCTATACTTGCAGTGTACTAGGTATATATATAAAAAAAATTATGCTATATGTGTGTATTCGAGGTCCAAGTGTCAAACTACCCAAGATCTGAAAAAAACTGCCAATTTGATCAGCAAATATTAACTGTCGGTCAGCTGACCTCCTGACCCCCCCCCTAGATCCACCCTTAGGTACATGGATATTTTATACAGTGGGTATTACAAACCACTGGGCACTGCAGCATCACTAAGTTGATTTTCATTCAGTTATAATTCATATCCCCGATTCTGTACCCAAAAAACCACCCCGTTTACACCAGGACACATTTGTAGAGCAATATATCGATGACGATGATACCGTGTACTTATATAAAACAAAAAGTTTGACCATTTTGAATTCTATTCTTTGAATACCTATCACATGAAAGTTTTCGATGCATAAAATACTGTTTTCTAGTAGGTATCGTTAGTGGATACTACTTTATGTCTTTATATCCCGGGAAAGTGATAGCCACAACTCTATGCGTTCAAAATGGGCGATGGCGATATTAATCGTGTTAAATATTTCAAATATACGAAAGGGCATTAGTATACTCGTATTTGGTTTTAAATGGAGCAAAAGGCTATTAAAAATATTCGTTAGAAATATTTTTTTTTAAATCAATACAACGCCTAGGGTTTAGTCAATGGCAGTAATTAATAATTAGTCATTTTGACAGACGACAGTTGTAGTTTTACTTGATATTCGGTACTAAGTTTCAATAATGTGTTGGTATGTAGCATAATAATTTATAATAACAGCGTAGTTTAAATTAATTAAACCATAGAATTTAAAAGTTTTATATTTTGTTATTATACCTAAATTGGTCAATTAAACTCTGTACATTTCTGCTATACGACACAGTAATAACAATAATTATTATCAATTTCATAATCAATGAAAACCGGCACGCTACACAGTGGACTCTGAGTTGCATTCAACACGTGGTAAATATATTTCCACCACTTGACTATACTTCGCACATCAATTTATATAGGTGCACAGTTTGCGATAACGTCACAACTCACAATATTTATGGAAATAACATTGCAAAATATACTGTAACACAATATACAGGAATCTAACAATAATTTATTATTATTATTATTGTTATCGGGCATTTAAAAAATAATGTGTTGTTAAATTCCTCAAGGTTCTATAATAGTTAAGACCTAGCGAACTTTGAAATATTAAATTGTGCACGCTTATATAATATTGCAATATACAATAAATAATTGATTTCAGCTGTAAAAAATGATGACGTTTGGAGTTGACAAAGCATCAACACAATTGTAATTCGGCCGATGTAACTACTTACAAAAGCTGTTTCAAGTCGATGGGAATTGGAAGATCTTGCAGGAGGCAACCAGCTGTAAGACTTGGACAAGAGAAATAATATTGATAATCGTACGGTAAGTAATCATGATAACAGATTGTAATTTATAGTTCAGTCGGTCGAAGCGTTTAGGTACAATATTCGATTTGCTTACGTAGTTACGTGAGTATTATTACCGATTATGTTCAGGACGCGATGCACCGCTAGATTGGTTGTCATGTATTTTCTGTTGTACTCTTAGGTGTAGGAATAGTAATAATATGTCCGTGGTGGCGTAATTAGGAATTTGATTTGGGGGGGGGGGGTATACGTTTTTAGCAAACATGAATGGTCATTATCAATACGTTGATAAAACTGTTAGCAGTAAAAAAAAGTTTTTGGGGGGGATCTATCCCCTAATCCCCCCACCTAATTAAGCCCCTTTAGTAAAGTATAGGTAGGTATACTGAGTATTTTTGGGGATTTTCCGGCGTAGACAAGGATAATAATTCTACAGAAAAACAAAATGGCCAAAACCATTGCAGGTTTGACAAAGCTAACAGGTGGCTAAAGTTATAAGTGGCATGACCTATATAACGCGAAAGCGATGTATTATTTATTTATTATTTATTACTATCGTGTATCATATTATATTATATTAAGCGGAATTTGGTTTACTCTGCACGAATGACGATGATTATTAGATGATAGATGCAAGCCCGGATTAAGGATCAATTGGGCCCCGGGACACCATACACTTAGTGGGCCCTCTTTCAACTTTAACTTCAAAATAATTTTATCATTACATATTAACGATTTTATATTATTGTACAATTTTTTACAATACAAAAAATATACAGAGTGTATCTTATGTCGTACGCTGGGGTTTTTTTTTTTTAACAATTATGGATCAATGATATGGAATTTCGTTAAAACAAAAAAAGACGTGTTTCTTTATTTTTAACAGGCAATTTTTTGTAACATTTTCAAAAATTTTAAACACACAGTTGTACCAATAATAAAATCGACTTTATTTTTTCAAATGGTAACCACTATAATTTTTATGGATTCTGGTAAAGCTTTTTTTCTGAACATTTTGTCAGTTAAATGATCAATTTTGGTTCTCTAGGTTATTAACTATGGTCCTCTAAAGTTTAGTATAATATGCATTAATACTTTTAACTGAAATACCTAATTTACAAGAGCTAAATAATTTTTCTTAAAACTACCTTTTTGTATACTTAAATAGTTAATTCGGTAAACTAAAATGCTCAAAAAATATATACACAAAACTGTTGGCAAACATAGTACATTATTTATAGTAATTTTTCGTGATGTAAAATTGAGAACAATTTTATTTTATAATTGTTAATAATAATTTACCTACTATAGGCACCTATTACCTACCTACTTAAATAATAATTTTTTTTTTGAAAACTGTATCGCGTTAAAGAAATATATTTTGGGGATAAAGATGGGTCCCCAAAATCGATTGGCTCCGGGATCGTGCTCCCCCTTAATCCGGGCTTGGATAGGTGTAGTTTACATCTGCAGGTAGGTATTTATTAGGTAGATATTAATTAACTACGTGACACGGTAAACACTATGAGGATTAAAAAAAAAATAAGAGTAGGTACTCACTATCGCCTTCTAAAATGACGTTGTTCGCGTCCGCTGTGTAGTTCAACGGAAATGTGATGTTGTCCGTCTGCGCCAAGTACAACATGGTCTGCAGCAGTAGATTGCTCGTGTTGTTGAACATGACTGCGTTGTACGATTTTCGGGGGTTACAAAGGAATACAGAGACGACGAATGTCGAAAGTCCGCACACGGACGAGATATTTCGTGGATATATTCAGATATACTGCTGATTATTATTTAGTCGTACGCGCATTGCCGAATATCGCAAAATATTATTCCCGCTCGTCTCGCGCCCGCAACGCGCGCGCACACCGTCGAAATCCCGAAGGACTCTCGAAAAACGCGATTAGCACACTGGCGGCAGTGTTTTATAATGTTAAACTATATAACCGTGTGAGAAACGAGAACGCACAACGAGACACTTTTTATCACAACATATGTTACGTTTACGCACACGTGTGGTTGTCGTCGTTATAAAACAAGTCGTTTAAATTATTTTGGACGATGAGCCGCACGTGATGGCTCGGATGCTGCAAGGCGCCGTATGAGCGCAACGCGGGTTTCAGTGCGTTACGCGTTCGATTAAATAGATAATTCGATTGTGAACAGCAGTGGAAGATATAATAGAAACAATTATTATGTGCAATATTGAAGCGCAAAGGTCGGGAACACGACACTGAAACACGCTCCAATTTTTGTATACACACGATGTACACTTAAACGGCAGTAAGCGTACCGCGCACTCGACGAGTTAAGTTTTTTGTTTTTAAGAGAAAAATAAAAACCGCGACACGCGTGACATATACAGAAACAGTTCAAAACGTACGTGGCCACGATAATAATATTATGTGTTTTCTGTACGTTTTTCTCGAACATGAAAGGCGATCGAATGATCGATTTGTGTTAGACCGCAGACGGTATTTATACCGAACGGATCTCCGCGGGTACACATTAGCTGCAACAATAATAAAAAAAATTTTTGTGCGTGGTCAAGCAATAATTTCGCAGTCGGTGCAGGCGACGGTACATAATATTATGATTATTAATATTATAATGATTGTTATTATGAAATATGTGCACTGTATGGTTTAACAACCTTTGTAATATTGTGTGTTTAACGAGAAACAATTATTATGATCTCTGAAAGTTATTTTTTATGTTAAGGAATTTTGTTTATTTTAGTAGGTGATTCGCTCATATTTATTTTATATTTGATGACGTGTCGATAACAATGCCCTATATCAATTACGTATTTAAATGTTAGGTAAGTACTTAATTTTAAGAAAACAATATTATTAATCGTTATGAATATATATAGTATAATTAATTATTAAATAGTATCTAATGACCAATAATGTAGACTTTGAACGATTTATTATTCATTCGATTGAACTTGTTCGTGTTTCATACGAAGTTTACAAGGTTGTATTATTTTATCGAGAAAATCTTCGTCTGCAAAGTTACAATAATAGGAAACTTCAAAGAAAACTCAATTTAATGCTTTTTAAAGCACCGGGAAAATGAAGAAAAAACAGTAGTCTTTACGCCAAACCAGGTTTTGAGTACTTTTGACAAAATCTATTTTGTTTTTGTGGCGTAACTTTATATGTTTTACTTATAACATGTAAATTGTATTTATACTATAGGTACCTTTGTAACAATTCGTAATCATAGAATAAATGAGCAACCAAAAAAATGTTTATAACAATATACAGTTTCGCAGTTTACATTCGTTATTGCTTGAATTCACTCAAGTACTTATATATTAATAAATATGTAATATATATATACATTGATATTTTTAGTAGGTATTTAATAATTAATGTACCTATACATTTTGCATACATTTTGCAGTTAACTGTATAGGTTAGGTTAACCAGATGAAAAGAAAAACACGATGCACGGATACCGTTTACAAAATGTATACTTTAATTAAACGCTATTTAAATCTCAATAAATAAATAATTGACCTGATATTTTGATAATATTCATAATATTGATACATATCAGTGGCGGCTCGTGCTAAGGTGCGATGGTGCGACGCACTCCCTATGCACATTTGAAAATAAAATTATATTCGCAATTATACTTCTCATAGTAATTAAATAGGAATCATGATGGTCTATATTTCTTACGAAATAATTTAAATGATTCCAAATTGTATTGTAAAATAATAATATTTGAAGAAAAATATCATCTTAACCCGGCAATTATTCCATTGCAATAAGAAATAATCTAAATATTAAACGAAAGCCGAGCGACCAACGTCTGTAACATGAGACTCGTACTTTCGTGTATACTGTGTAGACACTATATGGTGCGGCGGCCCGAGGCGCACAGAAAATATGTGTGTTATACGGGTTATATTATCAAATTATGATTATATTGAGATGTGCCTCAACGGCGACGGCACACGTCAGCGGCGGGACTATAATATTATTTTGGTGCGGTAATTTTCGTAGCACATTTCCGGCGGCGAGCTGTACGCTATAGTATCTATGGGCATAAGCACGATTTGTGGAACTCTACGTCTGGGGGACTGCCGTCCGCGGGTCGCGGCAGCGCGGCGAGACTATACTATATTACTGTGCGATAATAAATTATTATATTATATTATCGTCGTACATTTACGGCGGCGACCTGCGATTTTGTATTTACAGCTCGCAGAGTTCGATATTTACGGTCTAATTATAGCTAAAGAAATACCGACCAATAGCAATGATTGTGAAGTAGGTACTTGTTATCCATATTAGTGATATTAGGAATATTATTCACATAATATTGATTATTATTAATTGAGATCTTTATCTTATTTACAAATTTATCGCACTACCATATGAAACTACCACGAGCCGCCACTGATACATATTACGTCTTATATATTACGTCTCGTAAACGAAACACACTGTTCAGCAACTATTACCAATTACACTCTATAACATTAAATGATAAGGTTTTGGTTTATAGATATTCCATAATGTGGAACATACGGAAAGCCAACCCAACCACGTTAGAAATAATGGACGGACGCACAACAAGGAGTTACAAAAAACTAATGAGTAGGTATCACCAAAACTGTGCAGAAGAATAGAAGGTGAAGGATAATTTAATATTTTAATGAAATCGACCATGATATTAAATCGTTACAAAAGTATAATTTATAATAATATCACAACAAAAACCGTTCGTAAACTACGTGTATAAATGGCTAAGTAAAAAAAATATAAGATCTTTAAGCACTTTAAAGATTTGATATCATGAATAAATGCTAAGTATTTTGAATTTGAGTACTTAATATTTGTTTCAATAATTTATTTACTTGGCGAGGAATTATTTCTTAAAAGAAACAAAGTGTGATAACGAAATAATAAAATGGCGGAGAACTATTAAAATATAACTTATTATTATTTAAAAAATATTATTATTAATATTTATATACAGTGAAACCTCGATAACTCGAATCGGACGGGGGCGAAAAAAAAATTCTAGTTTTCGAAAATTCGAGTTATAGAAATAATTGTGTGTACTTATTGAAATGCAGGGGCTTAGATATTCCTTCGAGTTATCGAAAATTCGACTCATAGACGTTCGAGTTATCGAGGTTTCACTGTACTATTCTAAATAATTTATTAATATAATATATATTACATTGTAGGTTTATTTATAATTTCTATACTACAATTTGCAACGTAATTAAGTAGGAAATCGTGCATCAGTAACCCTATAATATTATATGTACCTATCAGAGTACCTGTGTACCATTGGATAAAAATACGGCGGGGGGACTTAGTCCCCCCAAATGTCAGTCAAGTCCCCCCAGTTCAATATCTAGTATTTAGTACTAAATTGTATATTCTATGGTACTAAGTAATATGGCCTATGGGGAGGGGGGCTTGAGTCCCCCCAAAAAATTAAGTCAATTTGCGCCTATGTAGTGAGTACCTATGCCGCGTATTAGCACTTGTCTTAAGCAATATTATTTTTATTTTATCCTAGGTACGCCGTAATGCCGTATTATGTGAAACGGGAAGTTTCTGCAAAAAGTCACACGAAAAGTTTTTGAACAAAAATAGATGACTATTGAGAACCAAGATAATTGCAGCAGCACTGAAAAAAACAGACACATCACCGCAGTGGATGAGACCAATGCAATGGCTGAATGGCGTCATTTGTGAGGTGGCAGGATGGGCATTCCCCACCTCCTTCTCATTAGTAGTTTTGGACCTTCATATAGTAGCTAATAGGTAATATATTTAGGTATCTTTCTGCATATGTATTAATTATTAAGTCATTGTTATCTCTCAAAAAAATGGGTTTTTTATGCCTATGATAGTAACCATGGTTATCTATCTATATATATATATTATAAGCATGTCGAACATGTCTTATATTAATTGATATAATTGATGTAAGGCCAAATAAATATGTAACTAAATAAGTACATGGGGCCATGGCCCATGGGGGGCAGCAATCGTTTATAAATACACAACCATCAACTACAGATACCGGCGGGTGGAAATTATTACAGAGTAAAAAGTACAAATGATAGGACATTTTTACGATAATATCAAATTGGAATTTCCAATGACGTCGTTCTGGGTAGTTCGCTGTCGATTTGAAAAGAAACATGTAGAGCGGGATGCTGTTGCTTCTAAAGTATTCTATGAGTTAAAGAGTACGATTTTATTTATTTCAACATAATAATGGCCCCACTGAACATGCAGTGAGTGTGGGATCCACTGCTGGACGTATAAAGAACATTAACTATTTTTTTTTATAACAATTTCTTTGTTACGCACTAAATCTCAATAAAATAATATATTTAAGGTTTTGGCCGCGTAAAAGAATTTTATGTTTATCGGTGTGGTCACATTTTCTGCCCCAAAATGTGAAAACAGTCAGAAAAAGTAATTAAAAAGACATGATTTCAAAATCAATACATTCATCTCTCGGCTCAGAATCTAAAATAATAATAATTATAACTATTGATCTATGAACCCCACATTGTATTTACGTAAAAGTAAATACTATAGGCCAGGCGCAGCTTCAGAGACTTACCAAGGGGGAGGAGGGGCATTTTCTTAGCCATCACTAAATTTTTCGTGTTTCGTCGCATTGTCGTTATGTTATATATGCCATCGTTATGATATACCTATGTCGATATATACGTAAACCGTATGTCGACAAAATAATATTAAACATGTTACAAATTACAATGTTATGAGTTATGACCTATGATTATTGACCAATAATGGTATTTCCCACAAATTACTAATTATACCCTGTCCCAAAAGAGAATAATCAGTCAGCCGACCGTTTTTCGTCAGTGCCGCGCATCCCCCACCAACTTCCCCGTGTTAACGTGATCACGTGGTTCTCGAGTCTCGACGCACCAATCGAATCATTCGTGATGCGGGAAAAGTGATTATTCTCTTTTGGGACAGGGTATAGTACACGGTCTAGGGTCTCGCAATACGTTCCTACATGATACACTCATCACATATCAATATCATAATTCATAATATGTTTTTTTCAGGAAAATCAAAATTGTTAGATATCTAATTCAATAATCTAATATAATAATTTAATTTTCACAAGGAGAAATATCAAATAAAATATGTATTAAGAAATTAAATATTTTTGAAAGCCTGGGGGGCAAGGCCCCAGTGCCCTCCCCCCACCCTTGGAGCCACACCTGCGGTCTATCCGCTCATCGATCCACAAGAGCCTGACTGTCGAATCCACACACGTTGTCAATTGTGTCGATGATGTGAAATGTCGATAATACTTGTTGTGTACACAATAATAAATTAAAATAATATTTAGAACTAATAAACTAATTTAATTGCAATACATTTAACATTTAAAGAAATAGAAATTGTAATCATAAAAAAAAAAAGAATACTTTTATACTCTAATAATATAACGTATTTGTTCTTGAAGCGAATTGATCAGTATTTATGAAAAAAAATCCGTAAACATCTAAAAAGTCAAAATGTTTTGAAGATTTTATCAAGTATATAGATACTGATAAAATAAACATTTGGTGAAAATTTCAAGTACCTATACGATTATTCATTTTTGGACAACAATTAAAATTTAATTTGATTTGCTTGTAGACATTTTTGACAAAGGTAGACAAACTTATGAGGAATCTTGTTCTTGTATTAAATTTTCAAATTTTAGATTTAAATAGAAACATTTGTATGAATTTCTAACTCAATATAATTTTCAAATTTTCGTAAATTTTAAGTATTTTGTCAATATTTTAACTTTAAATGCTTATAAAAAAATTGGGACTATGGATTTTTAATATTTTTCATCGGTCTCTGAAACAATATATTAGAAGCCTTCTATTTAGTTTTTAAGCTTTTATACCCAACAAATAAACTTGTATTGATATTTATAGAATAAACAACTAAAAAAAATTGGAAACTGAAAATGTCCGTAAATAGCTCAAAAATTTTTTGAAAATGTTATGGTGTATAGAAAATGCTAATATAAACATTCAGTCAAAATTTCATGTATCTACTGTCATTTGTTTTAGAGTTACACCAAAAACCAAAATCGATTTTGCGTAAAAATTCCCATTTTTCCTTAACTTTTCTTTTGTTTTTCGAGGCATTTTTTTAAAATACTGGAAAGTTCTTACTTTCGACCCACAGAGTACCAACTAGATTCACTTTTCTATCAGAAAGCATACTGTTGAAGAAAATCTAAGCACTTTTATAAATGATAAAAGCGATGACATACACAAAAAAAAATAAAAAAACACACACCACTGTAAAAATCAATACATTCATTGCTCCGCTCTGAATCTAAAATTTGTTAAATCTTTATTAATTATTTTATTATTATACTTTATGTATTATTTTAAAAACGTCTAACAACTAACATGTTATTCGACTATTCGTGCAAAGCCTGGATAATTATAACGAATGTGCTATTCGTAAGTATACTTACGTCATTTGTCGATAGCAAGTCTTCAATTAGTGTGTTGAGATACAATTAAAACATGACTACATGACGTAAAAAGTCTGTTATACGTAATAACCTAATACAAATAGTAAATAGCCATATCACAAAGAAAATTATTTAGTCTGTGCCCATAATAAGTAAATTTATGAAAATACTATTAAGTAAGCGAATAATTTATCTGCCTATCGTCTACGTCATGATTTTAACTTTTTGACGGAATCATCATAGTTTTAATCTTTACTTTTATGTAAATAACAGGAATAAAATATCAACGTTTGGAATATTATAGGCTTTAGGAACCCATTATTACCATTATTATTTACATACCTAATTGTATAATTATAACGATATCTCGCCTGTGACCTGTGTTCGAATTTTCGACACAATCGTAAAGAGCAATGACCAATGTATTTGTATCGATATTCGATAATCTGTATACATATTATCAATTAATTGATAATTATGTAAGTAATGATTTTTTTCTTTTGTAATCTAATTTTTGTTCTTCGTATAAAAATAATATTACTAATGGTCAATGTCGCCGATGTTAATTAAGAACAATTAAAAAATAATAATAATAATAATAATAATACACACGACACACACAATATGTTTCTTGGAAAAAAATTAATATTTTTCGTATTTATCTATTAAGCCTAATTTAAGCTGTAGGTATAATATAGGACTTTCCGCAGTCATTTTGCAGTAGATAGGTACTTAAATATTTCAAAACACCGTTTAGTGTTTATATTATAGTAATACATTTACATAATATATTGCAATGGCGTTCAAGTTAACAATAAATAATAAATACGTTTAAATTAATATAAATTATAGTGAACAATGTTGATTTTTGCGAAGGACAAATTAGGAATATTTTGACGCTGTGGTGTGTTTGCGATCAATCAGTTTTGATTATCGTGGTCCTCGTAGTCGTCCAAGTCACCGATGAAAAATTGTTCGATATCTTGCAGCGTTTTATTTTCAGTCTCGGGCATGCACGCATACAAGTAGAGAGTTCCGACTAACGTGATCGATCCGTAAACGATGAACAGCCCGGGGAGAGTGAACCACTCTTGCATTTCCAAAAAAAATTTCGTCAAAACGAACGTCATCAAAAACGCCAATGCGGCCGTTAGTCCACTTGCGATGCCGCGTCCCCTATAGAAAAATGGCGGTTTTGACTTTAAGTTAAAGTATTAAGTAATAATATTGTATGAAATAAATTTGGCTAAGTTATATGATCGTTTTTTTAATATATATATTTTTATCATACAATTATATTATGTAACTATGGAAACCGTCTAAACTTACTTTGTCGGATATATTTCACTGACCAACATCCATGGAATGGGAAACACACCGTAACCGGAGAAGAAGAATAAGGCGTTCAACAATATCATCGGTATCCATGTAGACGAAAACGAGAAATAAGTAGTAGAAAGCATGTACATTCCAATTCCGAGCATCGAAAAAGCACAGAGCGCCATCGAAACCAATGTGATAGGACGTTTGCCGAATTTGGAGACGGTCAACACGTTCAAAAGAGTTCCTACCAAGGTCAATATAGAAGTATAGACCTAAAATACAAATAATGCGATTAAAAAAAAAGTTATAATCCTCAAACGCTATGTAATTTTTAAAAAAAAAATCGAGAAAGAAGCACTAATATTAATTGTGAATGTATGAAAAAAATATCGTATGACATGACGTATGTGTTAAAAGTATACCATAACAATAATTTAAACGTAACACAGACCAGTGTCCATTGAGCAGTGCACGGTAAACCGATTTCGCCAAACACGGCTATCAGGTACGGTTTGGCCGGTATGAACGTGGCGAACGACCAGAAGAAGAAGAAGAGCATTATGAACAAGAACGGCCGGTTGAGTTCCGGTGACCAAAAACTCTTCAGTGTGTCCAGAAAACCGACCTGGTTTTGATTGGCGAGAATGTCGATTTCGGCTGTAAAAAACATTATTATACAATATTGGAATATAATTCACAAAGTAATTAGCTTCAATCTATATCATTAGGTATTTGGGATCTACGCCAGGACACGTTCGATTATATTATTATATTATTGCAGCTATCCCGCCCGGCGTTGCTAGTGAGAGACACGCTTGTGATTGTCCGAGCAGTATATTTTCGGGTAGGCAACCACCTGTGTCCTGTGGTGGATTGTAGACACCACGAAGTGCGTACGTAATTACGAATATTTTATTAACACGTTGAGTGCAACGGTGTTTATGATATGAATGCGTTATAGGTTCCCGGGACAACGGTCGAAAAATTAGCGGTAGGAATACCATTTTTACGAAGTTATATGGTTTTGACCAAATATAACAAACAGGTCTAAGATTATATTCAATCATAATAACTATTTTATTTTTTGTAACCAATAGCAACCTTATAATAAACAAAATTATTTTTTGCTGGACAGATGGCGCTATACCTACTGTTATCCAGATTTCCTACTTTTTCGATAGATTTTCCTAAACATTTTTTTCATATAAACGTCCTGACAATTACGAACGCAATAAAAAAAATCGGTCAGGTCGTTTTTGAGTCTTAGAGAGACTATCGAACAGCTATTCATTTTTGTATGTATAGACGATCAATGAAAATAATATTATAGTCGGACGTCGATGCTTACCGTTGGTAGTGTCGTTGGTGTTGATCTGCAGGTACTTGACGTAGGACAGACGCCGTTGGTCTATTCCGCAGTCGGCGTACTGTTCGAGATCGACGGACTTGTTGAATCCTGCGTAGATCGAAAGCTCGGAAAACTCGTCTTCCACGTCGGCCGTGCTCACGCAACCCCTCAGGTAGGCCAACGACTTTTTCGCCTCGTCGGGCCTGTTCCTCGACAACAGCCAAACTGGCGATTCGGGGGTCTACGTATAGAGACATGGATAGTAATATTATGACGTATAGAGCGTGCAGTAGATCCCGCAGTAAAGTGGCGGTGATATAATATAATAGTATAATACAACGTGTGATAAACATATCATATAATATAGGTAATACAGCCGAGTCTCGATAAGTGAATTTTTTTCTTGTCCCTTTTTAACACAACGTTTGAGGTATATAACTCGAAAAATACACAAGTTTAATTTATTTTATTCCCTTTGAGATTCAAATTATCGAGACTCGACTGTATGTGTTATAGTGATCACTCATTAAAATTCGAATTTGAATTTCGCACGATTCTGAGATATGATTTTAAAACCCTACAAATGTAATAAAAAATTAATTGAAAACCACTAGCTCTACTTGACGTATAGTATCAATGTTTGTGTCATTCTTTTTTGATAAAAATGAATAAATATCTTCAAAAGGTTAGGTATCTATTTTGTTTAGGTAATATGTATATTGGCTACGTCCTACGGGATTTTCTCCGTGCAACGGATTTCAATGTACCTAGGTACCTATCCCACCTACACGATAATTTTTAATTTTCAAAATAAAAAATATAAAAAAAAAATACCGATACACGGTTTTAAATGTATAAGGGTATATTATGTATATATTGTATGTGCGTGAAGGCTATAATAATAATTGTAATTGAGAGGAAAACAAATTTGCATTATTCGTTACAAATAAAAATATGTAATATGTACGTAGAGTGTGTTCCTAAAATCGTGGAATGCAACCTTATCACGATATTTTAAGTTTTGGCATTAACCACATATTTATCTTAACTTTTTAAAGGATTAGATAAAAAGTACGGCTATATAATTATAGTAAATAATATAATAATAATAAAGTGATATGAAAATGTGTATGGTAATAATAATGTAATATATTATTATGCTTACCAGGAGCACGACGGCGGCAAACGATATAACGGGCACGGCCATGTTGATCATGGCGACCGTCCGCCACGGCATGACCGTGGACATGAGGTAGGCGACGAACGAACCGAGCATGATGGTGAACGTGGACACCGACGACAGTGGGCCACGGAGCCTGGGCTCGACCGTCTCGCCCACGTACGTCAGTACTGGCGCCTCGCTCAGGCCCATGCTCAGGCCGAGCGCCACGCACGACACGTACAGATCGAACGCGTTGCCGGCCCGCCACAGCACGTACCAGCCGACCAGCTGCGGTACGCTGACCAGGGCCATGCACCACTTGCGGCCCACGATCTCCTGCAGCACGCCCGATAGCAGGCCTCCCGTCGGGTGGCATACCAACAGCACGCTGCCGTACCACGACGCTTCAGTTTCCGTCAATGTCATGCTGTCGCCTCCGCCGCTATCGACTTCATCTGACATCAGCGACCCGATGACCACCGTTGGAATGGCCAGCGACATGCCAAAGCCCAACATTATCACATTTTGCACGATGATCGTACCGATCTGTGGATGTTAGACACTTTGAAGTTAGTAATATTAATAATTACAGCTGCAGTGCGTTTGTGAAATTTGTTGCATTTTTAGTTTTATTTCACAGCTTATTGTAAAACGAAGCTTTCCAAACAGAAAGTTTGAAAGTTTGAACAGAGTTATGTGACAACCAAATGAATTTTGAAACATTAATTTTGAATTTTTAGGTCATTTGCTTTTTTCATCACATTTTAAACTGTATACTTGGGGGATTTTAAATGAATTCAATTCGCAGCACTATAGGTAATAATAATATTATACTTGTCCGAATATAATATATGAACTATTCAAAAACTCGAATGTCGAAAAACAATCGTAGTCTCCATTTAACAAAATATTTTTGATAAAAATATATTTATAACTATTTGATAAGATCAATATTGATAGTTTACTTGATAATTTACATACCAACAAATACTCAAAGTAAATTACTTAAGTACCTACCTAATACTTTATTTATAGGCGTATTACGTTATATATAAATAAATTATTCATTGGCTTAATGTTTGTTTACTTAAATCGGTTGATTTGTATTATTCGCCCAGCTGCAGTATTGTTATAGATTAGTAGATATACCTTATATTTACTCAGTTTGGTTCTCAATAACTTTTATACTTGTCTAACATTTTACATTTTCTAATTGATCATTCGATCATCTTGTAATCTGACTTTTGACATACTATTATATTGAATTCAAAGTTCAAACCACACTGTCGAAAATACTTAGAAATATATTATACATATCATGTGTGTGCAAATGGGCCACACGTATATAATAATATATAACATCAATACAGTACTTCATTATTGTCATTGCATTGTACCTACTTGAATAATAATAAATGTAATTTATGTATTTTTTTATACTATCGAACCTAGCACTAATTATAATAATATAGTGATGTAGCTTTCGCCCTGGGCGATTCCACCCCATACAAGGTCACAAAACCTGCACACTGTCATTCTTCTCTCATCATTGGAATATTTAGAACAATCACTTTATGATGGTATTGCATATCATATTATTATCTTTTATGTACACATATTAATAATGGAATAGTTGGAGAAAGCTGGACAAACAATAATAATTATTTTAAATCAATTCTGAAATGCAGACTAGAACAACGTATAATGGATGACTGTCGGTTCAATTATGATTCCTTGGTTAAACTTTCGTTCTTATTGTAAACCTCTTCCAGACGCTTTTGGCTGTATAATATCAATATGCTAATTAAGTTTTTGGACATCAATAGATCGATGATGCTTACTTCGTCGATATCATTATATGATTATAGTAAAACATAATCATTTCGTCCTTTAAAATCGAGTAAAATGTTTTTTTTTAATTTTATTATAAATGACCTTATGGATGTATGACTATTAAGCTATAATACTTGAAACGTCATTAATCATATTACATCCAACCAATATTGCTATTGAAATACACGTACCTAATAACGATAATTTTTTTTTATTCTTGTGCATTTATTTTATTCGGGAAATGCCGGATATGCCAGTGTATCTATATTATGTACATTCGAAATGATCATTTTGTGTTCACAATTATAATATAATACTTAGTTGTACTTATACACTTGTACAGGTAGTAGGTACCCGCAAGTATTGATTAAACAACACGATTGTATATCAATGGCATTCGCATATGAGCGCACCATGAGGTCGACATCAATCTAGTTTCGCATTATTTTAATACATCAAAGATCCTTGACGTGCGTTGTTCCGGCTTTCTACTTCAATAACGTAATCGTTTGACTTTATGAGTTTGATTAGTTTGAACACTGCAGCAGCAAAAGTATACCTTCCTACTTTGCACTTCCAAAATATGTTTATTATTGTCTCAGTTCAAATAAGAATAATCATTTGAATTCATATCAAGGCTGGTGTGATAGTTATAAATATTTGTGAAATTCATAAGTTTTCACTGGTAGTTTTTAGATTTATTTAGAAATAAAGATAAACATTTATGATTAGTGCCTACCATAACTCACAAGTCAATAGGGTATTAGTATTTTAGAAAAATATTTGCAATAAATCCATAAGTTCTACATGTTTCGACTCTAATAATATTTGAAGTTATACCTACAACATAATGCCATCTGTATACAATACACAAATTATTATGTATACTTTACCGGACAGTGGTAAATATTTAAAACAATTGTACATTACGATTGTATTTAAACTATCATGCACTATGTAAATTTTATAGATTAAATTAATATAATAACTAATTGATCAGAATCTTAAAATATTTTTATTATTATCTAAATTTAATTATACATTGATTGTTTTATACCATTATAAAATATTATTGATCTATATAAATATACAGTAAGTACTAAGTATACCTACTTTAAAAATAATAAAATGCTCAAATTATAAGAAAATGTTTTTTACTTAAATAGTGTTTGCGTAATTATAACAAACTTTAACTATCTATAGATATCCGTATACTAAACTATACTTATATTTAATAATATTTATTTAAGGTATTAAAAAAATATGCAAAGCTGGAAGGCTCGTAATATATTTAATTCAAACATTTTATCATGTTTAAACAGTAAGTTTAATATTATAAATCATAATTTAAGAGTGCATATTATTATAATCAGTTGATATATTATTTTAATTTTTTAAGAATTAGTTGTTAATTGTTTAAAACACATGAATAAGCAAATAGGTTAATATGATTTACGTACAATAATTTTTTAGTAAAATTTAATTTTGCTAATACGAAGGAAAATTATATTTTGGTGAAAACTACACATAAAACACGTGTATATGTGTGTATGTGTCTGTATACATTACAGAAGTGATCAGTTGAATTAATATTTAGTTTGGATTGGAAATATAATATTTTACACAAATATATAATAATTAACGTATTAATAAATACCTACACAATAATAAATAGGTATTATGTATAACTAATATCTATATCTTGTATAAATAAAAACATTTTTTCTTAAAACGCAATAAAGTTATTATTATTATTATATTATAATTTATAATATAATTTATATAGGCACGTTTTTGGTTAGGTATATATTACTCAGGCTGCAAAAAAAAGTTATAGTCCTGAATAAAATTGGTTTAATAAACGTATGGTTGTCATAATATTATACGGACGGCAGTCTCAGTATAACCGACTAAAATATCATAATCGCTAAAAGCAAAATACAAAAATAATCACATAATTTATACATACTTGAGCTAGAGAGGATTTAAACAAATTGTACTCGTTCTTGGCATTTTCCGGGTCTATTTTTGACGATTTAAGTTCGGCCATCGCCGATACAATATTCAATAACGATAACAATATATAGTGCAATAATATTGTGATGAATTATTCGCGTTGACAATATTATTAATAACGAACTCAACGGTCGGACCCACAAGCGACAACAATAATGGTTAGGTATTTACCACTGCGGTTATGTGTGCGTGGTACATGTATCTGTGTGTACCAGTGTACCCGGTGTGAGGTGGTAACTTACTACGAATACGCGTCTTGACTCCGTGTCGCCGCACCGAGAGGACGGTCAAGGCGTTTCGGGTGATAGTCAAGGACCGTCGTCGGGATATTATTTGGTATCTGTTCGTGTGCAATATAAACGTTCCCCGATCGATGAAAAAAATTAATAAAACGTAACAACAACAAAGAGAGTGAGGCGGTTTTTTTTTTACCGTATGGTATCTGTTGCACGCGGTATAGGTATATATAGGTACCTATTATCGTATACGAATCGGTTCTGAGAAATTGTTAACGAGTTCTGCAACAACTTCCTCAAAATAATTTCCGGAATTAAACGCGTTGCATGACTTTACCGTGGATACAATATGTGGCTGTAGTGTATTATACACGTCGTGTGCTTCAATACATCTTAACATGAGTGTGTGTGAACTGGTAAACCGCATACATGTTAATGTAAATTAAAATATCTGGTAACTTTTGAAAAAAAAATGTTAAATTTTTTAATACATTTTTTAAAGAAATTGTGTTCGCTGTATGTTTACTCATAGGTACATAATTATACTATGTTATTATTACTTCTTAAACCACGATTGACCCACTACAAACTTAGCATTTTCACAACGTTTTTAAGAAAACAGTATTTCTTGTGATTAATATCAAATAATTTTTATGAAGTTTGTTTTCAGCCTATGGTTATATAATATATTGTGTATTTTATGTAAGTAAACACTAAACCATACGATAAACATCGTAATTAATACCTTAAATGCAAATATTGTTTTATATTAGGCAGTAAAGTATCAATGTAAGTCGTGTACCATCAAATATTTTAAATACTCATCAGTCATCAGTAATAATAGAAACAATTATGATTTTCAAATTTACATGAATTTATATGAATTATATTTACATGAATTTATAATTTATATGAATAAAATTGATGAAATAATTAATTAGGTATATACTAATTTTGTCAAACATTAGATAGATAGATAGATGGGTTGGGTGAGTACCTATACCCACAATTGCTCTGTATTAAATATATTTCGTAGATAATGTAAACGATTTTTAAAATAAGTATGAGTATAATACTTATAATGTTGTTTATACATCAGCACTTCGTTAATATTATTATTAAAGTATAACATTCACTGGCGTAAACAAAAATAAGAAAACAATTAATATTGCCTGTGGTTAATTATTATACACTTATCAAATATTACAATAATAATAGTAAAAATAATAATAATAATATAAATAAAAAACATACTTATACCTAATAAAATTAAATAAAAGAGTTCCAATGACTGTATCACAACTAAAATAAGATTACATTGTAATTACAAATATTTTTAATAATAATTAATAAATATATTATATTACTTGGGCTCTGAACGAAAGAGTTTTAATTTTTGCTGAAAATGTTCTGCTTTGTACTACCCATGCCTTGTTTGGTATGTGTACCGTACAATATTGTTTTATTGGTTGTTATTAAAACAAATATTTTCAATTAGAAAAACCATATTTGAATAATATTTTTCAAATTATATTATCCAGAACAAATTGAGAAAAGTTAAAAGTCCGTTCATACAAAACCGAGGTATTTCAATTATTAATAAAATAAAATATTTCTAGATTTCTAGATTTCTAGATTGTCTTTGAATATTTTAACTTTAAAATAATATAGCGAATAAAAATATATAACATAATAATATATAACAATATCAAGGAACAATTATTTGAAAAATCTAATGGTACTAATTTCATTATTTTCTTTACATTAAAAAAAAAAACATAGAATATCTAATAGTTAAAACAATAATGTACAAAATATATCGAGTATATAATATTATGAACTGCATGTGAACAAATAGTGCACAAACTACAAACACTTGGCATAATATGTATTATGTTATTCTTAGATGGTTAATAACTACTTATGTTTTCATTATTTAGTATTTACATACCTACATCAATACATGATACACCGATACACATAATTAGATTTGAAACCTAAATTTAAATACTTGATAATATATATATATATACTATTATCACGGTCTTCGCGTACAACAAATTTTTACTCAAAATTAAGTTTTTTGTAGTTTATTTGAAAAATTCCGATATTTCTTTCAATGTCTTGTTTTCAGTTTCAGGTAGACAAAAATAGAAATAAACACAACCGATCAAACCTCCGAACCCGAATATAGTAAATGTATTGTAGAAATCCACTAAATCGACGACATCCGGATAATACTTTGTCATGAAAAAACTGAGGATGAAAGACAGCGTCGAACAAATGCTACAGGTTATGTTTCTACTCCTGAAACAAATGTTTAAAAACCATATATTGTTATTATTTACGTAACATAGATTACATCAAAATTTCTTTCTCGATGACATATACAGGGGCGGACTGGGAGATTGTCAGCCCAGGGGGAAATACAGCTTAGCGGCCCAAAATATTTTACTATATTATTACTATTTCAGTTGTGATTTTATAAATAATATGAATGTTTTATTACTATAATTTAAAATAAATGTAAATTTTACTTGTAGAACTATTTAAAAAAAAAAAGGTGGACAAGTGGGTGTCGCTCTGATGTACAGTAGGTTACAAGTGGGTCACTGTGTAATGGATGATATTAAATTTGAATTCACCGATATAATATCATTGTATAAGAAAAACGATTCTGAGCGGAGACGGTATAATGTCAGTCTCAGGGCCTAAAATTGTGTGCAGTAGCACACACTATGTGCAGTAGCTAATATTAAATGTGTAGTAGCAAATTTAAAAGTGTGCAGTATTTATTTTCTGCTTTTTTAAATTTTTATTCGATTAATATTCAATATTTTAGATTCTAAGTGGAACGATGAATGTATAGATTTTACAATGATGTGTGTTTTTTTTGTGTGTATACACGATAAGTAAATAAGTAATCGAAATAATGCTTCGATTTTCAACTTCCGTATCTTGTTCGATTAGACAGTGAATATCGTTGGTGCATTGGGGAGGTCAAAATTTAAAATTTACAGTAATTTTCAAAAGCGCCAAGAAAAACAAAAGAAAAATTAAGGAAAACGGGAATATTTACTTAAAATCGATATTTAACAAAATCGAATTTGGTTTTTGGTGTAACTTTAAAACAAATGGCCGTAGATACATGCAATTTTAACTGGTTGTTTATATTTGCATTTTCTAAAATTTTCAAAATATTTTGATTTGTTTTGAACTGTTTAGGGACATTTTCTGTTTTTAATTTTATTAGTTTTTCTATGAATGTCAACAAACCTTTATTTGTTGAGTAAAAATACTTAAATTTAATACATAGCTCCTACTATATTGTTACAATTAAATTTGAAAAATATTAAAAATCCTTAGTCACAGTTTTTTTTCATAAGCATTTAGAGTTCAAAAGTTGACAAAATATGGAAAAATCGCGAAAATTAGCAAATTATTTGAGTTAAGAACTCGTAACAATTTTTCTTTTTAAATCTAAGATTTTAAAATGTAATACAAGATTCCTTATAAGATTATCTACCTTTGTCAAAAAAAAAAAAATGTCTATAAGAAAGTAAAATTAAATATTTTTAGCGTTTGAAATTCAAATTGTTACAACATTAGATATTCACTCGATTCCTCATGTAGCGATTTTATTATTTTGTTGTAATTCAAAAATGAACAACTGTAAATACATGAAAATTTGAATTTCACTGAATGTTTATTTTATCAATTCTTAAACTTGAAAAAATTTTCAAAATATTTTGACTTGTTTTGAGCTATTTGCGGACAATTTCATATTTAATTTTTTTTTTTTATATAAATATCAATAAAGTGTTATCTGTTGCGCCAAAAAGTGTAAAAATGTAATACAAGGCTCCTGATCTATTGTTACAATAGCAGTTGAAAAATATTAAAAATACATTGGCACAATTTTTTTTTTACTAGCATTTATAAAGATCGAATTTTGACAAAATTTATAAAATTTGAAATTGAATAATATTATTTTGTAGTTAAAAATGTATAAAATGTTCAACTTTTATATCTAATGATTGAAAACTTAAAACAAGATTCCACGTAAGTAGTTAATTCTGTTACCAAAAAAACTTAAAAAAGACATAGACACAGTTTATTTTTATAGTCATTTTAAGTTCAAATTTGGACGAAATTACATTTTAAAAACCTAGAATAACTGTATAAAATTATTCGTGGGTACTTGAAACTTCTAAAGTATACTATTATTTATCTATGATAGTATCAGGGTTTGTTGTTAATGTATGACGCGTTATAAGTATCTAATGGATATTGTGATAAGATTAATTTGGAATTTATTATAGGTTTTTTTTATTATTATAAGCTTAAAGCCAACCGGCTTTTTATATTGATTATTGAAAATGACTAATATTACTTAACACTAAAAATCATACCGACTACACCATACTCGGGGCGGCTTATAATATAATTAGTATATTAACCCAAGCTACCTATTTCGTTTTTAATTTTAAAATGTTTAGTCATATATCCATATAGGTATCAACGACTTTTGTAAACGATTGTCTTAGATTGTATTTTTTATAACTTCTTATTAATAAATAGCAAAAACAATAAATTATGCAATGAAGTTATATATGCCATAGACAATCACTATTTGTTCATTATTTTAAAATATTTTGGTATGGAATAAGGTGTGCAGTAGCAAAATATCTTAATTTTAGGGCCTGGTCAGTCTAGGTATAAGACATATTACGTATATACATTTCTATGGTACTAAACCAAAATTTGACCTATAAAGGTACCTATAATAAATTTGGAATTAATAATATCACAATATCCATTAGGTACTTATAACGCGTTATACATCAACAAAAACCGAAATACTATCATAGATATAATATAATAGTACACTTTAGAAGTTTCAAGTACCCACGAATAGTAATATTTAATCACAATAAAATAACTAAAATAGTTATTCTAGGATTTTTAATATGTAATTTCGTCCAAATTTGAATTTAAAATGTCTGTAAAAAATAACTGTGTTCTTAGATTTTTTGGTTACAGTATGAACTATTTATGAGAACCTTTGTTTTAAATTTGCAATCCTTAGCTATAAAAACTGAACATTTTATAATTTATTAATTACAATGATTGATAATTTTCGAGATTTTGATAAATTTTGTCAAAATTCGATCTTTAAATGCTTATAAAAAAAAACTGTGCATATGTATTTTTAATATTTTTCAACTGATATTGTAACAATATATCAGGAGCCTTGTATTAAATTGTTTCACTCTTTGGCCCAACAGATAAGACTATTGATATTTATAGAAAAAAAAAACTAAAAGAAATTGAAAGCGACAAATGTCCGTAAATAACTCAAAAAGAGTCAAAATATTTTCAAAATTGTATGGTGTATAGGAAATGCTAATTTGAACATTCAGTGAAATTTTCATGTATCTACAGATATTCGTTTTTGAATTACAACAAAATAAGGAAATAGTTACATGATAAATCGAGTGAATATCCAATGTTGAAAAATTTGAATTTCAAACGCTCATAAAAATTTAATTTGACTTTCTTATAGATCTTTTTTTTTTTGATGAAGGTAGATAATCTTATAAGGAATCTTGTATTACATTTTTAAATCTTAGATTTAAAAAGAAAAATTTTTACGAATTCTTAACTCAAAATAATTTGCTAATTTTAGTGATTTTTCCATATTTTGTCAATTTTTGAACTTTAAATGCTTATAAAAAAAAATTGTGACTGAGGATTTTTAATTTTTTTCATCTGCCTTTGAAACAATATACTAGGAGCCTTCTATTAAATTTTCAAGCTTTCGCAACCAACAAATAAAATTTTATTGATATTTTTAGAAAAAAAACTAAAAATAAATGGAAAATGAAAATGTCCCTAAACAGTTCAAAATAAATCAAAATATTTTGAAAATGTTATCGTGTATATAAAATGCAAATATAAACAACCAGTGAAAATTTCATGTATATACGTTAATTTCTTTTAGAGTTACACCAAAAACCAAAATCGATTTTTTGGAAAACCGATTTTGCGTAAAAATTCCCGTTTTTCCTTAATTTTTATGTTGTTTTTCCCGGCGCTTGTGAAAACTACTAATAAATTTTTACTTTTGACCCCCCCCCCAAAGTACCAACTAGATTCAATTACCTATCAGAAAAGCTACTTTTGAAGAAAATCCAAGCACTTTTACTGTTCTAAAACGTGATGACAGACACAAAAATAAAAAAAAATTGATTGTATGATTGTATGAAATCTTCTTGAAAACAACTAGGGTGTAAAAACTGTGAGTCAGCTATTAATTCTTCAACGACCGGCCCAAATTTCACAATTTAGACCGGCCCAGGGGGATATTTCCCCCTAGCCCCCCTGGCCAGTCCGCCCCTGGACATATATTTTATCACAAGATGACTTATTGTCTTTGTTTATAATATAGGTACTCTAGTAACATAATATTTAACAATAAATAATATTTCAGTGTTATTTACTTGATTTATTTGTTTTACGAATTAGTGTAATAATATGCTGTTTACAAAAGCAATTTCATGATAATTTATTATTATAATCTTTAGAGTATCCATTAATTTTTAAATGTTATCGATGTGCGTAGATTTACACAGGCATTGTTTATTTTTCTCAGGTTTAAGTACTCGCCAGTTATGATTTATTTTCACATTAACAAAAACAATAACATTAATATTATAATTATAGTGTGTTGTACTGTTATTGTTATAATTTTTAAATCATATTCATATATTATATAATTTTTAGAGTGGCAATTGTTTTGTACTCACTTCATGGGGAATATTTCAGTAAGAAGTATCCATCCGATAGGCATTATGCCGAATGATGCCACGAACGTACTAATGAGGAAGCATGTTAGTAATAACCAAGATTTTATTTGTTCTGAATTTGTCCAATAGACGCCAATCAATCCGATTGATATGTAACAAATAGAACAAATCGACAACGTCATTAAGGTGAGGAATCGTTTTCCAAGTCTGTTCACCAATAAAACAGTCAATATGCCTCCAACTATGGCTATGCACAACGAAAACGCCTATAATATAGTAAATAAATAAATGAGTAAAATAATGCGTTATAATATTATAATATAAGTAGGGAATCACACGAATATTGAAAACAATTTCTTTTCAAATTTTTTTTGAATGCGAACAATAATGTTTAAACTCTTGTAGCTTTTGAGTTCTATACTTACTACGGTCCATTGGACGTCGACGTCGGCGCCAAATGTACTAAATACTTCCACTAGATACGGTGAGAATGGTACTCCGGATAACAAGTTTGAAAAGAAAAAGTATATCAGCAGTAGACGAAAAGGTTTGAGCACGTCCGGCTGAAGCAGTTGTTTCCAAGAACTTTCCGAATCATTTTTGCCGTTTTTATCGTCTGTGTCGAACCACGAAAGTAATTATTACAGATTTTTTATTATGAACAACACGCGCTAGTAGCTTATGGTGTCGACGAAAAATAAAATTTAAAATTACTCGACGAGTTTTTATTCGCAGACATGAACACTACCATTTCGTGAAATTCGTTTGAACACTTATCATGTGTCACCCATCCCCGTAACTTGCCAAGCGTCCGTTGCGCTTTTTCGTTCTTGCCCTTGGACAGTAACCACATCGGAGAATCCGGACTCTGTGTATACAACAATTATTATTGTTATAATTGACGGGTGTCTTTATCCTCGGGCTATACGGTCGGTGGTAAAATATTATGTAGATCGTAGACCGGTAGACCTTTTACTTAAAGACCGGCCCATCATATCGTACCAAATACAAATTAATATCCGCGTGCTGACATGGCCCAGCGATGCAGCCCGTTTAGTGTAAATATAATTTTATAGTATGATATTATAATATTATACAATATTTATTTTTTACCGTTTCGGAGTAACTCAGTAATCGAAAAGCGCCACCTATGTCTTGACACGGTGGAAACGTGAAAAGGGCCGGTCTATTAGTAAAAGGTCTATGGTACCCACTAGAATACAGCAGCAGTCTTGTGAATTAGACGGTTTTTTATTGTATAACAAATATTTCTTATTATTCGAAATAGTTATAATCGAATATATAATATACAAAAAAAAAATAGTATTAAGACACCTACCTACTTAGGTTCCTCCTATATATCCCCTAATATTTTACAAATACGTATGATACGTATATAGATATATAATTATTATAATTACCCACCATGCACAAAATCGCAATGGTTATGATCGGTATCGCCATGTTGATGAGTACGGTCAACCTCCACTGTCTGGTGATGGCGTAGATGGTGGCGAACAGCAGCGAACCGCTGAAGAAGAACACGTTCGTGGCAGACATCAGGGCGCCCCTGAGTTTCGGTTCACACACTTCGCCTATGTAAGCGGAAAACGGGCCACCCGAGAACCCAACGCTCAGGCCCATAATTATCGAGCACGCGTACATGGTCTCCACGTTTTCGGCGTAGAAGAACATGATCTGAGACACCAAGTACGGTATGTTGGTGATTATCATGCAGTTCTTGTGGCCTAGCCGACCCAGCACCAGCGACGAGATCAGGCTGCCCAGAGGCGTGCACAGGTACAAGAGACTTCCTGCGATGGATACATAACGACAATGGTAAAATAACAATACATTTTTTGTTTTTTATATTCAACGTTTTTAAATACGATTTTCGAAAATCATTACGCGCTGTTGTTAAGACGCAGTGTACGTTGAAAAGTTTGGGCAAAAGGTGAATTGAATTCGGCACATTCATCAGTTTCTGGCGTGTGTATAATGCCAATTAATGGTACTATATAATATATGCCGTATAACTATACTTACTCAAGTGCGGTAGATGAGGTAGTAAATAAAGATAATATGTTTAAACACGTATTCATACTCACCAAACCAAGAGGTCTGCTCGTTGGTCATGGTTAGCCATTCATTTTCATTTGAATGGTCTGATAATGCTCCGATGATGACTGTCGAACAAATCAGCTCTGTGCCGACTCCGACTTGTAAGAATCCAGCTCCGACTAACGCCAAACACTGTAATAAATCAATAGGTACTGATTATGGTAATATTTTTTTTTAATGGAGAATGGGAATATTGCCTATACCTAATACTTTTTATTTGTTAAACACTTATTAAGAAGTTCAGTTTATAGCTGTAAACCGTTAAAATTATAACTTGCGTGTAAATAAGTACACCCAAACAATTAAAAAACTACAAATAGTAGAATAAAATATAAATGGTTTTTTTTAAGTGTAATAATTAAAAAGTTATTCATCTGAAAATTGTGGTTCAGCTTCATTTTTAGTAATGAAAATAACTTACTTGTGAAAAAGTGGATTTGATACCATATTTATAGTTACTATTAGACTCCATTCCATAAACTATATTTCTTTTGTTCTCCTTGAATTAAAACTATAATCAAAAATGTGATAGAGTATTTTTTTTATATTGTAAAAATAAGTCTTAAAAATATTTTTTCAACATCCTATTATAAATTCTTAGAGGACCTAATAAATGTAATAATTTTTAATAAATTCTATTTTTTTTCTATTATTTAATTTATAATTTAAGTTAATTATCTTATTTATTTAATTGTATGCAGTATGCTACATAATAATACCTACATTTTATTATGTTTTTTTATAAGACTTTAACGTGCTACTGTGAACGTTTGAAATGTAAAATAAAAATATAAAATAGTATGATCTTTTTTTCACTCCCCTGCCTAAATGTAGTCCTGATAACACAGTCATATATAGGTACCTAGGTACCTACATAATGATCTCTACTTATAATGAAACAATAACAAAACAAATGTAGGATTCTTTTAATATACAAAGATAATACGTGTTTAAATACTGCTTTTGAGTGTTTCTTATAATCTCATATCTATTATTTCACCAATCACTACTAACATTGTTATTCTCGTTATTGCCCTATATTTATTGAATCTAGTAAATAATTCATTGGTCTAGGTCAGAAATATGATGTCTTCTAGATAGAAGATAGTGTATTTTGATGATGAGGGTTTTTTTTTAAACATTTCTATTTTGAATTATTATTATTTACTTTATTTGTATTATAAAATAAAAAATAAATTATAATTCTACTATTATTATTATTAATATTATTTTTTTTCGTCATTTTTACTATTTTCTATTTTAATTTGTTAAATATTTGCTTGTCTGTTTTATTGTTTTCATAATTGATTTGTGGCAACCCGTACCTATATAATATAGGTATTATAAATAAATATAAATTTAAAATATTATAAAAGTCTCCAGTAATTATAATAGTTTTACCGACCTCAATATTGTATAATTATTACTTATTAGTTTTGAATATTTTGTTATTTCAATAGTTTGTATTATATTTTATGAAGAAGTCAAACCTGTTATTTTGTTTTTGTCTTACATAACATATGAAAAACATCGCAAATTCGCATTCAGCAGTTTAAATTTTATATTGTGAGATTTAAAATTAGAGCGAATTGACCTAACTTAAAGGTAGGAACATTATCTGTGCTCTCGAGTATGGTTTCATAATATTTTTATTTTTATAGGCAAGTTATAAGAATTTTTAATATTTTACACCGTCATAACTTGATTAGAAAATTAAATATCGTAAAAAATCATTAAGAGACCACAGATAATGTCCTTACCTTTAAGTTAGATAATAGATAAATTTACATTAATATTTAAGCTACAACATGAAATTTGAACTACAGATCATAATTTTTGGTATGGCAGTGTGGAACGGAGACAACATATTATGCGGGTACAACGTCCTTTCAATAAAATATTATGCGAGTCAAGTATAATAGGATGGTAAGATTACCATTACTCAACTCACCTTGTATCCTTCCTTGCTCCTCTAAAAGTTGAAAATTAAATGAATAGCTTTACGTGAATTCCATTCTTTGATAGTTGATAAATGTTTAACTATGACATAAATTAATATTAATATAAATAGGTATTATTAGTATTGTACAACTTAAGCGTTTAAAATCTGAGTAGTGTTTTATTATAGACAATTAATTGATAAACATAAAATTATACACATTTATTTTAATGGTAACTGAAATCATTTACAATTGGTGGCATGACTTTTATATAGGTAATTTAAATACAAAGTTCCTTAATATTTTTATAAATTACATAAAATCGTTATGTTCTAGCAAACTGTAGTAGGTACATGGTAAGTGGTAGGTAGTGTTTTTAAATTACGGTGACAATGTTTTGTGAGAATATAACGGAGAATATTCGGTAGGTACCTACTTAAAATTTTTTTTTTCAAAATTTAATTTAGTCTCAAAAAAATATTAGTATTACACATTAACTAAACAAAAACACATAACTTGTGGCAATTAGATTATAGTTGTTTAAATTAAAAATAAGAATACATATAGGATGATGCTTCTGAAAATCAGAGAATATTTTTCTATCAAATCATTGCTGGTGGGAAAAAAACGTTAAATGTTTTAAGTAACGTCCTTAATGATTATAATTAGGTCGGTACTCACATTTTATTTATTTGTAATTTTTCCACTTCTTAATTTATTTACCATTATATTATGATGATGTAGCCCTGTAGGTACCTATGTGGTTTAAGGCCAACACTAACTATACCAACAACTAAATCGTGATTAAAACAATTACCACGTCCAAATCACATGCAGTAAATATATTATATTTTTAACAATCTAAAATCTTATCAATCAAATTCAAAGGAATCTCTAGAAAAATGATCATCCCATTTTTAATTGAATGAGATAATTTAGGTTTTTGGTAGGGATTTTGGAGTTCATTAACCATTGTATTTGTTAATTGTTTAAAATACATGCTATATGGTGAACGTATGATGTTATCAGTTATCATACATTTTTATTTTTTAGCTGGCACTAATTATTAATATTTACCAAGAACTACCTATTATGATTGAAGACATCACTTATTTGATAGGTACCTATATTTTTTTTTATTGAAATTATACTGTCGTTTAATTTTACCTACTGCGATAATGTGTAAGAGAAAATTAACATTTTAGTAAGTGCTATATATATTACATCTTGTTTACTTACATTGAAATTTTAATCATGTTTGATATTTGCTTAGTATTTTATTTTATTTTTGTAAATATGAAATATTTTGTGTTCCATTATCGTGTATTTAGGTAGGTAGGTACATACAATAATTATAAATCAATTTGTAATCAATGCTATTATCAATTACCACCTACATACTTTGTACTGGGTGTGTAATTAGATTTATGTAAGTTAAATTTATAGATTTAAATTATCAACTAAATCTACATAAAGTTAATACGCAATTTAATGTCTTCATACCTACTGTATTGTGTAAATGTTCATTTGTAAATAATTACCGTCAAGTGTGATGACTGATGAATGATGATAGTTTGAAAAAACCAATGTAACCTAAATAACATTCAAATTCTAGATTAAATTATAAACATGCATACAATTATTATATTTATACATTTGGAACCAATAAAAATAATAGTTTATGATTATGGAAATTATATAAGCAATTAAACAATTATGTTTTCTGAATTAAAATACAATTTCAGTTTATTAGTCATGTAACTCCATAAAAAATATTATGATAATAGTAATACATTATTTTTAAATTAACGAATTATGTAGTGATTGACATCAATATAATAGTATGTTAGATTTCAATTCTTGTTCATAAAACTCAGTATTAAAATTTTTTTTTAAATTAAAAATAATTATTATAGTTTGAGAATAGATAATTTTAAATACCTACCTACGAAAAAAAAAAAAATAATAAAAATGAATTTATATATCAGCTATTTATTTTAATATTTTATTTAACTATATAATAAATTAAAGAAAATCATAAATTGCGTGTAGGTATAATGTATTTGACTGTTAGGTACATTGTTTGAAAACTCACCTAATTTCCATTCAACTTCACAAGTAATCTTGGTACATATGCAAACGTGTATCATTCAACTTACTCTGTTTCAATAGTGCGTACATCATTTCACAATTGAGTGTTTTCTTCTATGAAATTGAGTTTAATCTTATCATCTAATATTAGAATATAACTATAGTAATTAGCCGTAGGCTCCATTGATAAACAGATCAGTAATGCGTGAATATAAAATATGTATTCGTGTTTTGTTGACTAACCATTATATTTTTAACATGGTACATTATACCTGTATTATATATGTACTACTGTATTAGTCTGGTAAAGAGCGTGGCCGGAGGGTGAATAAAATAAAATAGCAGTGTTCACTGGAGTTTATTTTTAGTTCCTGGTTTTCAAAAAACTATAAAATATTCGAGTCTAATAAAAATAATACTAATTTTTAAAATATAATTAATAAATTATGGACTTATAATGAAATTATAATAATATGTAATTTTTATTATAATTGTAAATACAACTATACGTATTCTGATTGTGTAAATTAGTTTACAATTGTATTAAAAGTAAGTTTTAGTTTTTTTTAGTTTGACTGTGTTAGAAAAAATATATGTTTGTATTGTTATCATTATTTTTTTTTTCATGGGAGGGTTTGGATTGTAAAAATTCTCTTTTACAGTCTTCATTGTTTTGCTTTGGATTTTTAACGTCTTTCCTCATTATATGTGAAATGTAAATTAAATTCTCGGGGGGCAACATCTAGGCTTTCCTTATATAGTAGCTTATAATTAATTAGTTTAATAAATAAATAAATTTATTTATTAGTTACTTATACTTAAATAAATGATAAAAATACTAAAAATCTATAGGACGACTACTATTATTTCTTAAATGTCAAACCAAAATATTACAGTGGTTTATAGGTATAGCCGTATATGAATTATGAATATGTCAGGTGTATGTGGTATGGACTCTAAATATGTAGCTTATTTATTGAAATATAACTACCTTTATGTAAGCGATTCAATCCATTTTTAAACGAGCTTATTAAAGTGGCATGCTAAAAATCAAAGTCTGTAATTTGAAGATACGTACTTGAAATATGCCTTAATGCATTATAACAATATTTTTTAATAATTGTTTGAAAGGTATAGAGTTATGAAATGTAACTGATAAAAACTTGATCTATAGATTAAATGACTTAATCAAACCACAAAATAGCACAGTATAATATTATCTATTTACCCATACATTCAAATAAATAGTAAAGTAATCAAGCACTGTATAGTTAAAATACTGTAATGAAAACAAATTTAATGCTATGAAGACAGTTCAGAATCTATAAACGGTCGTTCAAACAAAATAATTGTAATACACTCTTGATAACATACAAATTAATTTGAAATATTAATACATGAGCATTACCTATCTTCAGTGTTGGGTAAATTACTTTTGAAAAGTAATACAATTACATTAAATATTTTTATTTAAATTACATTAGCGTTACGACTTTATTTTTATCACGTTATGTTACTTTTTCATTCAAAAAGTAGGGTGTTACAAATAAAATTTTTTTTATAAACTAATCACAAAATCAGTCCATTACAGCTAATAAATAGTAGGTTTAGTATCAATTATTATATATAAATTGTATAATAGTATAGTTATAACATTGAAATTGGCTTAATAGTTAGTGTTATAGGTACGCAGGAAGAAAATGTTTAAGTATTAAAGTTAATCCTGCAGGATCTTATATTGTTCATTGTTATCTAAAACTTTCGGAATCCTAAATAAATTTTATTGATTTTTAATTTTTCTCGAATATCCCCTAGCCCCTAGTTTTTGTCATACACTCCATTTTCATAACTTACTTTAATAACGTTGAAAATAACACATTATTCCCTAGAAATTACTTTTTAAAGTAATACTTTACAATTGCGTTGATTTAAATAA